>JARYHS010008074.1:170831789-171305803 GCA_031002005.1 Vandiemenella viatica | reverse complement strand
GTAAAAAAGGTTAGCTGAGGGTATAAATACTTGTCCAGCAGCAAAGTCCAACTTCTCCAAGCCAACTTCATAACGGTTGCGTTGCATGGTTATTTGATCCACTTTCACCTTGTATAAATTCTTAAATGTTAAAATGAGTTCAAGGTAAGAGGTTGGAGTAACATAATTCCGTCTCATTAATAATTCAAAGTACCTGTAATAAGAAATTATTCATATATTTATTTATATTCAAGCATTGATATATTCAAGTGAACACTGAAAACCCTTAATGGATTTAAAAAAAAAAAAGAAAGAAAGAAACTGAACATTTAAAATGAACTATCTATGGTGTTAAGCCCTAAGGCAGGTATACAGCTCTTATAGTATTCATACAGACTATATTTCAAATATGTAGGTTTGGTAGCCAGTGCCTTCCAATTCATGTATTTATATGTTGTAGGGGAAATAGGGTAAACACATTGAAGGGGTCGAACACTTTATAGCTATAATTTCTATCAAGCGTAGATAGTATCAAGCTTAGTACAGATCTTATAATTTTATTTTAGTCCTATTTTTTGTTTCAAAGTTAATAATATGCACATTTCACCAATTGTGTAGCTCACTCACTGGCTGATAGACTGATAATCATGAGAACTCTAAAGTAGAAAGTTGTAGAAATCTGACATCTTATATATATATATATATAAATAGACGTGTTTTTTTCCTATATTTCACTTTTCAGCCACAACTACCTAGCACAGATCACTGATGTTTGTGGGTGGAAGTAGCATGGAGTCTCCTGTCGTGCACAACGTTGGCCGAATGCCGATAGCTGTGGGGATGTGGGAGATAAAATGATTAAAGTTGGTCAGCGCAGGGCGTTTTCATATTTCGACCAAAAATTCGTATCTCCGTATACTTCTCTTTCCTGCCACAACTACATAACATAGACTTTTGGTGTTTGTGTGTGGTAGTAGAATCGTCTTTCCTGTCGTGCACTATGGTTGTTAGATGTCGGTAGGTATGGGGATGAGGGAGATATGGGGGTTGAAAGTGGTCGACCTGTGGCAATTTCATACTTCTGCCAAAGACAAAAGTGTCATGGTGTATCACTTTTCAGCGAAAACTATAGAACACAGATAACTGGCGTTTGTGTGTAGTAGTAGCACAGAGTCACCTTTCGATCACAACAGCGGCCGAATTTCAGAAACTGTGGTACTGTGGTAGATATGGTGGTTGTAAGTGGCCGACCAAGGATATTTTCGCATTTCGATTGTCTCCACAGATGTCACTTTTCTGCCAAAACTACATAGCATAGAGCATTGGTGTTTGTGTTTGGTAGTAGAATCGTATCTCATGTAGTGCACTGTGGTTGTTTGATGTCGGTAGCTATGAGGGTGTGGGAGAAATGAGGGTTGAAAGTGGTCGACCTGTAGCAGTTTCATACTTCTGCCAAAGACAAAAGTGTCATGGTGTATCACTTTTCAGCGAAAACTATAGATCACAGATAACTGGCGTTTGTGTTTAGTAGTAGCACAGAGTCACCTTTCGATCACAACAGCGGCCGAATTTCAGAAACTGTGGTACTGTGGTAGATATGGTGATTGTAAGTGGCCGACCAAGGATATTTTCGTAATTCGACTGTCTCCGCATATGTCACTTTTCTGCCACAACTACATAGCATAGAGCATTGGTGTTTGTGTTTGGTAGTACAATCATATCTCATGTAGTGCACTATGGTTGTTAGATGTTGGTAGCTATGGCGGTGTGGGAGAAATGGGGGTTGAAAGTGGTCGACCTGTGGCAGTTTCATACTTCTGCCAAAGACAAAAGTGTCATGGTGTATCACTTTTCAGCGAAAACTATATATCACAGATAACTGGCGTTTGTGTGTAGTAGTAGCACAGAGTCACCTTTCGATCACAACAGCTGCCGAATTTCAGAAACTGTGGTACTGTGGTAGATATGGTGGTTGTAAGTGGCCGACCAAGGATATTTTCGTATTTCGACTGTCTCCGCATATGTCAATTTTCTGCCACCACTACATAGCATAGAGCATTAGTGTTTGTGTTTGGTAGTAGAATCGTATCTCATGTAGTGCTCTATGGTTGTTAGATGTTGGTAGCTATGACGGTGTGGGAGAAATGGGGGTTTAAAGTGGTCGACCTGTGGCAGTTTCATACTTCTGCCAAAGACAAAAGTGTCATGGTGTATCACTTTTCAGCGAAAACTATAGATCACAGATAACTGGCGTTTGTGTGTAGTAGTAGCACAGAGTCACCTTTCGATCACAACAGCGGCCGAATTTCAGAAACTGTGGTACTGTGGTAGATATGGTGGTTGTAAGTGGCCGACCAAGGATATTTTTGCATTTCGATTGTCTCCACATATGTCACTTTTCTGCCACAACTACATAGCATAGAGCATTGGTGTTTGTGTTTGGTAGTAGAATCGTATCTCATGTAGTGCACTATGGTTGTTAGATGTTGGTAGCTATGGGGGTGTGTGAGAAATGGGGGTTGAAAGTGGTCGACCTGTGGCAGTTTCATACTTCTGCCAAAGACAAAAGTGTCATGGTGTATCACTTTTCAGCGAAAACTATAGATCACAGATAACTGGCGTTTGTGTGTAGTAGTAGCACAGATTCACCTTTCGATCACAACAGCTGCCGAATTTCAGAAACTGTGGTACTGTGGTAGATATGGTGGTTGTAATTGGCCGACCAAGGATATTTTCGTATTTCGACGAAAGGCATGTGTCTCCGCAGATTTCACTTTTCTACCACGACTACATAGCATAGAGCATTGGTGTTTATGTGTGGTAGTAGAATCGTGTCTCTTGTCGTGCACTATGGTTGTTAGATATCTGTAGCTATGGGGGTGTGGAAGATATGGGGGATGAAAATGGTCGACCTCCGGCAATTTCATATTTCTGCCAAAGACGCATGTGTCACGGTGTATCACTTTTAAGTGAAAACTATCAATCGCAGATCACTGGCATTTGTGTGTGGTAGTAACACAGAGTCTCCCATCGATCACAACGTTGGCCGAAATTCGGTAACTGTGGGAGTGTGTGAGATATGGTGTTTGAAATTGGTCGATCATGAATATTTTCGTGTTTCATCCAAAGACTTGTGTGTATCCGTAAATTTTACCTTGCTGCCGGAACTACATAGCGCAGAAGACTGGTACTTGTGTGTGGTAATAGTATCAAGTCTCCCATCGTGCACTAGGGTGGTTAGATGTCTATAGCTGTCAATATGAATTCTTTACAATCACGAACGAAGTCGTGGGTACCAGCTAGTTTTTTATAAAAACACATACCAAATCACAACAAAAGTCTAAAATTGGTAAATTTCTGCATACTTAACCCTTAACTAAATCAAACTTGATATCACTTTCTACTCTAATGTCTTTATATGATTCAAATTTTACTTTGTTTCTCTTGTTACTTAAGAAGTTTTTTAAAAAAGTTTTCTGACAATGACACTTTATCATCACTATTCTACTGAGCTTCCTGTCACCCTAGAAGCATGTAATATGGTACTCATTTATGAATTATAAAAAGTCTATTATTGCTTTTTTTGCTGAATGTATATTAAATGGAAATACTAAAAGAGAAAAAGTTTTTGCACATATTTGTGGGTTAATTGCTTTCTCTGGATGATATGCCTCAAATTTTAACTATGTGTAGAGATTAGCCAACATTACGTTTGACTCTGTACTGGTATTTATTTTGGATCTTACTTGGAATTTACTTATTTTGGCAGTTAAATCTATAGAAATCAGCACTGACTACACATCCATTGTTTGCAAATAGTATGGACACTGCTGGTATTGGACTCACATATACTGTTAGGTCCAGAATTCTCTATCCTCTCAAATGGAACCAGAGTAAGCGATCAACTTATAAAATAAAATGATAACCTACAAAAATAAATCTTGTAAAATTATGCCAAGTCTCGTTGTTATTTAGTGACAGTATTTGTGAGATTTTGTTTTGAACCAAATCTAACTCTACAGTGTGAATTCAATTCACTTTCTGAAACTGAATGATTTCACTCAGTGTTATGTATCTCTAATTTACTTTTTTTTAAATATAGTAATTGGGATATTATGTATGCCGTGTTTTCATAAACCAAAGTTAACTCAGAACAACATCTCATAACTTTTTTCATTAAACAAGAATTATTTTTGGAGGATTATTTATCACTATTTCTGTATCTTAGCTCAAATTTAACAGTACCATCTGAATGGAAGCTTCAGAATTCAGGTCTTATTAATAAATGTGTGTCTGATACCAAAAATGCGTATGCTCTTTGTAAACAGTGGATGTATGTCCAGGGTGAGGAGTGCTGATTTCTATAGATTTAATTAACACCATAAGTAAATTCCATGTAACTTCCAAACTAAATACAGGATCAAAGTCAAATTTAAACATGTTAGTTTAACTTGCTGATCTCTATTCATAATTCAGATTTGGGGCATGTAGTGTCCGGAGCAAAACAAATAATTTACAAATATGCATCGAAATATTTCTTGTTAGAGATTGGTGTTCGGTATGTTTGACCTATTACCGGAATCAGGAGGAGCAGAGAGTCATGTAGATGTAGTATTACATAAGGCACAACAGGACTTAATAATAAAAGGCTGCAGCAAAAAATGTGAAGATAAAGGTTCTGCTAATAGGTAGTTCTGAAGAATCAGTTAGGCACAGGCAACCAGGTTACATGTTGTGCATCATTAGAGGAAGTATAAGAGGATATGGTATTACTTTGTAGGGATTTCACTAAGAAAGAGAGTAGTGATATGGGAATGCAAGTAATAGTATTTATAGGAGGGCAAGTTACGTTATACAGATTGAACTGAGGAAGGTTGTGAAGAAGATACAGCATACTAGTGTGGAACTCATGAAGATTTTGAGTCACCATCATCAGACACAGCTGAACCATGCTGTCAGGTATGTAAATGTGGAAATGGCAGTGCTACTTGGGAAAGGTATTAGTTCTATCATGAGAGATGTGCCTGTGGACTCCACTGGTAGCTGAACTTTCATTAGGCAATGCTGTAAGGGCTGTTTCCATTTATAATTGGTCAGAATAGTATCTCTTTTGGGTTAGAGTATAACATGAGGCCAGAGACTTGTACAATTATGACTTTGCCCAGAATGAGGAGGCACACAAGGAGTTGAAACTGCACCTTGCCCAATCTAAAGTGACACAGATGACCAACTCAGCATGACTCAGGATTGGCTGAAACTGCAACAGCAACAATGGTAGGAGGTCAGAGGATAAAATACCATGTAAGCGTCTCTCCCAGTCTCTCTCTCAATGTAGCCAGCTCAAACTGTCTAACTTAACCAATGAGACGATGCTGTAACGTAGGAATTTTCTTCACAGAAATTCGTATATGGAAGTAATTTACAACTTTTAACATGATAAATAAATAATAGAAGCCTAAATTTGATAATAAATGCTATTGTGTGAGCATGTAAAAACTAAAGTATAAAAATTAAATCGTATAGAAAATATTGTGAACATTTTTACTAGTAATACAAGTAGAAATAAGCATTTTAAGGTAGTATTTATAGGGTCTAAAATTTTTATTAAAGATGGAATAGTTGATGTTCATGAACAGTCTTCCAAACAAGTCTTCAATATCTTTCTTAATTTGGTCAATCAATTTCTTATTGGGCCTTTCAAAAAGTCTTTTACCTTGGCTGTTCATATTAAAGTAGGCCTTTCCTATTATTTGTTCCTCCATCCATTCAGCATGTCTATATCACCTCAGGCAAGAATGCTATAAAGATTTTACCACATTGCACAACTGATTTCATTCCTTATTTTGTCATTTTGTGTACTCTGAAGCATGGTACACAAAAACTTCATTTCAGAGGCTTGTCGTCTACTACTGTCTCTTCTGGACAGGGTACATGTTACTAATGCATAAGTCAGGATATGGATGTAATAGATTTTGCATAGTGTATGTTTACACTTTCTGGGCACTTTGTTGTTCCACAACAGAGTTCTCACCTGGTTATAAAAGACGGCTGCATTATTATTTCTGTTTGTAATCTCAAGATATATGAATTGGTCAATATTTTTTAGATGTTAACTGTTTAGGTAAATATTCTTATTGGAGATCCCTGAACCTGTTGCCATGACCACCAACTTACTCTGGCTGATTTTCAGTCCATACTGCTCAAACAGCTTGATCCAAGCTTCCAGCTTCTCTTGCACCTCTTGTGCACTTTCACCTCAAATCATGTCATCATCAGCAAAGAATAGGGCTTTTGTTTCTTTTCCATGCACTTATTTGAATTTCTTCAAGATGTCATCCAGCACATCAATGAAGAGTAGGGTTGACAGAGCACTGCCCTCTAGTATTACTCTTCTTGTCTCAAACCACTTGCTCTGTCTATTGCATATTTGCACACAGGCTTTTACATTTTCATACAGCATTTTAATCTTGTTGACTAAGGATCCTGGTACCAGTGGCATAGCTAGCATGGGCGACACCAAGGGTGGAGATCGATGGTGTCACCCCTTGAAAACTTAAATTCAACAAAATATAATATCTCTTAAGTATAAAATATGGTATTAATAAAACATAATTAAATAAACATTTATTGTTACTCAAAAATAATAGTTTGTTAATAAAATTGTAACAGTAATAACATTTAAAAGATATACAAATAAACTAAAAACAATTGCTTTTACAATCTCCTCATTCTAGTTTTAAACTTGTAAATCACATATTCAAAATTAACATTTGAGTTACTTCATGATCAATATGGCAAGATTTTAGCCACATATTGCTCATTGGTAATCAAAAATGGTTTTAGATTTATTTTAACTCCTCTGAAGATTAGGCCTCACTTGCCCAATACTATTCTGCACCGTCACCGCACCGACAAGGTTCTGTGTTGGCGCTCACTCGATTGAAGTTTGTACAAATGAATTGGCGTGTCATCTGAAACTCGGCTGCCATTGGATTGGTTTATATTTTGATGGTGTGGATCAGTGTCCGACAGGTGGATGTGTAGAAGCTCATAGACAGAGTTTGTAAATTTCCCTTCCCTTATGACCAAATGTTGTAATCATGTTATTGTTTGCCTTAAAAAAAGTGTATTTTTTTAATCACTCTCTTTTCCATATTCATCAGATGTTTATTAAAATGTAGGAAGGGTCTTAGCATCTTCGCTTTAAAAAATAAAATCTTTGCAAGAGTTGACTATCAATTTTAAGACCCACAAAAATTGCAGCCGAGAACCGCTTTTGTAAAGGCCCCTTTAGACAACCTGACCTTGTCTCCCTAAATCATGACCATGCCTCTTTGGCTCTGAAATTGGGTCATCTAAAGTGAGCTCCAGGTCACATTTGTGTGGTGAGACCTGGCAGGAAAGTTGGGTAGAAATTCCATCTGATTTAGGGTGAAAAGTGGGGGAAAGATGAGCCCCCACCACTGTTCCCTGAAAACTGGACGGGTTGTGCTCAAACTGTCTGGTTCCACATTTTCTATTATTTTGAGATGGATGCATCCGATAATCAAGAAAAAGAAGTACTGTGTTTATGGAGGTGCACAAGACCCAACAAATTTTTATAGGACATCTGATATAGGGTTTCCATTGTACTTAGAAAAAAAACAAAGTATTAATATCTCTTTAAGAGGAAAATAAACAGTAGCCTATATGAAAGGAAAGAAAGTGTATTTTTAAATTTAGTTATTTATTGCCTTAAATAAATATATTTTCGGGCTTAAGTAATTTTTTGTTTCATTTCAAAGTGTTACAGCTGGAACTACATTCTAAATCTAGTATCATGAATAAATAAACACTCATTTTTAAATGATGCTCTGTTTCTCCCTTCCCACCATCTTGCATTTATTTAATTTCATTAAAAGTTCATTTATAAATTAATTGAATTGTGTAGTTTATCAAAAATAAATTATTTCTGCATACTTTATGGTTACGATATTGTATATCGACCAAAAATAAAGTATGATACTTAATATTTGTATTAAAGTTAGCAACTCTACACCTCTGATCAGCACGGCATATTTCAACATTGTATTACAATTTATTCAACAGAAGATCATGCTCATAATATTCTGAAATTACTTAAAATACTGAATGACTTAATTGTCTAGTACCAGGTAACGGAATAGCAAAACTCTCAGTCCAGATATGCAATTCACAAAGAATTTATTTTGAGGGCCCCTTATTATCCAGTTATATGTTTTCTTTCACAAATCCCTGGTTCTGAAAGTGATGTGGGTGATGGGGGGCTGGTGGTGCCAAACCGCGAGCCTTTGGATGATACTTGTGATGGGCAAGCCAATCAGTTGACATCCGCGTCTGTGGAACCAGAGGTGACACTGTCCACTATAATTGAATACTTAAAGTCCGTGCTAGCCAAGATGGAATCGAATAATAATTCTTTGGATTCAAATGTTAAGTCGGTGCCATCAAGTATGGAATCGAATAATAATTCTTTGGATTCAAATGTTAAGTCGTTGCAATCAAGTTCGGAATCAAATAATAGTTCTTTGGATTCAAATGTTAAGTCGTTGCAATCAGGTATGGAATCAAATATTAATTCTTTGCATTCAAATATTAATTCTTTGAAATCAAATATGGATTCAAGTTTTAATAGCCTGCGGTCTGATTTGGGAGCCAAGATGGATTCAAGTTTTAATGCATTGCGAAGGAAGTTACATGCGTTTAATAATAACATGCAATCAAGTTTTAATAATTTGCAATCAAGTATCAATGACCTGCGGTCTGATGTTCATGACCAATTGTAGCTAAAGTTTGGGGAAAATGACGTCAGATAATCTCAGTGTTGTAACTGAATTGCATCCAGATAAGCTTGAGTCTCAGAATAACTTGAAAGTGGGTAACCTTGATCTTCAGAATAATTTACAATCCTCTGATGATTCACAGGTGGAACTTCTAGTACCAGTAACCGATAAGAACATTGTTTTGGCCCAGGAAACAATTCCTGTTTCGCATGATATCTTGCCTGTTAACTCCCATCCTGGTGCTCAAGTTCAGCCCGATAGTGTTCAATTAATTTCAGAAGATCATTGCCCTGACACAGGTGTTCATGTAGGTAATATTACTACAATTTCTATTGCGAAGAGCAAACTGCCTATGGCCAAAGCTATCTTTAAACATCGTAAACTCACTTTTGTCACTAAGTTTGCAAATCACATACATAATTTGATGTTTCCTTGCGGGACAGACCTCATTTTCTCTTCACACCACATTACTAAAGCAGTAGAAAATGAAATTACCATTGGTGGCAAGAGATTTGTACATGTTGAACAGTTCTTTAGTGCTAATACAGATGGTCAAACTACAGTGTTTTCAAATATTCTAATGAGAGATTTCATTCTCCAACATCCACTTGAGCCTTTTGGAAAGTGTAATGCCACAATGAAGAAAAGGAAACGTAGAAAGAAAAGGAAGGTTAGGAGGGAAGAACCGGGAGTGTATGTTAAGAAAAAAGAAATAATCTCATTCTGGTCCAAAAGTAAACTGGACTTGTTTCACGAGGGTCTCAACAGACTGAAATTCAAATACAAACATTCTTATTTTAGCATTAGGGATTTATATTATTATGCACTTCATTTTTTAGTTTTTTTCCTTGTAAATAATTTATGTTGAAAAAAAAATGATTTTCATAGGTTTTAAGTTTGAAGCACACTTTCAATATAAGTGTTTAGTACTAACCTTGATTTCTTTCTTAAAAGTCTTGTATCTTATAAGCTTGCTTAGTTTGGTATTTCTCACTAGGTGTTTTCCTTTGGTTGAGATAGATCACGAGGATATTTGGTATAGGTTAAGCAATAAATGTTTTGAGTTACATTATGAAGGGATGTCTAGAATAAGTGTCACTAGATCAGATAGGTGTAGGGATTTTGTGTGGGGTAGTATCAGTTTGTGAATACTTTGATGGTGTGGGTTCTTGCGAATAGTTGGTTACGAGTGCGGAGACACAAGGTGGTGGGGGGGAGTCAAACAATAGAGTAAAAGGGCTCGCCTCCTGGTACCACCATGCTTCTCGCATTTGCACATTTTCGGATTAGTGTTGTCTATGTGGCATGACTTATTTGTTTCATTTAACTTGCTTCTTTCTCAAAATGAAGAAGGGTGAACAAATAGGGGATGTAAGCATGGGGAGGATTTTCCTACTGATTTGACTGGCTTCGAGTGGAAGAGTAATTTCAGTACTGTTAGTTTGTGAATCATAGGTGTGTGGCCCCGAGGCAGGGAATTGTAATCAAGGTATCCTGTGGTTTGTGAGAAGGAGAGTGACTACCCGGTGTTTCCGGAGGAAACTGAATGATTTCTGATAATTTTCAAGTTTGTTTTCATGGGTGTTTATTGTCATATATTCATATTGTGTATACTCAAGGAGACTGGTGTGTTTTGGAGAGGTTTAACGTTTGTATTTGATGTTTTCTCCGATGTTATATTTGGTCTGATGTTTTGTTCTAATGATGTACCCATTTTCGTAAATGAATTAGCCGAGTACCACCAGATTTGTTTAGGGTTTGAAAAAATTCTCAAATGTCAGTAAGGTTGGGTCCGGCGAAAGGATACGCGTTTGTCAACCGTATCTTACGCCTTAAAGTCAACGAGGGGGGTGTATCGATGCAATCGAACTGACGCGAATCGAGAGTAGTGTCGGTGAGAGATTATCTTTGGACGGTGAGAGCAAGATGGCTGAAGTATAGACTATGCGGCGGGAACGTGTGCAGCGAATGTCGAAAGTGGTCGACTGTTAAGAACGATGCCGCTAGGACGATTAGTTAAAAAGTGCTTATAACTATTCCATTAACTTGTACGGTGATTAGAAGAAGTATTTGGAGTGTCGGTGGATGAGAACAAGAACAGTGTTCCGGATAAACTATTGTGATAGTGGCACCACATGTTACGTGTACCTACTCGGTTCGAATCCTGCACACTTTGGAAAAGAAGTTTCGATAACACGAGTCTTTGTAACTGATGGTTACTTCGGCGACGTATTTCTTTTGCTTATCCAGACAATAAATGTGTGTTCTGAAGGTAAACTTTTGTGTGATTTATGTGTTGGCAATTCCTACTAACTGCCACTGCTGACTGGTTACGTGATTAATTTTGTGACTATAAATTATTAGTATTAGTTGTGGAATCCCCACTGGTGACCGGACGGTAACAAACCTGTAATCTTACGAACATTTAATTAAGACTGAAATACACGTCGTGTTGAGTAGTACCACCAGGACATAATTTATCACTAAACCAAAAAGTGTCTTACACACTCTCGCCTGGCACTCTAAAATCCAACCATAGTCCTGTCTTTGTAACCCAGGCCTCGGATCCATCAACCGAATCCTACAACAGGGACATGACTACCTTTGCTCCTTTCCAGAAATCCACACTCCATTCTCAAAAATTCTGCCAACTGTCCCCCATACATGTTTCAGCAGACCACCTATCCTCAAAAACATCTTGGTCCACAAATACCTTCCATCTAACTCCCCATAAACACCTTATGGGTATTTTCCTTCTAATAGACCTCACTGCAAAACCTGCAACATGCAACCTCCCACTACTACATTTGGCAATCCTGTCACAGGGGAAACCTTCCCCATCACTGGAAATGCCATATGCTGCAAAACGTACATCATATACCAGCTAACTTGCCAACATTGCACTAGTTCCTATATAGGCCTGACTCTACACAACAACTTTTGACCAGAATGAATGGTCACAGACAAATAGTCCACACCCACAATTTATATCTTCCAATACCAGAACATGCTAACTACCATAATTCCAACAACCTCAATGACTGTTTTGGTGTTAGAGCAATTAGAGTTTTCCCCGAAACCACCACCGCTTCAGAACTTTGGCGATAGGAACTTGCATAAAAAATATCCTAGATACCAGATACCCACCTGGCCTCAAACACCAATAAAATTCCTTTCTTTGATGCTTCACTCATTAGTGTTAGTATTAGCATTACTGTCATTTAACTTTTTTTTTCTCGAAATTTATGTGTCAATATTTATTTGCCCAATTTTTCTTCTTTTTTCAACATTCCATACTCTTTTGGTTTATTACTATTTCTATCACCATCTTCGATATACATATTTATATATATAATCTCAGTCCCCCTGCCATATTGAGAATGCACTCAGTCATGTAGGAAACTTCGACGTGTGCACACCTCCCAAACAATATGACTAATTTTCTATAGCATGAATAAGGTTTAAAACTGAACTATTGTGTATACTTGTGTTCATCTTATATGTTCTTCACCTGTCGCTGTCTTCAACTTTGATGAGTGATGAGACATTTTTCCTTGTAATTTACATTGCCTAAAGCTGTTTCCTTTATCCTTAGTTTAATTCATAAATATAGAAGAATAAATAAAATATAAAAATGATGTAATTAAAAAAAAAAAAAAAAAAAAAAAAAAAAACGGATCAGGTAATAAAAGAACATTTCTTTGTGATATTTGCCGCCTTTACATGAAGTACTTAACATGTGAAGTATTTTACTACACACCTAAGACATACGTAATTATAGACTCCCAAAAATGACATTGTATGTACTGAAGACCATCTTCAAGTGTAAATTTTAAATTTCTAGCACTGCTCTGTAGCGTATAAATAATAATATTGTTAATGGCTTGAATGTTCATTCAGTTTATGATTAAAGACCAACATTTTTTTAGGAACAGAAGTTTGACATCCCTGTCAATTTAAGGAACCCATTAGAATTTAGGTACCTGTATTTGACAGAGAGGTTACCCATAATAGTGATTTTCTCCTTCTCTAAATTTATTATGGAAAATTGTTAGAGAATCATACACTTATTTATTTCATTGCAATCATATTCTCGATCAGTAGAAATCATAGCAAACTTACACAAACCTAAAGTGCTTACTAATATTACAATTTTGCTAGCAAAAGCCACAGTTCCAACTGTTTTAAAAACATGTTCTACAGAAATTGATTACCAATGACAGACAATACCATCAACGAACACTTGGACCTGTTCGGATTGACTTGAAACCAGACAGTTTTGCTCGTTTAATGCACAGTTTTATGAATCATTTTATTTGCATAAATTTTATCATGATACGATTTTATGTCAAGTGTGGGTGCACTTCTACAATAGGTAGATAGGTAGAATGTAAATCAAATAACACGAAATGTACTCAATTTATCATATTTCAGATGATAAATTAAAAAATTACTATATAGTACTTCAATGCACTTGTGAATCTTAGATTGAAAGCTAATGGGATTCTAAATAAGCAGCACAATTAAAAAGAATGAATTTCATGTCACACATAAAACTTCTGAGTTTAATTAATGACCGGACAATGGAAATGGAAGCATAGACTATGCATTTTCCGACACACACATGGTTTCTTTTTTTCATTTTCAAAGGAAAATATAACATTTTGCTTTAAATAATTTAGAGGATTTATTATTTAACTCTCTAATTACCATGATTTAACAATTTCAGACAAATAACCTTCAATTTTAAAACTTCCTCACTTTATATAAGAAAACTTACATTATATCCACCACCACTTCTAACAAACCTAACAACAGTGATGGATGGCAAGCACAATGATTTCCTGTGATTGTTGGAACTGCAGAGTGAGACTCTCTTTGTTTAAGTGTTCGGTCTTGTCAATAATTATACTCTATTGTAACGAAAGAGTACAGCCTCCTGGATCGCATTTGAAAAAAACCTAAATCAACTTAAAAGCAAAAATTAAAAAAATAAGAGTAGAAGAGTTTCGTCACCAAAGGATAAAATCTATCAAATTATTATTATTATTATTTTTTTTTGGGTATAACACTAATTTCGATAACTGTTTTCGACATGCAGGTGTCACTCCCAAATTGGTGACAACCGGGGTGGACTACCACCACCACCCCTCCCCATCTAGCTACGCCACTGCCTGCTACCTTCCTTCGTTCTAGGCAGTCCCAAATTTTTGATCTTGCAATGCTACCATATGCCTTTTCGACATCAAGGAAAACCTTGATAATTTCTTTACACCTTTTTAGATGTTTACAATGAGTCATTCAGAGACTAATTTTAACATTGAAAGCAAGTTGGAGATCACTCCTCTACTGGCTTGCTAGGCCTAACATACCAGAGGATTTTTGATCCAGGTTTACTCCCTTAGCCTTTGGTAGTCACCTACCGAATCTGTAAGGCAGAAGTTTTGTAATTATATTTTACCCCTGAGTACTGGATTGCCTCTTCTGCCATCTCCCCCATACCAAAGTAAGTTACCTCAAATTGTTTATAATTTTTTGCTGTAACACTGGAAATGAATGAGGAGAGGTAAAACATGGTTTTGACTTTTTGGAGATTGGAATATGTATGGGTTTGATCTCGTAAAGTGTTTTCTAACCAATAAAGCTACTATAAAAGTGACTTGCTATACAACTTGCATATGATGAGCTTCTTTTAAACTGTTTTAGAAGATATTATAGGTATATGACAGCATCACAATCAAGTTAATGTGCTATTGTTGCAGAACCCCAAGCAATATTTTCCATAAAAGTACCTTATTTTTTGTTGAATGCATTTAATGTTAAAACTACTGGTTGATTTTGATGGGATTTCGAATAACCCATGGTTCTGAGGGTAAAATATGCTATGTTCCTTTTTGACGTGAAGCTTATCAGCTCAAAAATTAAACATAAAAGAGTACACAAATTAGTTTCCATTTTTCATCGAATGCAATTCACACAAGATCTACTGCGTAAGGGACTAAACCACATACCAGGGTGAAGTATCGGTTTAATCACCTTAACCTCCAACTTGGTTTAAGTTCTGACAAAATTTACACTAAAAAAACTGTATAACCATGTGTGAGCCTGGATAAATCAACTGTAATACATTACGGTCGCCACTTTCCTTATTCCTTAGGAAAGAAAGGTTACTATTCACTATGAAAAATATGCACTGTTCACTTCAATAAAAGTTTTCAATATATTTTAAAATCACATTTAAAAGTCACAATTACAGTTGAAGTGGCTAAATCAGACTGATCATCTCCAAAAATCACAAGTGGAATAAATATCAGACTAAAACCCCGGTTATTCAGAATCAAAGTTTTTTAATTGTCACTGTTTACACTTCACTCCTACGAAAATATTCTGCCCTGGTTGCCAGTACAGCACGTGGTACTGCAAACTGGGGGCCTTCCGGTAGCCATGATCCTTGACTGACACCAGCACCACCGAGCGGTTTTCTCGAAACTAACTAACACATAGCAGGCCTCATGAAATACGAGTGAAGTCGGATTGCCTCAGCGCAGCATTATATACCTTTTGACACATAACACCTGTAGCGTATCGCCATCCAAAATCATCATCATCATCCTTAACACTTTCCAGCCTCTGGCCGGGTCTGCTTTAAGCACAAGCCTCTCCATTTGCTTCTTTCATCCCACCACCTCTATGTCACCACTTTGTTACTGTCCTCTCCTCTATTCTGTACACACTGCTCCACTCCTTTCAGCCATCCATCTCTTGGCCTTCCTCTGGGTCGTTTACCATGCATCTTAATTTCATAGCTTTTTCTTCCAAAATAGTCTATCAAAATCTTGTGATCCCCAGAGTCCAAATTTTTACAGTGTATAGTTTGTGGTGTGTAGGTTTGTTGAGTTTATGATGACTTTAGCCCTAAATTTACTCAGTTTATTGTAAAAAATTTAAATATGTGTGCGTAATAGTAACTGATTTCCTGAAAAATGTCAGTAAATCCCCTTGTTGGCACTTCGTTTTCACAATTTTAGAAATTACCGCTGAATTACAATTTATCACGTCCAAACCCTCGTCATTTTGTTCCGTGATTGCTCCTGATTTAAAAGCTGTAACTTTTATTATTATCGCTGCTGTATTATAGAAGTTATTAACCTCACAAAAACGGAGGTCATTGCTACCTGGCACACATGTTAAAAAAACTAGTATCTCGTAAATTATTACTAAAGGCTGCTTATTACGAAAAAGTGTTATCGTGCGAATTTTTCTTTTCTTTTATTCCACGTTTTACAAGTTATTCTGTTCTCTGAAGTGGTCTTCGTTGTTCACAGTTTAATTTTGAAAGTTGCCACATTTTTCTTTACAACGTCATAACTTGAAAACTGATTTAATGTTCGTTATACTGAGTGGAATGCTTTTAAAACCTTTATATGTCATACCGTGTTTTTTACTATTACATAAAATTTATTTACTAGCTCAGGAAATTATCTAAAACGTGTTGTTATGTGGTGTTGAAAATGCAAGTGTGTGCAACGAAGTTTTAAAATTGTGTTTACTTTATTTATGCTGTCTGAAACTTATTGGTTTTAGTGAATTTTTTTTCATTTCAGATTATTATTATTATTATAAAAAATACTTTACTGCCTCGAAACGTGTTGAGAATTAGTGATATAGTCACGTAACCAAAATCAACTGTTTACAAGTTGGATAACTATGGATTTCACTGGTTCAGCTTAGTTTAAAGGTTATTTACTATCATTAATTGTTTAATTAGGGCTTGTATTATGTGTTGAATTACTTTATTGCTTTTAAATCGCCTTATGTTCTGAGATCGACTGCAGTATGGGCTTCTGTATGAATTGCGTCTCCCATATCCTGTAGTTACGAGATGAATAATTTCACGATTTCTGGAAGGCTTACCCCCTCCCTTATGCCTTATAGCCAAGAAAAATAGAATTTAACCAAATTCTAAGGTGCTTACAACTGGTCATATTTTAATAATTCATACAGTCAGAATAGTTTAATTCACAGACCTGTCAAGCAGATTGAACAATTGGGATAACAATGAAAAAAAGAATTAGAAAAAATGGAAAGATATTATATGAAATAAGGGCTTGCAATAACTCAAAACAAATAACTCAAAATAGAAGAGAAGTAAAAGGAAATGTGCAAACATTAACAATCCATATGAATAATGCTAATATGATAATACATGTGGAAATAAATACAAAGATAAAAGGCATGACCATAAATGAATTGGTGATTAGGAAGAAAAACTTTTGCAAATTTCATCATCATAAATTCACTTTGAATTATCACACATCAAACACATGAATTAAGCAATCTAATTAGATACTTTTCAATGAAATGTATATAAAAAATTATTATCTAGTGTCGGTACATAATAAAAGTTACAAAAAATAACTATTTGATTTTATTGAAATGATTATATTTCATAAACCCTAAACCTGATGCAATATAGAATCAAAATTATTTTAGAGTATCAATTATAATAGATTTTTTCAATAATCTGCTTCATAAGTTTTGAAGCAGGAATATATAATTGCCTGCAAACCATAGCAACGTATTAAGATAAACTGCAATTAATATTTGTCAGGAGGTAGGAGACAAGGTAAACTTAAGTGGTACTCAACAGAGTATTTGAAGTACCTTTCAGAGGCTTCTGTAACACTTGTGTGGAAATGTTTACACATTACTACACAAGCTTTACGAATTTCAAGTTCTAAATTCATCTGTTTCAGAAACATTTTTGCTACTTTTTCAAGTGCATCCTCTGGCCAAGCAGTGAACCTACAACAGAAAAAGAAGATCAGAAGGTTTAATGAAAATGTATTATCTCCACATACAATCATTATAAGTCATGAATATTAATAAAAAACACACTTACTGTCACATCTCCCAAAATTATTAACTTTGCTCTATAGCACTGCTATATTACAATTATGACTTAAAAAAGTAATAATTCGGATGGTTAAAATTACTTCAGCTCTCATTTTGTTTATCATCTCCTTCAACAATTTTCTCCTAATTGATTCTTGATTGACACTGTCAAATTGTCACATTTTCTATAAGTTGTTAAAATTATAGGTGAGCAATGATTATAGTCATAAAAAATTATTTAGTTATATTTTATATCAAACATTTTCTCACTTCCTTTGCTCAAGTTCATCTTCACCAAATGAGTCATTTTTCATTCTAATTTCATTTGAAACTAGTTTGTGTCTTGCATATTTAATAATATGAGTAGTACACAAGAAGAATAACACATCAAATTAAAACACTAAGTTTTATTTCATTACTTCTTTGTATTGTTAAATTGTATATACAAAAGCAGCAATGCAATTATGCAGTTACAATTTAAACTTTCTGCAAAGAATAATACATAGAGTAATATAAAATTAATTAAAAGACATACTGTACTTTACACCCACAGTAAACTTTGTGAAAAATTCAACCCTTTTTCTCCAGATGTAGTCAGCATCTTTCAGTATGTCTTGAGCACAAAAATGATTAAAGATAAACTATAAGTATGATCTTTAATCAGGGCCGGCGTTAGGGGAAGGAAGCGGGTCAATTGTAGCCGGGCCCGCGTGATTTGGTCTGAGGGAGGGCCCTAACTGATGAATTCGCCAAGGGCCCCCAACTGATTACCCCGGGTCCCAAAATCCTAGCGCCAGCCCTGTCTATAATTAGGAGAAAAAAATTAAAATCTAAAACAAATAACATAAAAGCAGGAAAGTAACTTCAGGAGATAGGTAAAATTGTGTTCAAATTATGTTTTGGTTTGATTAGAATTTAGACAAGGTATATAAGATTTTCCAAATGCATAATTGGAAACATTATAGAGCTTCCTGCGATGCAGTGACATAATAGAATTTAAGTTTAATTTAATAGAAGCCTCTTTAGGGACTAAACCAAAGCAAAATATGCAGAATAAGTTGCCGAAAAACACATGCCCTAACTGCAGTTCAAAATATAAAGCAGTCAATGAGATATTAATTTTTAAATTCACAGGCTGATGTCACATGGTTAAATGATTCGATAAATAGAGGTTGGTCTCATATGTTTGGTCAGTCGCTTCTTAGTTTTCATCGAATTAAGTCTGTGGCCAGGCGAGCAATGCCTCCTTGTGGTCGGTGTTAGTAGCGTGCTTCAGCATGCCTCTATAGTATCTTCATCCTAGTAAGGAGGCGTAGGGTGGAAGTTTATCTTCTTGTGTATGTGATTAACCTGTAATCTTCATGTGGAACTGATAGTCTGATTACCTTATCCAAATTTTAAATACTGGTACCAAATTTTGTAAATGAACTTTTGACAGAATATAAATTTTCATTGAACTTTAAAACATATGGACAGTGTATATCATTTTTCAATACCTTTCACTGTTGAGGTAGTAATCAACTGAGTGGCGACCAGAGGCACTGCTCAGAATTAAGTTAAGTTCAAGCAGTGTTGACGCAACCCCTAGTAAGCACATTGTTTGACAAGACCAAACACTGAGAAAATATTATAGTTCCACCAGCCATTTACTTGTTTGATAATTGGTTCATTCTCATGAAATAAAAATGTAGCTGTTCTTTTTGATGGGAGATGTGCAGGTTAAATAGAAGATATTTAGTAACTGAAATATGGTGACACAAAATTGAAAATTATGTTGAACTAATGCCAATGGTTCATTATATAAAATGCTGAATATGTTAGAACTTTCTATCTTACTAGGACCGATTAAGATGAACACTAATCAATATTAAGTTGATAAATAAAATACATTAGATTTCCTTTGTTCAAAATACATTAATTTAATGATGCAGAATTTGTTTGCTCAAAACCAACATTTCATATGATTGGAATCTCCGACCTGAGACTGCATATATTATTTCAGATTGGGGATAATTATTTGTTGTGATCCCATTTACCTACCATATCTTAAAATACCCCAATTATTTCAATTCAATCTTCAGAAAACACAATTTAAGATGGAATGAAGTTCTTTATATATCTGATACCGAGCATATACCGAGTAGTTAAGAGAGCTTCATTTTTTATATAGGACTATGTTTGTCTGAACTAAGAGTATTTAGGTATTCTCTACTTCCTTCTTTATACAACTCACAACTTCTAGATTTTATTCAGGTCCTTTCTCAATCAACGACATGTCTGATCAATACATCCTAGTTATTAATTATTAAAACAGACTGCAATTATTTTCATAGGTACCTTAAATTCATTTACTGTACTGCTTGTTTGTATGAAGAATGTTGATTAACTTTACTGATTTACGTTAAGAATTGCAAATACTGCAGCAGTTCTTTTTGAATATTGTCATCAGAAAACAGCAGCATGGAATATCTCATTCAGTAGAAACAAAGAACCAGTAGCACATCAGGTTATTTGTTGGAGGGTTAAATAAATGTTTGCAACATTACCATATACCAGCATATGGAAAGTAAATTTATCACCTACTAAAGTTAGAGAGAGAGAATTTGTATTTTTTTGTAATATGGCAGCATTTTATGGTGAAGTGTCTGTATGTGCTCCAGAACAAATTCATTTTAGAACACATAAAAACTGCTGCAAATGAAAGCAGATATGATGTGTTACATGACACTTGTACCTGCTTGTACGATTTTAACTGTATTTAAGTGTGAAAAATTATTTTGAAAGAAGTTTGGGCTTTGTTTACAATGTGTTCAGAATGGTGGCCATAAATACATAGCAAATTGTAAATATCCCTACAAAATGATCTCAAGCTACTGAAAGGGGAGAAAGATATATTTTAAGTTAAAAGTTGTGAAGCATGTGATTGAGGGGGTAAAACTGGAAATACAATTTTGCCTTCAAGGCTCAATTTAGGACTATTGAAAATAGATTGGAACCCAGTTTTTATAAATGAAGTAACATGGCCAACTAAAAATCTTTACCAAGGGTAGATATAGCATTCTGCTTACCAACTAATAACAGATATGATGCTGAACATTAACACAGAAGTGGATAATGTGTTGATAGATATTTTATGTTCTGTTGCTTCGATTAGCCACAATTTTGTCAATTTAAGCAGTTATAGAAAAAAACAAAAATGTTAGTACTAATATATACTGACTAGACGACCCATACGAAAATTTCGTGAATAAAATGCGATGAGTAGTGAGGTTGGATGCTTATAATATAATCAAAAGTAGAACCATACTTTTGTAGCAAATATATATATATATTTAGTGTAATAGGAACACATCGAAATACTCACAACATATTAGGAAACAGTTAGGAAAATTTAAAACACTCTGTATTTACGACAAACTGTCACTGTCCTTAACAGAATAAAACCAACCTGAACAAAATGCACACAACATATCAACTTCTCTGAAATATTTGTTGCTGTGCGAATAAAATATTTACATTGGAATTGTATAGCAAAACGACAGTGATTCTGTAATAGAAAAAAAAATATCTGAAAAGCTACTTATTGAATAAAAAAAAGTTTATTGACATCTCTGTGATATCCGCTGCTGCAATCTAGGGACTTGGCTCTGAACAGTCTCATACGCGCTACCACTTAAAGAACCAAATTCGGAAAAATTCTTTCTTAATTTATGATTTTACCTAGCTGGAAACATTAATTTTTCAAACAATATGCCATTTTTCGTTTTTGGCTAGGTATCGAAGATGATAAATCGCTTGTAATAAAAAAAATAAACACGTTGTTTAAGTAATATTGATAATTTTGCCCTTTAAGGGTCGAATTGCAAAAAATTTCTTTTATAAAACATGGTGTGACCAAAGCAGCCACCTGTAAGCTACCTTACTCTCTATTTTTTATATTAAGTTAAAATCCGGTGAAGTTTGAGGTCAACATTCAGGACACGATACCATAGTTGAAATCGACATAACACCATTTTAAGTTCAGAAAAGTAAATAAACAACACATAACAACCATAAATAAGAAGTTTCTAATAGAGTATAAACCATAAACTTACCTAACTGAGGGTAATCCATAGTAATCCTGAGGTAAAATACACAGGTTTGTTTACACAACCACAACACTAATATTCCGCTCAGGTACAGTAGAGTCAAGGTGGGAAGAGTTCAAGGAGATAATAAGAAAGGGGGAAGAAAAATTTATTCCAAAGCAAAAAATAAAGAGAAGTAGAGAACCTATGTACTATAATAGGAAAGTGAGGAGGTTAAAGAGGTTGGTAAGAAAAGAACATAACAGAGTTAAGAGACAGCAGGGTAGTAGGGAATATTTAAAACAACTAAACAAGGACTTAATAACAGCAAAGAAAATGGCTAAAGATGGGTTTATGAAGAGTATTGTCAGTGCAGGGGGACCATTGACTGATGCATCTAGAAATTTCTATGGCTATATCAGGAAATTGAGGGGAAGGGAGGATGTAGAGACACTTATAGATAAGGATGGAGAAGAAGTTACTGACGATTTGAAAAAGGCAGAGATTTTAAGTAACTGGTTCAGTGAAAGCATTAGGGACAATGAATCAGAAACAGGAGGGTCTAATTCGGAGAACGAGCTTAACAACACAATTAGAAATGACGATAGTAAAAAATTTGATATTCATCCTGAGGAAATCATGACGGAAATAAGAAAGCCGAAAAAACATAAAGGGGCTAGTGAAGATAATATTACTACAGATATCTTAAAGATAGCCGGATGTGACATTGTACCTTATCTTGAAATATTATTTAAATTGAGTCTAGACACTTGCTGCTTACCACAGGACTGGAAAAGTGCAATAGTAGTACCGGTACATAAGGGAGGGGTGAGAAATAGAGTTGAGAATTACAGGCCAATCAGTTTGACATCAGTGGTAGGTAAATTAATGGAAAGATTGATATGCAACCACATCAGAAATATATGTGAGGAATGTAATTGGTTTTCAAGCAGATAACATGGTTTCAGGCAAGGATATTCATGCGAATCTCAGTTGGTGGGATATATGCAAGATATTTCAGATGAAAGGGACAAGGGAGGCCAAATTGATAGTGTAGCACTAGATCTGTCTAAGGCGTTTGACAGAGTAAGCCATAAAATGGTAGTAAATAAGGTAAAAACCATTGGAGTGGATAAGAAAGTCATTTGCTGGGTAGAAGAATTTTTAAAAGGTAGAAAACAGAAAGTTAGGGTAGGAAATGTAGTATCAAAAGAAGTGAAAGTAAAAATGGGTGTGCCACAGGGTAGCGTATAGGGACCATTGCTATTCATTATTCTAATGAATAATTGTGTTGATTGTTTACTATCTGAAATTAGATTGTTTGCAGATGACATAATGCTGTATAAATGAATCAAAACGATAGAGGATTGTAAACAGTTGCAGGTTGATCTGGACAGGATATCTAATTGAGTTGGTAAACATGGAATGAAGATAAATGAAAAGAAGAGTCAGCTTATTAGATACACAAATAAAAAAACAAAAGGTTAATTATGAATATAAGGTGGGGAAAGAATTGCTTGCTGAAGACTTGAAATGCAAATATCTTGGAATTACTTTTGATAACAAACTTAACTGGGCAGGACACATAGGACAGGTGGTAGGAAAAGGTTTCAAAGTTCTGCATTTGTTGGAGAGAGTGATGAGGGGATGTAAGAGAGAAGTCAAGGAATTGGGTTACAAAACTTTGGTCAGACCATTGCTCGAATATGGTAGTGTAGTATGGGACCCTCATTTTACGTATCAAATACAGGAGTTGGAGAGGGTGCAAAGAAGGGCTGCTAGATTTGTTTCTGGAAATTATCGCAGAATGCAATCAGTGACGGATATGATAAAGGAGCTGGAATGGGATTCATTGCAAGACAGGAGGAGGATGAGGAGGGTCATGGAAGTGTACAGGGCATATACTGGTGATGAGGCATGGAAAGATATTGCAATAGGTATGAAAAGTCGTGCATGGAAGGGAAAAGATGACCATGACCACAAGCTGGCACTCGATTTCAGGCACAAGGGTGTGGGAAGATTCTCTTTTTTAGGTAAGGGTGTCAGGGATTGGAATGAGTTACCAAGAGAAATCATGAATAATTTACCGAAAACTTTGAAAGAATTTAAAGATAAAATTTGTAGAGGGCAAATGTAGGTGGGTGCAGGATAGGGGGAAGATGGGTGTGTAGGGAAATTGCCACCGGAACCTGTGCTCCATTGCAATTTTTTAAAAAAAAAAAAAAAAAAAAAAACCCACTGTAAAGCACTTTAATAATAGTAATTTCACCATCTGATATTAAATTCACTAATAACTCGCAGTTCCAGACCAATTTAAAGCAGTAAATATGATTTTAAAGCATCTCCACATGGAGTGGAGCTTAAATATTTAGTTTCAGCACATCTAAACAGTTTCAGAGCTCTAAAAGTAAATGTAATCAAGTAAAATAACCGGCCAGTTAATATCCTTAAGTTTCCGATAACCATCAACTAAAAAAAGAAGATATAAGTAAATAAAAGTCCACTTTGTGATGGCGTCATAGCAACGAACTTGTAAAATTTAATTACTCTCTGACTAACATATTTCACGAACTAAAGTACTTAAATTAAATAAAGGTTCGATTTAATTTTAGTTTTAGGCAACAATAGACTTTAGATAAAAAGTGAAGTTTCGGTTGCACAATCTACGAAACCTGTAAAATTTAGAAATTCTATAACTTCTGATAGCCTCAACCGATTTAAAAGATTTTTATACCATTGAACTCAGCGAAGGCTGGGGAACACTTTGGAAATAATATTAACTTGAGATTTTAGAGTTTTGCGGGGACACATTTTGCATGTGACGTATGATGACGTATCGCAATACTCTAAACAAATGTGCTTTTAAATTAACCAACTTTCAAAATTCATTTTCACCGGTCTGGAAGCTCTAAAAACAAAACCAATCACATCACTACACTTGTCTCATTACGCTCTTCATCTTGTAATTTTCTGGTAGCCCTCAGTTAACAGATTCTTTATCTAGATAGACTATTGTCTAGGTCAGTAGGCCATTTTGATAAAAGTCAGCCATGACAGGATGGGACAGCAGTTCAACAGATCGGTTTGAGGAGACCACACGTCCCATGAGTTTTTAAGTTTGAGAAAGCCCGGGGTCGCGGTGGCTTATGGGTAGGCCGGACCAGAACAGTATGGCTGACCGATGCCATTTCTAAACCAGCATGGCGAACTCTACAGTCTAGGACTATCCGACATGTGCTCATTTTAACTTTCAATTTCATTTGGGGTGGTGCGGTCTGTTCTGTTTCACGACTTGTGATCTTCGGTAAATGATTTTCTCCGAGTGCCATTGCTAACTGTGACTTTTGTAAATTCTGTGAAAAATTTTAAGAACATATACTTCAGTTATCTAGATGCAGACTTTCATTTCTACTTTAGTACCTTTCTTACAGGAGGTTAATCTGTAAGTGGCGACCTCAGTAATTATTACAGTTAGCATTCTATAAGGGTTTACACGGTTATAGAACTTTTTCCGAACTTTGACAACTTTCTGGATGACTTCAGGTTTAGGTTGACAAGCCAATACCGACCCCGGTATGCGGCCTGTGACCCTAACACACCTTGGTCTCTAAAATGATACCTCATTTATCGATTTAAGTTAGTTATCAAGCAGGGTAAAAAAAAGTTTGGAGAAATGATTATGTTTTTGTCCCTTAAGGGATGAATTTCGAGGATTTTTTTTTTTTAAATGAAGTGACCATGGTGGATAATTTAATATTTAAATTGATACCTCGTGTATTGATTTCGGTTAGGTATCAAGTGAATTAAATAGCTCATGACAGAAAAATGTATTGTAAGAATATTAAAACTTTTGCCCTGTAAGGGTAGAATTTTTAAAAATTTCTCTCTTACAATGTGGTGTAATGAAACCGAAGACATTACGAAGACCTCAATATTTTAAATGATACCTCATTTATCAATTTTGTTTATTTGTCAAGGGAGATAAATGACTCGAGACACAAAAAACGCATTTTAGAAATACTGACATTTATGCTCTTTAAGAGTTCAATTGAGAAAAATTCATTTCTTAAAATGTGATGTAACCACAGCGGAAACCTTAATTTTTAGAATGGTACCACATTTATCTAATTTGGTTAGATATTAATGGGAATAAATGGCTCATGACAAAAAATGCGTTGTAAAACCATTTATACTTCTTCCAGTTAAGGGTTAAATTCCAAAAACATTCTTTCTTAATATATGATGTCACCAAAGCTGAGTCATTACTCTTCGTACACCTACTTCATTTATCAATTTTGGTTAGAAATCCAGGGAGATAAATGGCTCTAAACACATTTTCGAAATATAGACTTTTTGCCCTTTAAGGGTCAAATTACGAAAAATTCTTTCTTAAAATATAATGACCCTATGGCAGAGACCTTAATCTTTAATATGATACCTCATTTATCTATATCGGTTAGATATCAAGGGAGATAAATGGCTCGTGACACAAAAATGCGTTATAGAATAATTTATACTTTCTCCCTTTAAGGGTTGAATTCAAAAAACATTCTTTCTTAAAATATGATGTCACTAAGTTGAGACATTACTCCTCATAATCCTACTTCATTTATTGAATTTGGTTAGATATCCAGGGAGATAAATGGCTCGAGACACAAAAACGCATTTTAGAAAAGTTGACATTTTTGCCCTTTAAGAGCTGGCCATCCTACCTCTGACACAATGGCTTAGTATGCCTCCTTCGGGAGGATCCAACCAACCTCCAGGTTGTGGACTAAGTTAAGTTAAAGGTTCGAATTACGGAAAATTCCTTTCTTAAAATATAATGTTACCATGGCGGAGACCTTAGTCTTTAATATGATACATCGTTTATCTATAACGGTTAGATATTAAGGGAGATAAATCGCTCGTGACACAAAAACACATTGCAAAAATATTTAACTTTTGCCTTGCCCTTTAAGGGTCGAATTCTGAAAAATTTCTGTCTTAATATATGATGTCACTAAAGCGGAGATCTTAATCTTTAAAGTGATACTTCATTAAACAATTTCAGATAGGTATCCAGGGAGATAAATGACTCGCAACACTGAAAACAGCATTTTAGAAATATTGATATTTTTGCCCTTTAAGGGTCGAATTTTGAAAACTTAATTTCTTAAAATATGATGTGACCAAATGGGCAGACCATAAAATTTTAAATGACACCTCATTCATTGATTTCGGTTAAGTATGAAGGAAGATACAGGTTTCTGACAAAAATAAAAATAAAAATACCTTATAGATATAATATATATGATTGTTTTATGAGAGGTCTTTGAACTGTAATAAAGTTATAGTTTCTCTTCAACACTATTTTATATTATATGACTTAGTTAGGAATCCATCTATCCATCCATCCATCCTTGAATAAAAATAAGTAACAGCACATATATAAACACTTTGATATTAGCAGATGTTCAATTTTTTCTACAGGATAATGAAGGTGGACTCCAAAAATATGTGTATTAAACATTAGTAGTAAAGATTATAATTTGATGTTGTCTTGTAGAGAAACAAAAGTACTGCCATGGCAAGGGAAAAATCCTATGAGAGTCAAAATAGTGATTGACAATCTGCTAAATAGAACAAGTCGCAAGTTTTACCTGTCTCAATTGTGAACTATTAATTAATGAAGTGAAAACGAAAATTAATAAGTTTCTATACATGTGTGGAACAATCTTATGAACTTTTACATTTCAAGCCTGAGAGGAGACGCAATTCAAATTTATAAAATTCTGGTAGTACCAGCTGTGATGTGTGACTAGGAAGTGTAGATAAATAAAATTCAATCATCCAAAATGAAGTTCCTAAGAATCATCAGAGACAGGATATTCCCTGAATGATAGAAAAAAATGACGAAATAAGACAACAGTTGAGTATTTCCTTTGTGAATGATAGAATTTTTAAAAAAAGATAAAATTGGAAAGACCACGTTCTAATGGTGGGTAAAGGCAGATTCTAGAAACTTGACCTGCAGTGCCATCCCATAGGAAGACCCATGAAGAGATGATTTTAAAACTAAGGACAAAATAGTCCTTTGACCTATGCATGAAGAGGAAGTAAGGAAGTCTATCATCTAAGCCCTTTCACTATTTTGTTTCTAGGGTCTTAGTAAAATGAGTTGTACATTTTGATAGCATTTCTAGTTCCATAAAGGGTGATAACAAAGCTCCAGGATCTGATAACATGATGGTGCCAGTTTTATATCGTCAAGAATTAAGTTTAAATTAGACTATGGTCACAACTGAAGAAAACATAGTCTGCACTTACACATACCAGCAGCGCCGGCAGGATTACTTTAAGGGAGGTGCAACTGTTTATATATATATATTTTTTTACATTATATGCAACACTTTTTACATATTAACTAAGGATACTGAATTTATTGACAACGTAATGAACACATTTGGACAACTACCTAGGCACCTTAAGTTAACATTCAAACAGTGAATTTTATAATAAAATTTTTGTTTCTCAATCTTTTTCTGTGTATTTTCTTTCATAGCAGGGCTGGGAGGGGGGGGGGGGTGCAAGTACACATACATACATCTATACATAGATATCCTTTAAGGAATATCGGAAAAATAAACAGCAAGTATATTTCAAGGTGGGTTAGAAGAGACGTCACATGAAATAGCCTAATAGCATCTTTTGGAGAAGACATTCATGGTTTGGTTGAGTCAAGTAATGTAGGTGACAAAGAGAGAGAAAAGTATGCTGATTTTTGGGGGCCTCAGAGCACTCTTGCACAAAGCAAAGAGGGGTTAAGCTCAGGGTTAGTCACAGTGGTCAACCATTCATTACTGGTTATATCAAGAGTAGGAAGAGTTATTTAATAAATGTACATAATGATATTACAGTCAAAAATAAAGAATGTCAGTCTAAAATAGGTTTGTTCCATCAGAACATTAGGGGTATCTCAAGCAAACTTGATGAGTTGATAATATCTATAGAAGAAACCCAAAAATCACTGAATCTTAGCATAAATATTGTATGTCTGACAGAACATCATCTAAAGAATTCTGAAATATGTTTCCTCCCTTTTATTGGATATAGATTAGCTTCATGTTATTGCAGGTCAGAGATGAGAATGGGTGGTGCAGCAATATATGTAAGAGAAAATACTGAGACAAAATCGTTAAATGTAAGTAAATACTGTATAGAACAAGATTTTGAATGTTGTGCAATACAGATAGAATTAGAAAACAAATATCTTATAGTGCTGACAGTTTATAGGGCTCCCACAGGAGACTTCAGTAAATTTTGTAATCAACTTGAAGCGGTTCTAATAAATTTATCACGAACTAAAAGGGAAATTATTCTCTGTGGAGACTTCAACATAAATTTTGCTGTAGAATGTAACCAGACAGATTATCTTCTAGGAATGCTTAGATCATTCAATCTCTATCAAACTGTAAATTTCCCAACTAGAACACAAAAAAATAGTAGTACCATTATTGATAACATTTTTGTAGAGCACAATAAATTAGAAATACTTGGAACAATTCCAATGGAAAATGGTTTGTCAGATCATAATGCTCAAATAATTACTTTGGATGTTGTGGGAAATGAAAATAACAAAAAGAAAGGATTTGTCAGAGTTAGGCCATTAAAGAACAATTAAATAAAAACATTAAATGATGAACTTCTCAATGAGGACTGGACCACTGTTTATAAATTAAAAGGGGTAAACAATAAATTCAATTACTTTCACCAAAGGTTATTGGAAATTTATGAAAGGTGTCTCCCTACACAACTAGCTCCAATTGGTCAAAAACGAGTAAACAAAAATTGGGTTACAGTTGGTATTAAAACATCTTGCAGACATAAAAGGGAATTATATGTAAAAGTTAGGAATACTGATAATATGCTTCTCAAACAACATTACATAACTTACTGCAGAATTTTAACCAAAGTAATAAAAGAATCTAAACGTTTGGCGATAAACGATGAGATTAGTAGTTCAGATAATAAGATAAAAAGTGTTTGGAACATTATTAAAAGAGAAACAACTGTATCATCCCCTGAACATAAACCTGTATCTATAAGCGTTAATGATAAACTTGTAAATGACCCCTCTTATGTAGGAAGTGCTTTCAATAACTACTTCTTAACAGTTGCTGAAAAAATAAAAGGAAAATATATTGGTAATATGGATGCTATAGCAATACTTAAATACTTGTCACCAAAAACAGCACCTATGTCTCTATTTCCCACCAGTCAAAATAAAATTGAAAAAATTATTAAATCCCTCAAAAATAAAAAGTCATTTGGTTATGATGAGGTTTCAACCCATGTAGTGAAACAATGTAACACCAGCATTAGTAGAGTTATTAGTCATATTTGTAATAGTTCTTTTGAATAAGGTATCTTCCCTGACTCACTCAAGAAGTAAATAATCAAACCGCTTTATAAAAACAGTGACACCTCAAAGATTGAGAATTACAGACCAATATCACTTCTACCAGCATTTTCAAATATCTTTGAAAAAGCAATGTACAGAAGGGTGTAGGCACATCTACAAAAGAATGACCTACTCAGTAAAGTACAGTTTGGTTTTAGACAAGGTGTTTCAACAGATTCAGCAATTTTTGCTTTTGTAAACAACATACTGGAATCAATGCATAAAAAATTAAATTCCCTAGGTATATTCTGTGATCTTGTTAAGGCTTTTGACTGTGTTGATCATGAGATTCTACTAGGTAAATTAGACCACTATGGAGGTAGTGGTAAGCCAGGAATTTGGTTTAAATCTTACCTGGAAAATAGAAAGCAATGTGTATCACTGAAAGATGCTAATACAGGAAATGTTATAAACTCAGAATGGGGTATAGTTAAATGTGGTGTGCCTCAGGGCTCAATTCTTGGCCCTCTGCTGTTCTTAATCTATATAAATGATCTCCCACATATACTAGGTGATAATGAACACATGGTGCTCTTTCCAGATGATACCAGCATATCGTTGAAAGACCCATCAGCACAAAACCTCGAAAACACAGCAAATGATGCTATAAAAAAAATTAACAGGTGGTTTAATGCCAACAAACTAATACTTAATGTAGAAAAGACACAGTTACTTCAGTTTGTTACAAAAAATAAAACAAAGGACAGCTATAATGTGATATCAGAAGGAAAAGCAATCAATGAAAGTAATTTCACAAAATTCCTGGGTGTATGTATAGATAACAAATTGAACTGGAAACAGCATATTCAACAACTTCTTAAAAAACTGAATTCTGCAACATTTTCACTTAGGGTCATATCTAGAATAGCTAATATAGAAACCAGAAAGTTAGTATATTTTGCATATTTTCATTCCCTGCTCACTTATGGCATCTCATTATGGGGAAACTCGTCACAAGCACAGAGGGTATTTAAATTGCAAAAACGTGCTATAAGAACTATTTGTGGAGCAAGCCCACAGACGTCGTGCAGAAATCTATTTAAAAACCTGGGTGTACTAACAATGACAGCACAGTATATATACTCTGTACTATCATTTGTAGTGGAAAATCCTGAACACTTCAATCTTAATGCTGACATACATAGCCATAATACTAGGAATAAGTATAATATTCACAAGGATTACAAATGGCTGTCAATTGTACAGAAAGGGTTAACATTTACTGGAGCTTCCTTATTCAATGTCTTACCAACAGAAATTAAATGTTATCTACAAAAACCCAACTACTTTAAGTCCTAACTGAAAGAGTTTCTGCTTCAGAATCCATTTTACTCTGTGAAAGAATTTTCTTCTTGGAATTTGGTAACTAAGAATGACTGATAAAATAGTATATATGGTGTATGGAAGGGGAAGGTGACAAAGTTGTCCACAATTACTAAAATGATATATGGTTTTTGTTTCTGTTGAAACTTTTGACAAATGAAGTAATTACACTGTTTACAAAATTTCACTCATATATAGTAACTAACATGGGATAGCATGCACTCAAAAACTGCTGTAAAAATTATGATACTAACAGGTTTTTAAGTAATTGACTGCTTATGAGTTGTGGTAACTGGTTGGTAAGAAAATAACTGGTTGTTAGATGCTGGTAACAAGTTTATACACTGTTCCACATAATAAGTATTAACTAACTCGGGATTGTATTTGTTGATTACAGGAAATATTGGTTATACTAATGGGTCGTAACTAACTTCTTGTCAATATATAATCTTATCAATTATATAGTAATATTGACATTACTAATAAGTGTATGTACTGTTCCACATCCCCAAGATTATTCTCACATGGGATCAAAGTGAACATATCTATCTATCTATCTATCTATCTATCTATTAGTCTGTTAAATGATATTTTTGTTAGTAGCAGAAAGTGGTGACTCTAAATGTCGAAAGTGCATATTGCATTCAGATGTATAAAAGAGACAAGTTGAGCAGGTTGTATCAAATTAATATGACTATTACCTGTGTTTCTAGCTTGGGTCTTGTCTTGTCTATCTAATTTTGCCTGACAATTATACAAGGTTCCAATTAAGTAACTTGTGGCTATGTTGGGCAGAACATTTTTAGCTGACTAAAGAAGAACTTGTGATTACAATATTAATGTTTTATTCAGTGTTGAGTACCCAATGCTTATTTGACAGAGTTCTTAAACAGAAGAAAAATCATATTCCCAGAGCCAAGTCTCGTTAAGAATCAGGTAATTTTGAGTATTATAATATGCCAACTGGTAATAGCCATTATATTCATAGTTGGTGGGATTGTTTATGGGTACAAATTGGGCAATATACAAACCAGGTGACAATGCCAGTCCCACTATAATATTCTAATTTAGTAAATTATAGGAATACAGTTATTATTTCATACAATACTACCAGTAGCCAGGTCAGTTGCAACAACAAAGATAAACAATTTCACACATCGGTATGTTGCGGCATAGAAGCCAATGCCCAGCCAAGTAGGTCATCAAGTTAGCAGAAATATGTCATTTAGCAAAAGATGAGCACATCAATTGAGGCCACAGTTGGACAGAACGCTGCCCGACCAGGTACAATGGAGTGGGGGAAATGGTGAACAAAACCAGCATGCACAGAGGAGAGAAGGATCTATCAGGTCGATTGGGCTCAATTTGGTAGAGTAGTTTTGGCAGATTTTGAAACGAGCAGCTGGCAGAGGGAAGCCGCAGTGATGGATGCAGCTTATGCAGTCTACGCCAGAACCATCATTATAACAGGTGGGAAAAATCCACTTTTGCAATGTTAGAATGGGACTGTTGAACATTATGGCAGCTGTAAGAATAGAGAACTCTGATATTAGTCGCAACTATGACCTGGTCATAATAAAGGACATAGGGAATCAATTGATGGATTGAAGGATTATAATGTATTATTTGTAAATAAATGTGAATATTGTAAATACAGTCGAGGTGTGGCGTCAGCGACCATGATAAAGTATTGGGCATGAGGGTAGAAAAATGCTCCAGTGAGTTTGCAACTAATGAGATTAACGTAGGGAAAATAATAATAATAATAATAAGGCAGAAAATATCTTATCATTATAACAGCGTTACAGAAATTGGTGAAGCAGTTAACACACCAGTAAGAGGTATTGGTGAGCAGATTCAGCACGACACATCACAACAGTTGCAGAATTGAGGACAGCAGCGAAAGGTCTGTGTCATCACTACAGGAGCTCAGCAGAAAAGTGAGTAATCAAACATAGCAGCACGGCCTAACAGTGCAGGAAACAGTGGCACCGCAAAAGGTGATGACAGAGTAAAAACACAGAAACTGAGAGTTAGCTTAGCAGAAGCTCGAAATTAATTTTTAATTCATTTTGTGCCAAGAAATGAGCATTAGATGAGTTTCTCGATAATTGCGATACAGCATTCAGTATTATCGGTGATGAAGAGCATGATATTTTGTTTAAATTTGTCAAGACACATATCAGAGGCCAGGAAAGATGGCATATTTTAGTACAGGGGAAAGTCAAGGATTGGAAAGATATACAAGCTATATCAGTAGAAAATTATTGCCCTAAACACACTGTTGATCATTATGCCATCAGCATGTTTGCAAATCGGCAGCGAAGTGAAGAATCGGTAGCAGAATAGGCTAGCAGGCTGGACGGAATTGTACATGAGTTTTGGGAAGCCACGAAGAGAGATGAAAGGAAGTGAGCTAACAGGAGATTTGAAGTTAGTTAATAATCTGAGTTGTGCAGTGTTTATGAAAGGCTTAGTGGATGAGAAGATTAATGCAGTATTGAGAGCACGAGGAACAGACTTGCTTTTGACCAAAATCATGGAGATCGCGCTTGGAAAAGAAACAGTAATTATGTTGGTCAAGGAAAAATGATATCAGCTGGGGAATGACTGCAAGTAGCACACAGAAAAAATAAAGGAAGAAGCAAATCCTGGAATGCCAATGGAAGAATTGCAGAACCTTGTCAATTGTGCAGAAGAATTGGCCACAAAGCGTGCCAGAGTGGAAGAGCAACAGTTATATATGATATTGCAACCACAATGAAAGTAGGATATCAGCTTTGTAAATGTAGCTGTCATGAAGCAAGACAGTGTCAGAGGGGCCTAAACATGTGAGAGTTCACTGCACGAGCAGAGGATAGACGGCTTGAAGAGGAACGTAGAGAACCAATTAGGGAGATGAAACAGTGGAAGAAAGGGTCAGGAAGGCTTGATTCTATAAATGAGAATGAGCATAAGGGCAACTGCAGAGGAGATGTAAATCTGAAGAATCCTGTACCTTGTGAAAGATGTAATTTCTCAAACCATAAGGGACCATGGAACGCCTACAGGGTTATGTTGGAGATGGGGCATCACTCGCAGGATTGCAATGCGTGTCCATGGATAGAACAGGTGCGAGAAGCATGGAAGAGAGTGAAAGATTCAGAAAACTAGAGCAGAGTGAAACCCAGCAATCTGATAATGCTCAGAGATGAGAGCTAGAAAAATGTGACTGCATTAGTGATAATCAAAATGACTACATTGAATTGGAGTGTGAAGAAAGCAAATATAGTCCAATTAAGTTGTAAGTGGACATGTCAGCTCAGGTGTCTCTTCTCAGGTCGGAGTGTGTAAGAGAAGCCCAGAGAAAGGAAATAATGAGAGGAGTGCAGATTACAGGAATCACAGGAAAACTCTTATTCACAAAAGGTGCAATAATGGTTACTTTAAGGTAAGGCAGAGACAATGTGACACAAAATGCAAATTGCCCTACAGGTGTAAATATGCTTTATGACGGAATAGTGGGATGAGATTGTCTAAAGGAATGGAAGGCCATGATAGACTACGGAAAGGTGGTGGTACGGATACTGAGTTATACTACACTGAAGAGCCAAACAAACTGGTATAGGCATCCGTATGCAAACACAGAGATATGTAAACACTCAGAGTATGGCACTGCGGTCAGCAACACCTATATATGATAACAGGTGTCTGGCACAGGCGTTAGAGCTGTTAGTGCTGCTACAATGGCTGGTTATCACGATTTAAATAAGTTTGAACGTAGTGTTATAGTTGGCGAATGAGAGATGGGACACAGTTTCACCAAGGTAGAGGTGAGGTTGGGATTTTCCCATACAAGCATTTCACAAGTGCACCATGAATATTGGGAATCCGGTAAAACATCAAATCTCCCACATTGATGCAGCCGGAAAAAGATCCTGCAAGAATGGGACCAACGACTACTGAAGAAAATCATGCAACTTGACAGAAGTGCAAACCTTCTGCAAAATGCTGTGGATTTCTATGCTGCGCCATCAACAAGTGCCAGCATGCGAACCATTCAACGAAACATCGATGATATGGGCTTTCGGTGCTGAAGACCCACTCATGTACCCTTGCTGAGTGCACGACACAAAGGTTTATGCCTTGCCTGGGCCTGTCAACACCGACGTTGGACTGTTGATGATTGGAAATATGTTACCTGGGCTGACGAGTCTCATTTCCAATTGTATCAAATGGATTAATGTGTATGGGTATGGAGACAATCTCATGAATTCATGGATCCTGCATGTCAGCAAGGGACTGTTCAAGCTGGTGGAGGCTCTGTCATGGTGTGGGGAGTGTGCAATTGCAAGTACATGGGACCCCCGATATGTCTAGATACGACTCTGACAGGTGACACATATGTACAAATCCTGCCTGATCGCCTACATCTGTTCATGTCCATTGTGCATTCCGACAGACTTGGGCAATTCCAGCAGGACAATGCAACACCCCACACGTCCAGAATCGCGACAGAGTGTCTCCAGTGCCTGAGTTTAAACACCTCCAAACCTCCCCAGGCATGAACATTATTGAGCATATACGTGTCATTCGGAAGAGATTCCCCCCCCCCCCCCAATCCCTCGTACTCCTACGGATTTATGGAGAGCCCTACAGGACCCATGGTATCATTTTCCTCCAGCACTACTTGAGACAATATTCGGTTTCATGTCACGTCATGTTATGGCACTTCTGCATGCTCATGGGGGACCTACACAATATTAGGCAGCTGTACCAGTTTCCTTCGCTCTTCAGTGTATTAAAATGAGGAGTGAGACCGAAATGGAAGCTAGGCAACGACAAAAAAAGAGTCAAGAGGTCAGAAGAGACACGCAGTATTGACATAGGAGCACAACAAGAGAAAGTGATTGAGTTAGAAGTGAAAGGAGAGCCAGAAAGTTCAGAAGCTATTGTGACAAAGCAGGAACTGGCAACAGGTGTACTAGTCCCGGAGACACTTGTAGCGGTGTGACAGGGAAAATGTATTTTGACAGTATTAAATATCACAGAGAAAGAAGTCACATTGACTAATTTGAAGGTTGAGGTAGATACGTATAGCGAACAGAATGAAGAGAAGTAAAATGTGCATACGCGAGAGAGAATTAAAAGAATTTTGGAAGGATTGAGCATAGCATAATTGGCAGAGCTGGAGAAGCAAGCTGTGTGCAGCATATCATGCCATCTTCCATTTGGAGGGAAATATACTGCCATATAGAGAAACAGTAAAGCACAAAATATGGATAAAGCCAGAAGCGGTAGGGAAGAAAATCAATGAGTGACAATACAGAATACTCGAGAGCCAAAAGGAGGATCTGAGGAAGGAAATTGAGCAATCGATACAAGAAGACATAGTTGAGAAAGCAGAAGCACTTGGAACTCACCATTATTATTAATTCCAAGGAAGCAGATGGTCAGAAAAGATACAGAATTGTCATAGATTATAGGAAGTTGAACGAGATGGCAATCAACAGTACCTCTCCCCTACCATTGATTACAGATATATTGGATTGCTTAGGGAATGCGCGATACTTTTCAACGTTGGATTTAGCCAAGGGCTATCATCAGATTAAAGTGGTGGAGGCAGATAGGGAGAAGATGGCATGGTCATTATCATTTTACCCATTTACCTTTGGGGCTAACTGATGCACCAAGCTCATTTCAGTGGGTGATGAAGATCGTTTTGATGGTTTTGGAGGAGAAGAAAGCTATGACGAATCTGGATGATGTTATCATTTTCAGTTCGATGTTAGAAGAACATTGGAAAATTTGGAGGTGGTTTTGAGAGTCTGAGAGAACATAAGTTGAGACTGCAACCACAGAAATGGTCATTACTATGACTGGAGGTTGCATACTTAGGACATATTTTAATGTATCAGGGAGTGAAACTTGACCCAAGAAAGGTTAGAGCACTAAAGAAATATCCAAGACCCACAAAGGTGAAGCAGTTATATAGATTTCTCAGGATACTACAGAAGATTCATGCATGAGAGCACTAAGAGGTTTATCCAAGAGTGGAAGGAAAGAAATAAGCAGTGGTATAACAGATGAGAGAAAACAGAAGAGTTCAAGCCCAGAAACAAAGTTCTACTAGAGAACTTTGCACTACGGCGAGTAAAATTAAAAAAACTTCAGTCACCATTTGAAGGACCTTACACTGTGGTTTGATTGGAATATCCAAACCTTGTTTTATGAGGAAAGAAAAACCAGCTTAAAACAGTTCACACGGATCAAGTGAAGTGATTCTATTAGCGAGGAACGACGCGCAAACTTCAAAACCAACAGCTAGTGTGACGAAGATAGAATGGCAGAAATGAATGCAGCCAGTGTGGCATGCGTGTTAGGTGGTACAGCCAAGCGGCAAGGTGACTAAGGTCAGGAACGTTACACAGCAAGCTTGCAGTGCATGCGGCGGAATAAATGATTAAGGATCGATGAGTACGCAAGAAGAACTAGATCAGACAGCATAAATGCAGAGAGAATAAAGCAAAGAGCAGTGCTTACGTAAACACATACAGCATACATTAGAAAATGGTAAACAAGAAACATTATTACGTGCAAATATAAACCGCATATTAACGGAAGAAGGATTCGGTCATGAAACAACATGAGTAAACGACGTGGACTAAGAAATATTTAAGGGACTAATGAAATTGATGATGAATGTGTATATCTCGAAGTGAATAGTGTAAATAAAGAAAAAAAAATTGCAATGAGCCTTTGTTACAGTAAGAAGAAACAATTTGCGAAAAATATGGACATTTGAAGTATGTGAATTGGAGTAAAGAAGATGTATTGAACAATTATTGAAGCAAGGCGAGTGTTAATTGTCAGAATAAGTGTTATATGTGGAGATCTAAAGTGTTTACTATTAACTGTAAAGAAGAGAACTATGCTTAAGGAAAACATCATGAGTTGTTAATGGAGAGAACGAATTTCAATGTCTAATATATGGAATTGTGATTGAAATTAATTAAGTGTTTCAGGAGGAAGGCAGATGCAGGGATTGATTCATCATCACAGCTAACAGAAGAGACATCAATATGAAGTTATGGAATTAACCAGTCGATAGTATACCACAATGACGAAAAACCGACACAGTGAGTAAATGCAAATTTTAGTATGTCAACAGGAATGATCGAGAGACAAAAAGTGGACGCACAGCCTTGGAGATGATTCAGTGGACGTCATAGCGTAGGCGGACTGACCTTGCAGATGCGAGAGCAAAGCCGGGCGAGTGATAGCAGGAAGCAGGTGAGTTGAGCTCATGTCACAAGCGACCTTGAAGTGATGGGTGTGGTGCTAACACAGCGACCATCCACCACGCACTGGGCTGACACAAGGAGACGGAAGTACGCGCAGCAAATTAAGGCACACACAGGAGCAGATAGAAGACCATTAAGCAGTGGAAGAAAACTATGTTTGTGAACACACAAACACACACACACACACACACACACACTTCAAATATTGTATACCTATTAACCCGTGGCCTCAACACATGTAATTCAAAACGTTGATTGTGTTTGGAAAATTATTAAATAGGGGAGTAACGGATGAAACATACAGGGAGTAGAATAAGGTAGTTAGACTGAATGGTACAGTCTTTCTGCAGATGGGCAGGTGCAGTGACCCAGAGGGGTTTTTTTTTAGTAAATTATGGGAATACAGTTATGATTTCATACAATGCTACCAGTAGCCAGGTCAGTTGCAATAACAAAGATAAACAATTTCAGACAGTGGAATGTGGTGACATAGAAGTGAATGCCCAGTCAGCAGAAATAAGCAGAGAAATATGCCATTTAGCAAAGGATCAGTGCATCATCAGAAGCTGTGGTTGGACAGAAAGCTGCCCCACCAGGTACAAGGGAGTTGGAGAAATAGTAAACAAAACCAGCATGCACAGAGGAGAGAAAGTTCTGTCAGGTCGATCAGGTTCGATTAGGCAGAGTAGTTTTGGCAGGTTTCGAGGTGATCAGCTGGCAGCTGGAAGAAGCAGCGATGGATGCATCTTAAGCAGTCTACATTAGCATCACCATTATAACAGGTGGAAAGAATCCAATTTGGCAATGTTAAAATTGGACTGTTGAACATTATGGCAGCTAGAAGACTAGCAAACTCTGACATTAGTTGTAAAGGTTAATTGAGGTCATAGAAAAGCACTTGGGTAATCAATTGATCGATTAAAGGATTATTATGTATTGTTTTTAAATAAATGTGAATACTGTACATACCTTGCTCAAGTATCACTTATGCACTATACAACTCACATGACTTAGAGGTGTTACCCACTGTAACAGCCCTTATACCTGAATTTTGAATAGGATTGTACTGTATGAAGTATTTGTAGTGAGCTAAAGTTTGCTTGAAAGTGATTTGGTATGTTTGTTTTGTAATTTCTTGTAAATCAGTGTATACAGACTTTGTTTTATGCAAGAAAATTATTTAAAGTCCATTTAATATGTTTAAGAAACCGAATGATGCAAGAGAATTACTTAAATGTTTGTAATTCCATGTATTAATGTAAGTTACGATGTTTACAGGACAATTTTCTACAGTTTGAAGGGATTTCTGTAAACAATTTTGTATTTAAGTATCTCTAATTACCATTTCTGATCATTTTGTAATGTTATTAATTAATTTTGTATTAATTCTGATTGTTTTTAATATGTTTGATTGTTTGAATGGTTGTTAATGATCGAGAAATATCGGGCGGATGCCTTTGAAGAATTCTCGTAATTTCGATAGAAATTATATAAACAGATCGGCTGGACAGAGCAGTTAGTTAGTTAGTTTAGTTGACAGTATTCAGTGTTACAGAGAGTTTCATTCATTCAGTTGAGTTCACAGAGATTATCTTTGCGACTATTCAGAAGTGCATATCTGTATTGTATCTATGCTTGTGAATATCGCTGACTTGTTGATTTGATCAAAATAAACAAACATCAACATAACATTTTTGGTGGACTTTTTTAATTAATTAATCAGTAATTAAACCACCGAAGAACCTTAATACCACACAGCATTAATATTCCTACTGGGAAAATGCAGTGCAAGAAAAAATATTGGCCTGTTTATCTTATTTCTCCTTAAACTTGTTGCCAACTCAGAATCATCGTTTTATACCTCCACTTTTAACTTCCCATCTATTTCTTCAGCATATAAACTATAGATTAATATAATAGAATGAATTTACAGATTCTCCTGGATTTTTCAAATGCTGCCACCATTTGTGTTTGAATGAACACTATACATATAGCTGTTACTTTAACACATATATATAGAGACAGAATACAGGTGACAGCAAGATAGTGTTTTTCAGCATTGCAGTTAATATGCAAACCCTACATTGGACCACAGTCACTTTGTATAAAATTCATAGTTATGTATAAATATTCACCCACAATTGCCGACCCTGGACCAGGATTATGGGTATTAATTAAGGTGATTAACATAACACCTTAAACATCTGGAGTTTCTTCTGCAGCAGTGGTTCAGTTGAGCAGCAGCAGAGAGCGGATCTACATGCAGGTGTATCGAGTAAGAGAATTCCAGTTTTCCTTTTTTTTTTGGGGGGGGGGGGGGGGCTGCAGTATCAATGGTAATATTCCAAATGGAAGGATATTAATTAAATTTTGAACAATCAGTAAATGATTATGAAAGTGAAATCAAAGTTGAACTTACAAGTTGAGTAACATTTTGTTAAATAACAGTTACAAAGAATTTTTTTTATTGACAAAGTAATTAAAGGAGTAAAATTTGTGATTTTAAGTAATTGTAAAGAAAAGTAATACCATCGATTAGTGGTCAAAATCTTGTCATATTAAAAATTGTAGTAACATGTGTAGAGTAGTTTAGAATTTGTGGATTTCCATCGAGAAGGAAGAAGCTAATAAAGAATTATTACAAACAAAACAAAGAAAAGGGGGGAATTTATAAGTACAGCCAAATTAGTTAAAAATCAAAAGATCAGTATTTTAAGCATTTTTGTATATATGTGTCGGCTTTGTTTCCAGGCCTGAGGCCGCCGAATTTTTTTGTTTCCTTTCAGTGATAATATACGTTTTTCAGCAGTTACGATAAAAGGTTGTAAGTTAATTGCTAATTTTCTGTGTGTTCCTAAAAATTGTGTTGCAGAGTTTAATGTGGACAGCAATGTATTGTGGATTGGAGTTGTAAGTTTGTAATATCGATTGCGGTGTAAAGAATTTCTGCTAAGAGTAATAATACCGTTGTGTTTGCTTGCATTATGAAATTTTAAATGTCAAATTATTATGGAAAATAAGTGTGGAAAATTGGTTAGTGAGTTGGGAGAAACAAAAAGTAATATGTCAGAGGGGGAAACGGTAAGTTCCGGAATCGTAAGTTCTGATAGGGAATATGAAAACCGAATGGGTGTCCGAGAAGATAGTAATTTGGTGCAAAATAATTTCAGTAGTAGTCCTATTAATAACGGGGATAGAGATGAAGTTACTGGTTGTTTTCCAAACAATGATCTCAGCAGCATTGATGAGGATGACAAATTGGTTGATGGAGAAAATGAAGGTAATAAGGGGCAGAATTCAATAGGACATGCAGTTTTGCCAAAATGAAATCAACCTGAGTACGCTCAAAAAAGGAATACGGACCTAGGGTTGCTATTAAATGCTATCAGAGAAATGAAACAAGAAATGAATCAGAGCCAAGGAAAAGTTATTCAGAGAATTGAGAAAAATCAAGAAAAGAACAGCCAAGATATTTCGAAAATGAAACATGACATCGGAGGGATTAAACAAGACATCAAAGAAAGCCAAGAAAAATTAAGGCAAGAATTATAACAAGACATCAAAGAAAGCCAAGAAAAATTTAGGAAAGAATTGAAAAAATTCATAGGAGAACTTAATGAAAAAATCGAACGTAGTCAGAGGAGGGCAGAAGAGATGATGGGGAAGATGTCAGACAGAATTGAGAAGGTGGAGAAGGGGTCCGAAGAAAAATTACAGACGATTAAGGGCGATATTTTTGAAGCTAAAAAAATGTACAGCGAGATGTTAATGTTTTGGTAGGCCGCTGTATAGAGAAAAAAGAGAAAATTATTACTGAAAGAATAGAAGGATCACTAAGCCAGAAGATGGAAGGAAATCAGAAGGATATTGAAAGTAGGATGGAAAATATTTTAGAAGGCCAAGTGCAATGTGAGATTAAAATACAGAGCGTAGCGGAACATGCTGATATTGTAGGAAGACAAATTACTGGTTTGTCGATGGAAGCAGGCCAAATGTGTGGGAATATGAGGCACATTAATGAAAGACTGGAAAAAAATGGAAAAGCGGCCAGACACCGGGGTTAGCCATATATCAAATTATTATGAGATTACTTTACCAGAGACTGTGTTTGAACCAAGCAGAAAAGTACACGCCGCCGATTTTGTAAAGATATATTCCCGAACCTTGCCAGTGGAGCTGTCGGATACAAATAAAATCCGCTATGTACAAAGCAAATTAAGAGATGAGGCTTTTTCATGGAGTTGTGAAGTTTCAGAGAGGTGTACTAATTATGACGAATTCCTACAAATGTTCCAAGACAGATATTGGTCTCAGAGAAAACAGCGCAAGGTAAAGAGTGATTTTTACAACTGTAGGAGATACTATAGAGGTGACGGTAATATGAGGAAATTTTGCGAGGAGATGAGAAAGGAATTCCGGCACCTGGGCCAAAAGGTAAGGGAAGTAGAACAAGTGGAGATATTACTACAAAAGCTGCCACGGCAAGTTCAAGATAGACTGGTGGTTACTCAATGGGATAGGATGGAAGATTTCTTGGACATGCTGGAAAGACTCGACCAATGACAAGAAAGTTATGAAAATAATATTGAAAGGAATCCAGGCTCTGAAAACAGATATGATAATCCAAGGGACAATCAATACAGGGAGTGTGCAAATCTTTGGTCACAGTAAAGGAAGTGGAGCATATGGACGAGGAGGATTGCAACAGGCAAGAAAGGGAAGAGGGGTGTAATTTTAACAAGAATGCGGGCAATAATAGTTACTGGCATAATAACAATAATTACATATCGGAAGAGCAAAGCGGCAATAGACAACCGCCAAAACAAGTGATGTATGTGAGAACAGGATATAAAACCAAAAGCAAAGAAGGAAGAGAGACGGAAAACTCAAGTCATTGACTGTGAAGGTCTGCACGGCAGCAAGTGGCGAAGTTACAGGACCACCCTATATTGAAAAAAATAAAAGTGCAAGCGTGGAATGTATCCAGAGCAACAGGCAAAACAGCAAGGCCAGATACTTAGAATGGTGGAGATGTCTACATCTAATTCGTGATAAGAGATGCGAAACCAATTCAACATATGAACGAAGTGGGTGGAATAACCAAGAGATTAAAGAGATGGCCGAAATCGATGTGCAGGAGGAAGAACCTAGTGAAAGAAAAGTTGAAGAAACGAGTAGGGCTGAAGCGAAAAGCGAATTTTTGAAAGATAAATTCACAGTGGAGAATTTTGCAGAGAATGGTAGTCAGCTACCGTTGGATGATGATGAAAGTGAAAAAGATATTCCTAGCGGTAATGATGAAGAATATGAGTATGGAAGCAGCGATGATGATTATGAAAGTAATGAAGAAAACGGAGTAAGAATATTTTTTATAAGGAGTTATAATGATGATAATAGAAATGAGGATTTATCGCAAGTAGGGATAAAAATTAATAATGAAACCGGTAGTTTTAAAGAAATGAATATATCTGGTTTACAAGCTAATGCCGACACACCTACATGTTTCGTATTCAATGAAAAGGATCAAAGCAAAGAAACTAAAACATTGTTGCGAAGCCTAAACAAGGAAGGCCGCCATCAAGTTGATTCGAATTATTTAAAGAAAGAATATCCACCTGATGTTAGAAAAAAGGAAATGATTGAATGGTCGCACAATAAGATTGTGAAAGTCCTATTGCAGGATAATATTTGCAACGCTGTGGAAGATGAAGTAAGACAACCGCTGATCGACGTAAAAATATTCGGGATACAAAGCCAAGTGCTGGTAGATACAGAAAGTGAGTTAACTGTAATTTCAAAGGCATTTTATGACTATGTGGCTAAAGGAAAGAAAATAGCGGAAATGCCAGTAAATTATGTGCAGATCATAGGAGCAACTGGTAAACTAAGTAAACAATTGAAACAGCAAATTTGATTAGAAATAGAAATAAATGAGGTTCGCATAGAACAGCGATGTATCATCATACCTGACTTGAATATAAACTGTACACTAGGCATGGATTGGTTACAAAAATACAAAGTAGTTATTGAACGTGGAGAAGGCGAAATAAAGCTGACAAATGATGGAACGAACCATGTAATTATTTATGGAAAGGAAATCGTAAATGCTACAGGAATAGTAGGGAATGTAAAAATACAGATGATACAGCAAATTTGCGAGAAAGAGGAGAATGATTTTAACAGTGGAAGATTTGAAGAAGATTATGAATTGTCGACCGAAGAAATTATGAGCAATAAAGTAAATGAATTACACGAGATTACTTGGGAGCAGAAAGAATGTTTGGGCGAAATAGTGGAAAGAAATGCAATAGAATTTGTTGAAGAACGCAGAAAAAGGTCCGTAAGGGACTAAACCTTTACAGGGAAGGAAGGAATGTGCTAAAGCGCAAGGAAAACATTTTTAAAAAAATCGGAAAATTTCACACTTGTAGAACCTTTCCATCAGAGTGATTGTTAGGGAATTAGAGTGCTTAAGGGTTCTACCACCTGAACACCCAACTTCCTCTTGCTATTTTCATTAATAGCACTTTATTTAGTTTATGCAGTGGTTGTTTTTCTTGTTATTTAGAAGATCTGCTAGCTTACTAAGTCTTATTCATAGTATATTATCTACTTTGTGGGTTGTTAATTTGATATGACTGTACATGTTCGGTGCAGCAAACAACAATGAAAGCGGACGCTGTGTAGTGCCGACTCTGCTGTTATGTTGTTATAAAAAGACATAAACTAATAAATTTGCTTAGACGATGAATGTACATAAATGAATATTTCAATTATTAATTAATATTAAGAATATTGCAAGGTAATTGTGCACGGAAAGTAATTGGTATGGGTAGCAATTTTCAGTTTAACTTCTCGGAAAAGTTCATGTCGTGCAAAACACTCATTAATTTTGCCTCGAAGTGGGGGCAAGTGTAACATATGCTACAACTCGAATTACGGAATTAATTAATTTTTAAATATTATTTTGTTAAATGTAATTAAGTATCATTTTAATATTGATTGTAATGATGTACATGATGTAATTTCGAGCTTGAGGAATCCACAGATTACCAAAGATTGTCAGTGGGTATTATAAGTACATCTTTGGAAAGAATGAGATAGAAAATCTTTGGTCTGGTGTGAGAGTTTCTTAAAAAGAAAACGAAGGACTGTGAGTGACGCAATAGCATTTTATGAATGTATTAGTAGTTCAAGAAGTGACGTATTATAATTATGTTTTGTTTGTTTGCGAGCTTTGAATAGATTATTATTAAAATCAGTTGAGAACATACGCTAGCAACATGGAATTGTAACTTCTGTAGAATTAGCGACCATTTAATGAGCTATTTTATTACCATTGAATATCTTTAAATATTTAAAAAGGTGACCTCTACTCTGTGTACATGAATCAAAAGACGGCATATTTAGGGCCACGTCGTCATAAGATCTACAGAGTTTCGAGCAAATTAATTAATGGGATTTGCTCGACTTTAATTGGATGAATTTTAAGTGGATGGAGGTTACAATCACTTTTCGAACTACTAATACATTCATATAATCCTATTGCGTCACTCACAGTCCAAAACCTACAGCTTTTTTACACACACCTTCCTTCATTTTCTTTTTAAGAATCTCTCACACCAGACCAAAGATTTTCTATCCCATTCTTTCCAAAGATGTACTTATACTACCACTGACAATGTTTGGTAATCTGTGGATTCCTCGAGCTCAAAATTTCATTATGCAAGGACCATGAATGTAAAGTTATTTTCTGCATCTGTAACTGATCAAAATATTTGGCTCACCTTATTTTAAACTCTTATGAATTAAAGAAGCTTAACACCAAATCCTTACCAGTCAATTGTGCAGCAGTTAATAAGTGAGGGAAACATTCTCAAACGATTACGAAAGGCGTTGCCGATTGGTGACATTGCCAATGCCACATGCAGATTTGCTTTCACTCTTTCAATAAAAAAATTATACAGAGCAAGAGGAGTAGTTTCTATTTTCCTTCCCTGAAAAATCATTATGAAACAAGAAATTCACAAATTATTAATTTAATATCCTTATAGTAAGTGTTAAATGTAAAAGACCATAATCAAGTGACCGTTTTCCACAAGCCTGCTTTTCTATTACGTCAATAAAATTAAATACTGTAAATTTTTTATGGTAAAGCTGAATTAGGTAACCATCCTTGGGCAGTTATTTACATGAATCTGTAGTAGTTTTATTTTTTTTAAAAAATTGTTTAAAACATGCTTACAAAGTCAAATTCTAACAACTAAGTCTGCTAATTATTAAAATAATCAAAATGTTTTTATATTTAATCTAAAAAAATGGCCTTACTAAAGTCACTAGTTAAAATATTGATCAGCCAGAACATTTGACTACTTACCTACTATTGAGATAATCCCATCCAGGCAGTAGCAGCATCACCTAATGCGAAATGACTGCTAGTCAGACACACACAATGCATGTAGTATCAGTGAGCTTGCTAGAATGGGAAAGGCACGTGATCTATCTGAGTTTGACCAAGAGCAGATAATGAAGGCCTAGAGGCTTGGCACAGGCATTTTGGAAAATGCAAGACTTGTTGGGTGTTCGAGGAGTGCTGTGGTGAGTGTCTTCAACAAGTGACAAAAGCAAAGTGTAACCACACCGAAATATCAGGGGGTTAGGCGCCCAACCCTCAATCCAGATGTTGGACATTGTAGGCTGGGCGGAATGGTAAAACAGGACAGGCGGCAGACTGTGGAGGTACTAACATCACACTTTGATGCTGGTCAGAGTAGAAATGTGTCTGAACACACAATGCATCAAACACTCCAAACAATGGTCCTCCGCAGCCGACGACCCATGCATGTGCCAATGTTAACACCACAACATTTGCAACTATGACTGAAATGGGTATGTGACCATCGTCACTAGACATTGGTGTAGTAGCAGAGCATTGCATGGTCTAATGAATCCCAATACTTTCGTCATCATGCTGATGGGAGTGTGTAAATCCACCATTTTCCAGGGGAACAGCTTCTTGACACCTGTATTGGTGGTGGCTCAATTATGCTCTCGGGAACATTCACATGGACATCCATGGATCCAGTGGACCTTGTGCAAGGCACCATGACAGCCAATAAGTATCATATGCTGGTTGATGCATGATGACAGAGTTTCCCAATGGCATTGACATTTTTCAACAAGATAATGCGCCATGTCACAAGCCCATGAATATGATGGAGTGATCTGAAGAACACAGTGAAGTGTTGTAAGTGATGTGCTGGTCCCCCAACTTGCCAGATCTGAACCCAATCGAACACATCTCAAATGTGTCAGAGGTCATTGCTTCCCCCCCCCCACTCCCCCCTGGAATTTACTGCAATTAAATGACTTGTGTGTGCAGATGTGGTTCCAACTCCCTCCAGCGACCTACCAAGGCCTCAATGCATCAATGCCAAGACACATTGCCACTATTATCAGTGCCATACGCAGACATAGCGGCTATTAGGTAGCTGCTGGCTGCTGAAACTGCTTACAAAGATGACACTATGGGAAAAACTCAAGTGTACGAGTGGCTCTAACGGTTTTAAAATGATGACATGTCGATTTATGACAAACCTCATTCTGGGCATCCATCAACTGCCAGAATTGATGAATATTTTGAAAAAAATTGAGAGCTTATGTTCTCAGACCATCGAGAGACAATTGATCAACTGTCAGAAATTAGTGGGTTATCAGTTCGGTGAATTTTAACTGAAGAGTTGGGAATGAAAGGGGTTGCTGCCAAATTTGTTCCTTGGGCTCTGATGGACAATCAAAAATAATGTCGAGTTAAAACATGTTGTGCTTTGAAACAATAGCTTGAAATTAATTCCGATTTCCTGTCATTACTGGTGATGAGTCATGGTGCTATGGTTATGGCCCAGAAACAAAGCAACAGTCAAGTCAATGGAAGACATCATTGTCACCCAGTCCAAAAAAATGTCGTCAAGTCCAATCAGACATCAAAACAATGCTCATTTGCTTTTCAGATATGAAGGGCATAGTTCATTCGGAGTTTGTTCCCTCACATCAGACCATCAATCTAACCTTTTATTTGGAAGTTTTAAGAAGATTACGCAACAGTTTTCGACAAAAAAGACCCGATTTGTGGCAGACAGGAGACTGGTTCTTCCACCACGACAATGCACTTGCACACACATCTGCCCCATGCACCTTACTCGCCTGACCTGGCTCCATATGACTTTTTTCTATTTCCATGCATGTAAAGACACTGATTTGTCAACATTGAAGAGGTCAAGGAAAAAATGAGCGAGGAGCTGTCAGCAATTCTAAAGATGACTACAGAAAATGTTTCGAACTGTGGAAGCACCAGTGGAACAAATCTATTAGTAGTAATGGAGAGTATTTTGAAGGGGATAAGCTTGATCAAAAATATATAGCTTTTTGGGGGGAGGGGGGTGTACCCTCTTATATATCTAACTATATGGAAAAGCCTGATATTGATCTAACCCAAACACTAAAACAGCTTATATATGTGTTTATCTTTATCTTAATTTAAATTAAATAAACCAGCTTATACGAATGCATAATTTGATACAAATAGACTACTACCTACAACAAATAATCATTCTATTTCACTGTAACTAGTTGACTACTAACATGATCATATATAATTAATTGATAAAAATTCATTTATTTTTCAGAATCATTATCATACTCACTGTTTCTCTTGCAGCACCTTGCATTTTCTCTAGGATTTCTACTTTGTCTTCAGCTGCATACAAATTTGGCACATCGCCTGTATTCAGTATCATGCTAACGTCCTCAAGGAAAGATTCATCTTTCACCTGTGAATCACTAAGAAGGAAAGTTGTGTGTTTCCCTTCAGCTCCTGCTTTGCGTAACAGTCCCCTCAAATCGTCTTTCCATTCATTAACTCCATATGTGCGAGATATTTCAATCTGTAAAAAGATATCGACTAGTCGACTAGGGATAGGAATAATTTCTTGTTCTAAATATTTTCAATAATTTCTAGCATATTTTTTTAAAAAAGTTTTAACTCCATTCTCTGAACTTGAAATACCTCAGAGAAAGACTTACAATCTTGCTAGAAGATATCATATGTATATATATATATATAAGGAAAGATAGGGAAATATGACCCAACACTTACCACAGATCAAGACTGCTGGAAATGATGAACATAAAAAAGAACAAACACAAGAAATGCGCAATGTTTCTGTGGTTAGCCTTATTCTTGTTAAATGTGAGACACCAGGTGGAGCCAGACATGCACATGGCGATGGATGTTTGGATTTTATTCTTGCTAAACGTGAGACACCAGGCAGAGCCAGAAGTTGACACGACAATGGCAAACTCGGCACAAGGCAACCCTGTTGTCTCAACTTAAGATAGTACCTGGTCATAACTATTATTATTACTTATGTTTACCCATTTTTAATCGTTGCCTCTGTCCCCACTACATAAACTGAATCACCACTAACTTGAGGTGATGTTTGCTTCATAGAGTTTTTGGTTTACATTTTTTTATAAATATTTTTTTAGTTTTCAATATATACAGGTATATAACATTTTCCTGGACAACAGTCTTTCTGTGAGGCAGTCTCCCACAACATCCACCTCCCATAATGTTCACCTGTTGACAAAGAGCTCATTCCAAAAATTTCTGTATCATGAGTGTTTTTGTTTTTCTGTGTATTTGGGTCCCACTTCCATATATATATATATATATATATATATATATATATATTACTTACTTCCTCTTCATGGATAGGCCAAAAGCCTGTTCCGACCTCATTCTTCTGACCATCTCTTCCTAGGTCTTCCAATGTCCCTTCTGCCTGTGGGATGGTACTCCAGGGCAAGCTTAGGAAATCTGTCCTTTCTCATCCGTAGGACGTGGTTCTTCCAATTATCCCTTTTTTGGGTAATTCTATCATTTAGTGGAGAGATATTCAGTTGTTCCCTTATTTCCTCGTTCCTCCTCCTATCATTTAGTGAATACCCTTTTACTGACCTTAAAAATTTCATTTTCGATGATTGAATTTTGCTTTTGTATTGCGTTTTATTTACCCATGTTTCACTGCCATATAGCAGAGTCAGTACGGACATTGTTTTATAAAACTTGAGTTGAGTCTCCTCTCGTGCTTTACCTTTCAGTGTTCGTCGAATTGTTCCACACATATACTGAAATCGGTGAAGTTTCTTCTTCACCTCGTTATCCTCATTGAAAGATAATTCACATCCGAGATAAGTGAAGCTGGAGACTTGTTCTATTGGCTGATTGTCTACCACTATTTTAACTCTGATAGGGTATTTTCCCTGCCATACCATAACTTTTGTTTTTGAACGAGACAACTGCAGATTGTAATCTTTGCTGATAATGTTTAGTATATGAATTACTTTTTAAGTCCATCTTCATTTTCCTGGAGGATAAATTGGTCGTCTGCAAACAACATAGTATTTATGTAAGTGTTGTTGCTAATTTTTATACCAGGATGGACATTTTCTTTCCATTTCCTAACTAAGTCATCTATATATATATTAAAAAGTGTTGGAGACAGGCTACAACCTTGCCGCACTCCTTGGTTAATTGCTATTTCTTCTGTAAGTTTATTTCCCAGGTCTAAGACGATTTGTGTCCTTCTATACATATCTTGAAAAACTTGTATTAAATGCTGTGGATATCCATTTCTTTGCATTATTTCCCATAGTTTTTGTCTATTTACTTTATCGAACGCTTTTTCATAGTCTATAAAGCGAAAGTCTTTAAATTAAATTCTCTTCTCTTTTCCAGTAGTTGCCTAAGGCAGAATATATTATCTAAGCAGGAACTTCCTTTCCTAAACCCACATTGTTCTTCTGGTAGGAGAGCATCTGCTATTACTTTTAGCCTGTTATTTATTATTTTTGCATATATTTTGTATCCCGTATTTAATAAACTAATTCCTCGATAGTTATCACATGAATTCCTATCTCCCTTCTTAAAAAGTGAAATAACTTTGGCCTTCCTCCATTCTTCTGGGATGGTTCTCTTTTTCCAACACATATTAATTAAGTGTAAATATCTAAATTTCAGAATCATTCCCCCATACTTAATCAATTCTAAATTAATTGTATCTAGTCCAGGAGCTTTTCTATTTTTAAATGATTTTAGTGCTGCATCAACCTCCTCTATGTCTACAGGATCTATTTCTTTAGTATCCACATGGTCCATTCCTATTCTCTCTTCTTCTTCTTTATAATTACTATTGTACCATAATGTTCTGTAGTGTTTTACCCATGCCTCTTCTTCAATTACATTTATATTAGCACTTTCCTTTTCATCCTTGTTGAGATGTTTCATAAGTTTAGAAGCCATCTCTTGTCTACCATGGACATCATCTTCTATTGAACTGATTAATCTATCCCATCCCTCTTGTTTCAACTTCTTTGTTATTGTCTTAACAATATTTCTTCTTCTTTTATATTCATTTTCATTTTCTAGGGTTCGATTCTGTATCATTTTTAGATAAGCCTTTTGCTTTTGTTTGAAGGCTTCTGCAATTTCTTCGTTCCACATTTTAAGTCCAGTTTTTCTTCTAAATTTCTTTTTCTTGCCAATGGCTTCATATGCTGCTTTCAGTATTGATGAAGCTATAGTTTCCCATTCTTTACTGATGTCATTATTTGTTGGGTTTTCCAGTAAGCGCTGTTGTAATCGGCTTTGATATAGATGTTTTATTCCTTCATCTTTTAAAAGGTAGGTCTTAAAAACTTCTTGATCTTGTTGTAAGTTTTTATTCATTCTTTTCCTCCATTTAGCAAGTATTCTTATTTTTGATATAACGAGATAGTGATCTGTATACATATCACTACCTCTATGTACACTGGTGTCTACTACATCTGGACCTAATTTTTTATTAACCATTACATAGTCAATGATAGACCTTTGTCCTCTTGCCGTCCATGTAAATTTATGGATATCTTTTTTTTGTAAAGAATGTATTTGTAATCTTTAACTGGTTGAAGGACGCAAATTCTCTCAGTAGTTTCCCATTTTCATTTAATGTGTATTTACCTCTGTTCCCCATTACCTCTGGAATTGGACTATTTCCTACGCGAGCATTAAAATCCGTAGCCAGTATTAGGAAATCACTTTTATTAATTCTGTCTATCACCACTTGAAGCTGTTCATAAAATTGCTCAGATTCTTCTCGTTTGTTTTCTTCTGGGGCATATATGGCGATCAAGGTTAGGTTGCCTCTCTCTACTTTCAATCTTAGAGTCAGAATCCTTTAACTTATGATAGTGTAACTGACAATTTTATTTTTCCATTTCCTATCCACTAATATTGCCACTCCTACTGCAGCTCTTTTCTCTCGTGCCACTCCACTGTAGAGCATTGTATATTTATCTATTTCTTCTGTTCCCTTCAATTTCTTTTTTGTTTCTGTAATTACAGCAATATTGATGCCCTTTCTATTTCACTCCCTGTCCAGATCATATTCTTTATTATTTATACCTCTCACATTCCACGTTCCCATTTTCAATTTGTCTTTGATTCCCAATCGTTTGTCCTTTGACCTTGCCTTTGTTGTCCTCATAAGATCCATCCGGCTTTCCTTACTTTGAGGTTTATGAGTAATATATCTTTTTATGTCTAAGGGTTACCAGCCCTTCGCACAACCCCCATCCTGGAGGGCCAGGGTCTTATTTCAGGGTGTTCCTTCCCTTAGCCAGAATGTCCCAGTTTTAAGGCGCTGGCGGCTTGCCCTCCATCCTCTCCCGTTAGCTACACTCAAAAAGTGCATTGCCCAGGGGTCACGCGGCTTTCACTTCATGGACGTGGGAGTAGGGTTTGCTGGCAGAGCTGCTAAGATAGATCGCAGAGGTATTTATCAAGGTTTTATTATCTCAGCCCATCTGGCATAGCCTGAGATCCTTGAGACCAGACCAGCCTTGACCCTCATATGTACGAGGGGGGACCCAAAAGAAACGGGAAATTCGTCATAATGTCTTTATTTCTTAATATTTTTACACCAAATTTTGATCAACTTCAGAGTATTCTCCCCTGACCACAATGCACTACTTGAAATGATCCTTCCATTGTTCAAAACAGTTTTTAAATTCACTTATCGGGATGTTCTTTATGCCTTCCGGCGATTTTTGTTTTGCCTCCTCCACAGTGGCAAAAACTTTCCTTTCATAACCCTTTTGAGTCTGGGGAACAAAAAGAAACCACAGGGGGCTAGTTCCAGTGAGAAGGTGGGGTGGAAAATTGGTGTGATGCCGTTTTTTAGTAAAAAACTTCTTTACGGAGAGGGCGGTGTGGGCCGGCGCGCTGTCATGACGGAAGAACCAGTCGCCTGTGTGCCAAAGATCTGAACTTTTCTTCCAGATACTCACTCTCAATCTTTTAAAAATCTCCAAGTAGAACTCCTGGTTGACAGTTTGACCCGGGGGAATGAACTCCGGGTGCACAATACCTCTGCAATCAAAGAAACAAATGATCATTGTCTTGATGTTTGGCTTCACTTGGCGAGTTTTTTTGGGATGAGGAGAGCACATGTCTTCCACTGGCTTGATTGCTGCTTTGTTTCGAGGTCATATCCATAGCACCACGATTCATAATCAGTAATCACTTTCGAAAAAAAACCTTGAGCTGATTTTGAAGCTCAAAACATGCATGAAGTCGACGCTCATTTTGCTCGTCTGTGAGAAGGAGAGGGACAAATTTAGCTGCAACATTTCTCAATTGCAAATCTTTGGATAAAATCCTCTGAATTGAACTCCATGATATTCCAGACATCCCACGGAGTTGATCAATGGTTCGGTGATGGTCTGCACGACCGAGGGCATTGATTTTGTCGACGGTTTCGTCTCTTCTTGTCGTTGAGGGACGTCCTGAACGGGGTTGATCATCAATTGACATTTCTCCATTTTTAAAACGTGAAAACCACTCATAGACTCTGCTTTTACTTAGGGAAGCATCCCCGTAAGCGGTCCTCAGCATTACAATAGTTTCCGCCGCCGATTTCCCCAACAGGAAACAAAATTTCACAGCCACGCGTTGCTCTCGACAATCTGCCATCACGTTTTCGCCGAAATGGAAAAAGTTGTTTTACTAAAAAAACTATCACAGGCGAACCGATACACTCACAGTGACACAACTTCGCACACTGACTCAGGTAGCATGACAGTAACAGACACCAGGTCAAACAATGGGTTCCCCCACTCTCCCTGGCCACCGCAGCCCAATTCCCGTTACTTTTGGGTCCCCCCTCGTATATATATATATATATATTGTTGTCCACTATTGTAAAGACAGAAAAGGCAAGAATTCAATTTCAGGATCCGCTAACACTAATAGTTATGGGAAATTTGGATCAAGAACAGAAGATGCATAAAACAAATATGGTATTTTATCGATAGATTTAGGATACTCTCTAGTATGATACATACTTTTAATTGCATGCTGTAATAAAGTTCACTTATCCATCTCATACCATTTACATTCCATTTAGCCATACACAACTGAATGTGGCTATGAGTGCACACATACTTTGCTGCCAGATAGGCTTTCAGATGTTCATATGTTATTTTTAATGTCAACTTTACAATTTTTTTTTAAAATATATTATAAAATAACATCTGTTCAGAAATTAAAAATGTGTATCAATTCATAGAGAAAAACACCATTTTATATTTTCCTTCATCCTCTGTCAATATCAGACATCATCTTTGAAAAAGAAATTCATCTTTACATGGCTTCCAAGGAAATAAATTATGTGTCACGAGGAATTTCCAACATAAATGAACAGGAATTTTAGGTAGGAAAAGCTAACACTGCTGGAAATTGGACTGTGGGCATATGGAAAATTGTAATATTGCAGACTTAATTTTTGCTGTAATGAAAATGTTTTTTCCTGCGTCCATGTAGAAGAAATAAATTATGTTTTCATAGATGGACAACATTACAAGAAAGTGTATACTCATATCACAAAAATCTCACTAAATCCAAAAAATCATCTATTTCTTGATTTCCAAATGATCAGTGAAGTGATAGCACTCAATAAAACAACTGCATCCTATTTACATAACTTTAAAGGAAATTCTTTGAACAAATTTATAAACATTTATTAATGAGATTAACAGCTGCAGTAGTAAACCCAGTACTATTTGATGTTTCATCTGAGGTTTATCTTATCACATTATAGTTAAGGAACTGTCACTAATGTCGAATAAATTATGGCTAAGAATGACATAATTTCATTTTAATAATCAATGTTAAGAACAGAAGAAAACTGTCTGGACGCCATTTTTTGACCATTGTAGGAATTTATTTCTATAGAAGTTTAACATGTGAACGTGATTTGAGAGCACACAGCAGTACTGCAAGGGGTTTTTCTGTATATGTTCATGGCTTTATTCTTGACCAATTAAGAAGAATTGGAGGCTTTCAACACAATATTGATAGCTGGAAGTAAAAAATGGAGCAAGACACTGATGGACAGTCAAGTCAGCAACGTCAAGTGACTGATACCTTTACTTCTTTCTGATTTTATATTGTAAGGTCTCACTAGATGAAATGTGCAAAAATTTCTTGAATAAAATATGATGAATGGTGAGGTTGGTTGTTTGTAGTGGGATGAAAGAAGAATTGCCTCATTTGTATCAACTATTTATACATTTAGTGAAATAGGTACATAACAAAATACTTACAACATTACATGAAACAATTAGGAAAATCTATTGGATGCCTAAAATATATGTATGACAAACTGTCACTGATGTTAACAGAATACATCAAACCTGAACAAAATACGGTATACCCATATCTTGTAACGTGATGCAGTGATCGCAACCCATGAGAAAACTTCACAAATAAAATGTTTATTTTTTTAATATATATATATAGACGTGCTTTTCCCTACATTTCACTTTTTAGCCACCAATACATAACACAGATCACTGGTGTTTGTGTCAGGAAGTATCATGGGGTTTTCGATCGTGCACAACGTTGGCCGAATGTCGATAGCTGTGGGGATGTGGAAGATATGATGATTAAAGTTGGTCAATGCAGGGCGTTTTCATATTTTGACCAAAAATATGTGTCTCCTTATACTTCTCTTTCCTGCCACAAATACAAAGTATAGACCATTGATGTTTGTGTGTGGTAATAGCAGTGATTCTCCCATCATGCACACCAGTGGTTAAGTGTCGGTAGCTATGGGGGTGTGGGAGATATGGGGGTTAAAAGTGGTCGACACGCGGCAATTTCAGAATTCTGCCAAAGACACATGTGTCTTGGTATATCACTAAACAGTGAAAAGTATCGATCGCAGATCACTGGTGTTTGTGTGTGGTAGTTACACAGAGTCACCTTTCAATCACAAAGGTGGCTGAATTTCAGTAACTGTGGGAGTGTGGGAGATACGGTGGTTGAAAGTGGCTGATGAAGGATATTTTCGTATTTCGACCAAAGACATGTGTGTCCATAAATTTTACTTTGATGCCTGAAATACATAGCGCAGATGGCTGGCGTTTGTGTTTGGTAATAGCATCGAGTCTCACATCGTGCACTATGGTGATTAGATGTCGGTAACTGTCAATCCAAATTCTTTACAAACACGAACGAAGTCGTGGGTACCAGCTAGTAGTATAACAAAACATAAATGTTTCTGTATAAGGAAAAAAAAATAAAAAAAATACTTATTGTGCAAAGAACACACACTTTATAGACATGTCTGTGAAATGTGATGCTGCTATCAGTTAGGTGCTCAGCACTTGTTGATGCCAATTTTCCCACTCTCTTATGCATGAAATCAACTGCTAGCTAGCTTGTTTTCATGGTCATCTTTTCCCCTCTGTGAACTATTCCTAATTCTTCGACCAGTATCCTTCCAACCCCCAACACCATCATATGCTTTGTACACTCCCCCGCACTCTCTTCACCCTCCTCCTGTCTTCCAATGACTTCCTGTACACCTCCTTACCATATTATTTACTGACTGGGTCCTGCAATAATTTCTACAAACAAATCTAGTTGCTCTTCTCTGCACATCCTCCAACTCTTGTATTTGATACCCAAAAGGTGAGTCACCATATGCAAGCAATGGTGTGACCAATGTTTTGTAACCCAATTCCCTACATTTTCTGGTACATCCTTTCACATTATCTCAAGTAAATCAAGGATTTTATAATTTTTTCCTACCACCTGCGCAATATGCTGTTCCTAGTTAAGTTTATTATTAAAAGTTATGCCAAGACCAGCTCAAGCATTCAACAAGCAATTCTGACCCAACCCTACAATCATAAACAACCTTTAGTTTTTTTTATATACTATATACACTATATACACTTCTGGGCATTTATCTTCATTCTATGTTGACCCACCCATTTAGATATTCTATCTAGGTCACACTGTTGCTATCCACATTCTTCTCCTGTTTTGGTCCTAACATACACCATTGTTTCATCTGGAAATGATCTAAATTCTGACACAATCATCGATTAGAATGATGAAAAGCAATTGTCCCAATAGCAGTGGCACATCACGACTAAAATTAGTGAGTGTGCTGCTTCTAAAATATGGACCTATTCATGGTGATTTTTAAATTAAAAAGATTGTCTTAACAATAATATTTATGGTTGATGACACTCTTTTTAAAAAATATATCTTTCTGATGGAGAGAAATTTGTGAAAATTTAAGTTGCTGAAGCTCACTTACAGTCACAGAATTTACTTCTTTTGAAGACGATGATGTCAAGGCAAAAAATTTCTATAAAATGTAAAGAGAACAGTGGCCAAAAAAGCCAGCACTATGGTAATCATCTAAATCTAATGCATATGAATGGATGTGAGTAGATATAAATTTATGCAATTTCATTTTTATACCAAAATAATGCTAAACCTAAGTGGTTCACCAATCTGATTGAAGTCAAGATTTTACATTTCTTTGTACGGCTTTATGCCACATTAAGGTTATTAAGAGATTGGAAAGAATTGGAAGCAAGGAACAGGAAGGTATATGGCAATGCCCTGTGGAAGGAACCATCCTGCCATTTACTTGGAGAGATTTATGGAAACCATAGATAACGGGAATTTGAGTCTGCATTCTATCGAATGCGAGGCCAGAGTGTTAATGCTCACACACCAGTTTAGGTGATAATTATATATAGGCATCTTTTATAATTGTTTTTATGAGACTCAATATAATAAAATGTGAACTAAATCCAGGCATGATTGTTGTTCTAATTACCACAAGATATGAATAGGGAATGAAAAATAAAATTTATATTGCAGTATGACTCCGGTTTCCATAACTGTTGACTTAATTATGTAACAAACAAAATATTGTGTTTATTTCATTAATGGTATAAAATTCAATTAAATGTGTGTCAAATATCGACATACTAGAAAAAAAGCCGACTTTCTGTTTTTGCTTGGAGCATCATGTAAGGGGCAAAACCAGTATACCGGGGTGGAGTATAGGTTTCGTCACCTTAATTGAATCTTAACTTGTTGAAAGTTCTTCTAAATTTGAATTAATAAATTTAAATGACCATGTGTCCGCCTGGATGATTTAACTGTAAAGCTTAACGGCCACCACAAAGCTTATTTGAACCAAAAGCTGAGGAAAGGTTTAAGTTCACTACAAAAGCATGTAAAAATCCACTTTGATGAAAAATTTGAAGTTTATTGTACAGTCACATTTTGAAAAATAGCATTTACAGTTGAGTAGGCAATCGAACTAAACATTTCCAAAAATTACAAGTTGTGAAGAGGAAGCTGTCCCAGACTGAACCCCGATAGAAAATTTATAAGTTCATAGTCAAAGTTAGCATTCGTCCCTGGTGAGAAAAGTCAACATGGCGGTCAGTCACCCATAACATGTTTCAAATGTTTCCGGATATCACCTTGGTCTAACCCAAGACGCGACGAAACACACTCGTGCAGGTTTACTACACACAAGGTTCCCTGATAAAGACGATATCAAAAGACCACCAGACGGCCTGAGCATCACAATTTATACCCTCAGCCGCATGATAGATGTGTTCTACTAAAAAATAGTTTAAAAAGATGTGATTATAGATTGTGTTCAAAATTTAACCGTGTGTAACCTGGCTATTAAGGTTTATAAAAAGTTTTTGGCTTTAATTCTAAAATAATTAGCTTTTTTGTAAATGAATTAATTGTGTGTGTGCAATGGTAATAAGTTTCCAAAAATCAGTTGGAGAATACCCGATTTATATCTTAATTTGAGCAATTTTTTGACATCCCTGCTGGATTACAAATTATCGTGATAAAATTAATGTTTAGACGCCATAACGTAAAAACCTGTTTCTTTTTAATAATTGTTCCAGTGTTGTTTATACCTAAAAAGTGATGTTAGCTGAATTTTCTTTGAATTTTATTACGTGTTTTAAAAGTGGTCTTGTTTACGGAAGTTTTCTGGTTTAATCGCAATTTAATTTCGAAATTACCATGTTTTTGTTTACGACGAAATAACTTTAAAATTTATTTAAAATTTATTCTACTGCATGGAATGTTTTGAAACATTAATATAATAAACTAGATTTTTCGTTCTTTCAGGAAATTTACTTTTTAGTTCGGGAAATTATCAAAAACATGTGATTAAAAAATGTTGAAAGTGCAAGTGTTTCTAACGAAGTGTTTAAAATTTTATTTACTCTATTTACACGGCCTGAAAATAAGGAATTTTAGTGAATTTAACTTTCTTTCTGATTATTATTATTGTAAAATTACTTTACTGCTTCGAAAAGTGTGGCGAATCTGTCATATAATCACATAACAAAAATCGACTGTTTACAAATAGGATAATATTGGATAACCCTATTTCAGGTTAGTTTAAAAATGATTTAATATTATTAATTGTTTATTTAGAGCTTGAATTATCTATTGAGTGACTTTACTATTTTTAAACCGGCTTATTTATTGAGTTAGCTTGCAGTATCGGCTTCTGCATGAAACGTTTCTCTCATCTCCTGGAGTTGTAAGCTGAAAATTTTTATGTTTACTGTAAAGCTTACTCCCTCCCTTCTGCTCTATAGCCAAGAAAACTAGAATTTACCCAAATTCTAAGTTGCTTACAATCATTTAATTCTTCTATCATTTTTTGAACTAGTCTTTCTGTCTCTATAATTGGATCTCCTTGTATCATCACTTTATAATTAAACCAGAAGCTTTTCTAGTGTTTTATCCAGTTTTATAGTTCTATTACTTTTATATGTGCTGTCTCTTTCTGTTCCATTAAAACTCCTTGTGGATGGAAAAGTTCATGTGCACAAAAAACGTCAAATTTATCCCAGCCTTCCATATGTGTTTTCGTTACTATGGATCTTGTTTCATTTCTTTCTATTTATAATATTCTCTTACCCCATTTGTACCATTATGTATAAATGCCCAGTAAGCCTTCCATTTTTGTTCCACCACTCCCTTTATTTCTTGGTACCCTTGCTGTTTCTTCTTATTCTTGTTTTACCTCAGATACAGTTACCGTTTCTTCTTATTCTTGTTTTACCTCAGCTACAGTTACCTCAAGATATGAATAGCGAATGAAAAATAAAATGTATACTGCAGTATGACCAGTTTCCATCACATAAGACTTAATTTTGTGACAAACAAAATATTTTGATTATTTCATTAATGGTATAAAATTCAATTATATGTGTGTCAAATATTGATATACTAGGAAAAAAATTCAACTTTTTTTGTGAAACATTCTTTTATATTATGCCATTCTGTATGTATATCTTCTTCTGCTGGTTTCTCTAATACAAATTTTCTCAGCCTTCTTTGGTAAAGATCTTTAATATTGTCTTGTTGCAATTGGCCACGTTTAACTTTTCAGAATATTTATCTTCTTTCTTTTTTGTGTTCCTTTCCCTACTTTGTCCAAAGTTCTAATTTACTTTACAGAAGCAAGTGGTCTGTTGATACATTGCTGCCTCTGAAAACCCTCTTGTCCTTTACCACTTTACTATTGATTTTGTTTCTTTTTTCACTATAAAATAATCAATAAGGATCTCAGACCTCTGGAACTCCATGTATTATCTATATCTATAAAATGGAAACCGGATATATTGGTCTTATAAAAACTTGGAAACTACGTATCAGATTTCGATATGGTTGTCACCGTTTTAAAGCTTAGAATCTTAATTCAGTTTTTTGGCATGTAATATGTTTCAACGTAAAATAAAATAGGAGCATTAAATGAAATTCTGAACACATGATGACAAATCCCAAAGATGGAAGGATTAGATTTTGCATACTTCGCACTAAACACACAACTACAATGCCTCTGACCATAGCCTTTAATGAAAGCAATAAGATAGTTTTACAATAGTAACTATTTTGCACACTAAACAAAAATTGAAGTATTCTTTCCTTTAAGGGGTAGGTACACTTATCAGGTTTCAAAAAAATGAAATTAATTTTTTTTATTATTCACAAAAACAGTTTATAGTTTTGGCTTCATTTTAGTGAAAAAATTATTTCAATATCTTCAACAGTGTGGAAATTATGTGTTATTAAGCAATGCCCTGCACGATTGACAGCCATTTAAATCTTACTGCACTTGAAGGTGATCCAAATCTTTAACCTTAAATATCTCAAAACAGCAATTCATCAAATGGTTTTAAAGATAACTTTTTTTCCATATGCATAGATCTTTTTCAAATTTGCAGGACATGTTCTACATACTAAGTACTACAGTCTGAACCATTATTGTTTATGCAGCTTTTCCTAAATGGAAAATATGCCTTTATATTTAAGCCAAAATTTTAATTTCTTGACAAAAAAATTTATTAATAAAAAATATAGAGTTAAATATGTTATATTATAGGTTCAACTTGTTGCCTTGATATTAGTTTACAATATTAAAAGAACATTTCTGAAAAATTTCAAATACTATGCCTTTTATCTTTAAAACCCTTTACAACAATATATTTTTCACTGTCAGTTTGGATGGTACATTATCCTATTGTTAAACAATATTTTTATTTTAAAAATCAATTTTTATATCTAGCTATAACAGTTCTATGGAGCTATGAAATTTGAACCCTCAAATTTAAATAGATTTGGAGAAAATGACATCTCAAATTATCAAATATTTGTATGTGTTAGGTGTACCTACCCCCTTAATTTGGGATATTTAATTTTTAAACACCATATATTGCCATAACTTGAAGTATTCTTTTCTTTAATTCAGGATATTCAATTTTTAAATGCCATAGATAGCCATAAAAACAACAAAGATTTTCTTTAATCACGATATCTGGACTAAGTCTCTGGCCTTCAGCATTACTCTTCTGTTTATGACAATATTATTCCAGATTCACTTATGATATTTGTATAGAAGGATGAATCTGCGAAGTTAAAGTAGTTGGCATTTCCAGCAAAATGTGTATCCATTCACTTCACAATTGAATCAAATGTGAGTTTCTAACATCTAGCGTTGTTCAGTAATGTAGTAATGCAATTTCTTAATTAAATTAATGAAGCTGGATATACAGGATTGTTTTCGGACAAATTAAAATAGTGTACGTTCCACTAAACTTCAACCCACCCATTTCTTGGTAGGGGGTGGCTGAATTTAGATTTTATTTAATTCCAAAAAAAAGTTGGCGCTAATTTTATGAAACTTTGTACAAATGTTTCTCATAAGGTATTGGTAAATCTACACCAACTATACCGGCCAACGCCTGGAACTCCCCTAGTCTATACTATTATAAATCTGTAAGCAAGCTGCGTTTTTAGTGAGGCTTGATCTCTAATAACGCAAAAACTACCGCTTCAATTTGCATGGTGTTTCCAAATTTTTAAAGCTAATGTTGCTGATCAACATCTGCAGAAGTAGCTAACGACTAATATGTACCATGGGAAGAAGCAAGTCAGTAAAAAACATCAGAAATGTGAAATTGTAGACCAAAGATAATTATACACATTCAGACGGTCACTCCTTTCATAAAGAGACCTGACAAAATTTAGGATTTCCCCCCCTTTTTTTTTTTTCTTCTGCGATTCATTTTTCTGGACCGCAGTACCTCAAAATAAAAAGAATACGTGAACCAAGTATAATCAGCATTTACTTGAATCGTAACAGGTCTGTTGAATTACGAAAAAGTAATATTGAAGACATGTATTGTCTCTGGTAGACTGTTATACAGTTTGTCTCTGGAATAAAATTGCTACGTGAACGCTGTACAATACAGCCACAATAAGCCAATACTTAATATTCAGTTTTTTCTCGAAGAGCGATGTCTGAAAAACAGCTATTATAAATATCAGCAAGTAATAAAACATACTTCTTTCATAATGACTTGTGCGGAATTGCACATATTTGGAAGTACTTTATTCGATTAATATGTCTCGTGGCTATAACGTGCAAATATAACTAGGCATCCGAAAATTCAGGTACATGCGACTCAAATAATTACGTAGAAAATACGGATATATTGAAAGAAAATCAAATAAAAAAATTTTCATATCCTAATGCTACACCGCGTAAATTATAAAGCTAAAAGCATCGTCCCTTTGGCCTATAACAAAGCATATCAGCTGTCATCACTGTCCAGGTTGCATTTCAATCGATTTACAACTTGCGATAATTTTGCCACTCAGAAATAATTGCTTGAGTTACATACACATTAGTACATATACTGTACCGTGATCCATTTTGACATTTTTGAATTAATTATATCTGACTGAAATAATGACAATAATGATACGACGATTTGAAACCAAGATTTACTCCAATTCACGTAAATTTCTATTTTAAAGCAGGAATAATTGATGGTGTATCAACATAAAATAAAAACCAATATCCAAACAGCAAAAAATAAATAAATCAGAAAAAATTGAGATGCTGTGATTATTGGTAACGAATTTTTATTTCAGATATAACTAGGCATCCTAACATTCTATTCTACACCGCGTAAATTTTAAAACTAAACCCGTTATGCCTGATGCTAAAAAAAACGAGTCAATTGTCATCTGGTCCAGGCTGTTGTTTCGCCAGGTACTTACATGCGACTGAAATAATTACGTAGAAAATACGGCTATATTGAAAGAAACTTAAATTAAAAATGTTTCATATCCTAATGCTACACCGCGTAGATTATAAAGCTGCAGGCATCGTCTCTTAGGCCTATAACAAAGCATCATATCAGCTGTGAGGTTGCATTTCAAGCGATTCACAACTTGCAATAATGTTGCCACTCAGAAATAATTGTTTCAGTTACATGCATGTTACAACATAAACTGTACCATGATCACATCTCGACATTTTTGGATTAATTATATCTGACTGAAATAATGACAGTAATGATACGACGATTTGAAATCAAGAGTAGTTCCAATTCACGTAAATTTCTATTTTAAAGCAGGAATAATTGATGGTGTATCAACATAAAATAAAACCAATATCCAAACAACAAAAAATAAAAACCAACAAAAAATAAAAACCAACAAAAAATAAATAAATCAGAAAAATTGAGATGCTGTGATTATTGGTAACGAATTTTTATATTTCATCACACTTCCAAGAGGACTAAGTCGTAGATTACTGCTATATTTACATAAATTTATGGCACCGCGATTATGTTGCAATCCTCGGTATCCACATTTAAAAATAAACTTTTTTTAGTTAAGTATCATGGAAACAATATTTTTCATTATATCCACAGATACATCCTTAACAAAGCTTATACCTAGCTATATAATCCCAGGCAAAGTTTACACATAAAATCGCCAAAAAAAATTACACATAATGATTATAATATCAGCTTTCTTAACGTTACAACTGTTATATATCCATTTAAATTTTCGGTACCACGTTAACGTGAAATCCTCCATATCAGCATTTAAAAATATTATGTTTTAGCTCAGTTAAATATTGCTTTCAGGAATAATATTATTTATTACTACCACAGATATTCTATATTGTAACCAAGTTTATGCTCATCTATATACTCGCAGCCAAAGTTCACGCATAGTGATAATTGCAGCTGTGAAAACGTTTTAATTGTTAGTGCTGTGAGTTGGGTAAGTATAAAAGTTTATGATATGCCCTTGCGAAAGAGATCTAATCTGTCGGGGTCAACTTCTGCAGCTAAAGGTGTCGCCGAAATCGGCTAAATGAGAGTGAAATAGACCAACAACATCGTCTGCAACGTCAAAGAGAACGAGATGAAATAGCAAATGAAAGTAACCTGCACCGAGAAAAGCGATTGACCTATAACCGGGTTCTATACGCTAAATCGATAGCTTCTGAAAGCGCACAGAAGAAAGAATGTCGTTTGAACCGTGAAAGCCTTTCTAAACAATAAATGTTTATACTTCGCACAATAATTACAACCACGAATTACTAATGTTAATTTTTCAGGAACCTTTTGTACTATTGAATCAATTGCATCACATTAAAATATGAATAAAACAACTCTCTGACATCAGTATGAAAACCGACCTAACGTATTAACCGAAACAAACGAAACTATTCAGAATACATTAACAGTTCATGCCTTTCCACGTTAATGTCTGATAAGAAAATAAAATCGGTAAATAATTTCTACCCCTGCCAAGGCACGCGCGCGTGAAGCAGCGGGCAAATGCTAGTATATGTATAAAAATAGACGTATTTCACTTTTTAGCCATAACTACCTTGCGCAGACCACTGCAGTTTGTGTGTGGTAGTAGCACGGAGCTTCCCACAACATTGGCCAAATGCCAGTAGCTATTGAAGTGTAGGAGATATGGTGGTTGAAAGTGGTCGACCTGGGAAATTTTCATGTTTTGACCAAAAACATGTATGTCCATTTATTTCTCTTTACTGCCACAACTACGTAGCACAGACCACTGGTGTTTGTGTGTGGTAGCAACATCAAGTATCGCATTGTGCACTATGGTGGTTGCATGTCAGTAGCTATGGGGATTTGGGAGATACAGTGGTTGAAAGTTGTCAACCTGGAGAATTTCACATTTTGACATTGATGAGTGTGTCCCAATATTTCACTTTTCAGCCAAAACTACTAACTTGGAGACCATCAGACCTGTTAAGAATGGATTTCGATATCCTTTATATATGTTGAAGGGTACATAGCATATATGTCTGTGGTATAGTCGTTTCTCAAAATGCGCCCTAGTTCTTGAGATATTCGCATGCATAGAAACAAAAAATTCGAAATGTCTTGTATGTAGTAAATTATTGCTGCAGTTGAACAAATGGTAGCGTGGTCAGTGCGGTACCGTGTTAGCATCATAACTTTCTTACCCGAGTTCAAAACCCCGCAGAGTCAAATATTTTTATTTGTTTTTGTCTTCAAAAATCGTCAAGCTTGACTCATTTATTTTACTATAACTTCATTTACACACTTTTATTGTGCGAAATAAAATTTAAAACAAATCACATTGCTTATAACAGATACACCAAACATAATTTCGGCCCATATATCAACAATGGCTTCCTAATATGACTCACCCATACCCAATGAAATTAAGTCAGGAGGCGAATCTGCTAGTAAACTGGAATCTGACACAAGAATTTTGCAATGTTTATAATCATTTGTCACTTGTTCTTCCATTTCCTTGTTGAGCTCCATTTTCCGTCACGTAAAGGCCTACTATTTTATTTTCAAACCATTTACATGGAATCGTTCTTGGAACAAATCGAGTGTAGAAGAAAGAAAGAAAAAACTATCTACCCAATGCTACATGTTTCGTTTAAAATACCTCTTGATGATATGCAAGTAAAGAAATGACGAAGATGAAATAAATAACATGATAGTAACTATTTCAATTGAAAACGCACCGAAACAACTTATTAACAAAAAGTGAAAAAATAACGTAAGAATGGAGACATTCCAGACATTTTCAAGGGTGTGCAGCCGATTTGTGTTGTGAAAAGACAATCCGTCGGTAGACCCGTGAATTCATTACGAAAAAACGAATTTCAGGGGAAAAAAATGGCCTTGAATTGTAGGTTATATGATTTGTTTTAAATATTATTTCACTCAATAAACATGTGTAAATGAAATTTCATCAAAATAAAAAGGTCAAGCTCGACAATTCCTGAACATAAAAAAAAAAAAAATTATGATTCTGCGGGGATTTGAACTCAGGTCAGAAAATTCTGATCCTAACACGCTACCGCATAGACCACACAACCATTTGTTAAACTAAAGCAATAATTTACTACATATAAGACATTTCAAATTTTTTGTTTCTATGCATGCGAATATCTCAAAAACTAGGGCGCATTTTGAGAAACGACTACATCACAGACATATATGCTATGTACCCTTCAACATATATGAAGGAGATCAAAATCCGTTCTTAACAAGTCTGATGGTTCTCAAGTAAGTGCAGACCACTGGTGTATGCGCATAGTAGTAATACGTCAACACTGATCATGCACAACATTGGCTGAAGTTCGGTAACTGTGGGTAGGTGTGGAAGATACGGTGGTTGTAAGTGGTTAGTCAGAAACATTTTTGTATTTCACCCATAGACATATGTGTCCGGAGCACACACCATTGGTTTGTACGTGGTATGGACCTCGAATCTTCCATCATGCACTATGGAGGTTAGATGTCAGTAGCTATGGGGTTGTTGGAGATATGATGACTGAAAGTGGTCAACCTAGGGCATTTTCCTATTTCTACCAAAGAAAGTGTGTGTCCCTATATTTAACATTGCTGTCAGAAATATCAAGTACAGACTACTGGCATTTGTGTGTGGTAGTAGTCTGTAGTCTTCCATCATACACCATGGTGATTGAATGTCGGTAGCTGCCAGGGTGTGGTGCATATGGTGGTTGAAAGTGGTTGAACTGGTATAAAAATAGACATATGTGTCCCTATGTACGATCGTAATTTTTCATGGCGTTGAATATTAATCATTGACATTTGGTTGAGAATGAAGGCAGAGAAGGACGCCTTCGAAACGTCCCACAAATGTGACATCTTAACATGGCTGGAAGCTGGAGAAAAATATATTAATATGTGTCCCTATATTTCACTCTGCAGCCAAAACTATATAGTGCAGTCCCCTGCTGTTTGTGTGTAGTGGCCTTGATCTGCCAACATGCATCATGGTGGTTACAAGTCAGTAGCTGTAGGGGTGTGAGAGATATAGTGGTTGAAATTGTTTGACGAAGGGCATTTTCATGTATCAGCCAAAGACATGTGTGACCCTACTTTCGCTCTGCAGTCCAAAGTACTTAGCACAGACCACTGGTGTTTGTGTGTAGTAATAGCCTCAAGTCCCCATTGTGCACTATGGTAGTTGAATTTCAGTAGCTGTGGGGGCGTGGGGGATAAGGTAGTTGACAGTGGTCGACAAAAGGCAGTTTCTTTTTTGACAAAAGACATATTAGCTAGTTAAAAAACTGAGGGGGAGGGAGGGTGTTGAGACACTTATAGATAATGATGGAGAAGAAGTTACTAAGGATTTTAAGTGAGAGCATTAGGGACAAGGAATCAGAAATGGAAGGGTCTAATTTGAAGAATGGACTTATAAACACAATTAGAAATGAAGAGACCAAAAACTTTGAAATTCATCCTGATTAAATCATGAAAGAAATAAGAAATCTGAAAAAAAAAACACAAAGGGGCTGGTGTAAATAATATTACAACAGATATCTTAAAGATAGCTGGAAGTGACATTGTACCTTAGCTCGATATATTATTTAAATTGAGTATGGATACTTGCTGCTTACCAGACAACTGGAAACGTGTAATAGCTATAAAGGAGATGTGAGAAATAGAGTTGAAAATTATAGGCCAATCAGTTTAACATCAGTGGTAGGTGAATTAATGGACAGATTAATGTGCAGCCACATCTGAAATATATGTGAAAAACATAAGTGGTTTCAAGTAGGCAACAAGGCTTTTGGCAAGGATATTCACGCAAATCTCAGTTGGTGGGATATATGCAAGATATTTCAGATTAAATGGATAAGTGAGGGCAAATTGATATCAGCCATAAAATGGTAGTAAATAAGGTAAAAACTATTGGAGTGGGTGAGAAAGTGATTAGCTGCGTACAGGATTTTTTAAAAGGTAGAAAACTGAAAGGTATGGTAGGAAATGCAGTATCAAAAGAAGTGGAAGTAAAAATGGGAGTGCCACAGGGTAGCATATTGGAACCATTACTATTCATTATTCTAATGAATAAATGGATTGATTGTTTACTATCAGAAATTAGGTTGTTTGCAGATGATATAATGCTATATAAAAGGATCAAAATGGTAGAGGATTATAAACAGTTGCAGGGTGATCTGGATAGGATATTTAGTTGGGTTGGTAAACGTGGGATGAAGATAAATGCAAAAAAGAGTCAGCTATTTAGCTACAAAAATAAAAAACTAAAGGCTGATTATGATTATAAGGTGACGAAAAAATTGCTTGTTGAAGATATGAAATGTAAATATCTTGGCATTACATTTGATAACAAGCTTAAATGGGCAGGTCAGATGGTAGGAAAAGGTTTCAAAAATCTGTACTTGTTGGAGAGAAATGATAAGGGGATGTAAGAGAGAAGAACAGGAATTTGGTTACAAAACATTGGTCAGACCATTGCTCGAATATGGTAGTGTAGTATGAGACCCACATATTGAGTATCAAAACAGGAGTTGGAAAGGGTGCAAAGGAGGGCTGCTAGATTTGTTTCTGGAAATTATCACAGAATGTAATCAGTAGCAGATAGGATTGATTACAAGACAGGAGGAAGGTAAAGAGGGTCACGGGAGGGTACAAGGCATGGAAAGATATTGGTGCAGGTTTGCAAAGTAGTGTATGGAAGGGAAAAGATGGCACTTGATTTTAGGAATAAGAGTGTGGGACAGGTGTTGGGGATTGGAATAAGTTACCAAAGGAATTGATGAATAATTTACCAAAAACGTAGAGGGCAAATGTTGGTGGGTGCAGGAAAGGAGAAAGATGGGTGTGCAGTAAAATTGCCACCGGAGCGTGCACTCCATTGCAATTTAATTAAATATTATAAATATTATCATGACATGTGTTCCCCAATATTTCACTTTCCAGCCAAAACTACCTAGCAAAAACTGGTGTTTTTATGTGGTAGTAGCCTCAAGTCTCCCGGTGTGTACTATGATGGTTGCATGTCGGTAGCTGTGGGGGTGTGGAAGATATGGTGGTTCAAAGTGGTAGACCAGGGGTATTTTGTTATTTTGACCAAAAGTGTGTGTGTGTCCTTATATTTCACTTTTCAAACACAATTACATAGTGTAGATCATTGGTGTTTGTGTGTGGTAGTAGCCTTGAGTCTCCCATCATGCGCTCGTTGGTCTGCATGTCGATTGCTATCATCAAAATTCTTTACAAACACAAATGATGTTGTGGCCACCAGATAGTATATTTATAATTTTTTAACAAAAATTGATGGGTTAGAGGGAGAAATTGTTTGTAATCTGGAATTTTTTGTAGCTGCAAAATTTCCTCAATTTAATCCCATTATTGTTAAGTCAGTCCTCTCAAAGCTTCCAACCAAATTTTCAATTTCTTTATTGCCTACTCAGGCCTTAAGATCTCCTGTTAAAATTCGATAGTCTGATTTGTTAGTCCAGTCAACCTCCAACTATAAGGATGATAGAAATCTTCTGTGACACTGTCTACCTTCTACCTATGAATGTAAGATATCCTCTAACTATCCATTCATTTACATCCTTCTATGATACAAGAATTGTATTCCACTTTTGGTCTATTAATTGTCCCACCCCCTCCTTTCTTATTTGACTCTGCTGTACGTATTCATTCTGGTCTTTGGTGCCTGTCAATTGTTTCGTTGTCTCGCTACTATGTTGCCATTTTTGGTTCCGAGATGATTTTCTAATTGTAACATTTCTGTGCTGAGATTTTTATTTCAGGGTTTTCCTATCCCAAGTTCAAGTGTCCCCATTTTAAGGCACATAAGACACCTTTCATCTACACCCAACAGTTACACTACCAGGAATTAATTGCCCATAGGCCATGCAGCATTCGCATTTGCAGATGTGAGAAAAGAGTTTTCGGGCAGAGCTGCTGATGAAATAGGATGCAGAGGCATTTCTCAAGGTTTTATTGTCTCAGCCCATCCAGCATGAGCTGAGGCCCTTGAGGCAGTACTGGCAGTACTGGTATTCGTTGATTTGAATTCAATAAAGAAAAGAATGTGGTGAAAGGAATCAGAAATTTTTGTGCCATGTATATCATTAGAGAGAGAAAAGTTACAAAAAAGTATTTCTCAATCACAGGAGTGTCATTTAATTTAATTTAATTTTGATGGAAGTGCAGACTTGAGTGGCAATTTCCCAACACACCGATTTTTCCCCTTCATTGTGTCAGCCTACTTTCGCCCTCTCTTTCAGCAATTTTGGTAAATTATTTATCACTTGCTCTGGTAATTTATTCCAGTCTCTGCCCCTTAAATAGAAAAAAATCCTAGACCCTTATGCCTGAAATCAAGTGCAAGCTTATGGTTATGGTCATATTTTTCCTTCCATGCAGCCTCTCTTAATTCTTCCATCAATAGCTTTCCAACCACCAATATAAGACTTGTACACTTCCAGACTCCCTGCACCCTTCCTCCTGTTTCCCAATGAATACCATTTCAGTTCCTTTATCATATCAGTTAGCAATTGTGTTCTGTGGTATTTTCCAGATATAAATTCAGCAGTCCTTCTTTGCACCCTGTCCAACTCATGTACTTCATACCCAAAATGTGAGTTCCGTACTGTACCACCATATTCAAGAAATGGTCTAACCAATGTTATGTAACCAAATTCCCTTATTTTCTTGTACATCCCCTCATCACACTCTCAGACAAGTGACAGGTTTTGAAACCCTTTCCAACTACCTGTCCAATGTGTCCTGCTCAGCTGAGTTTGTTATCAAATTTTATGATAAGCTATTTACACTTCAAGTTTTTAACAAGCAATTATTTCCCCAACTTATAATTATAATCAACCTTTAGTTTATTATCTTTGTATCTAATAAGTTGACTCTTCTTGGCCATTATTTTCATCCAATGCTGACTGTTGTCAGTAAGATAAAGTTCCCAAGACACTGCAGTCACGATCTGGCAACACAGGTGGGATCCAGCGACACTGGTGGGATCTGGCAAGACTGGCAGGATTCAACAATACTGGTGTTTAGCTTAGTTATCCATCTCCCAATCCCCACCCTAATGAACTGTCTGTGATGCTGAGCAAAGGTTAGAGATGGAGCTCTGACTCGCTTCTCCTGCCAGGTGTGAATTTTGCTCTGTAATTCGTTTTTTCGTGTTCAATAAACACAGTGCTGGGGAACATCCAATCTCAATTGTGTGAAGTCTACGGAGAAAAGTGTATGAACATATAACATTTGCGCAAATGGTGCAGAGAATTCAAAGATGAACAGATTTCCGGTTGGCCATCAGTTTTTGACAAAACGATTGTGAAAGTGGAGGAAGAAATGCTGAAAGATTGAAGGGTGACAGTTTGGGAACTCTGCGAGATGACCCCTGATGTCAAGAAGACTACCATTGACAAAACTTTGACAAACCATTTAAGGCAGTGGTAGCCAATCTTTTCAGCAGCTGGGCCAAATTTTAGAAAATGACTTTTCTATTGGGCCACATGTACTACTTTCTTGGAAAAAATAGGTGAGGATTTCTATGAAGGAAAAAAATCATTAAAAATGAAACATAGATATTTGTCGACTTTAAAAAGACCTATGACTCAATAGATAGGCAGACATTATTCCATATTTTAGAGGAATTCATAATTGACAGAAAAACAAGGTCGATTATCCAACAGATACAGTTTTGCATTAACAGGTACAACTTCCAAAGTTAAATTCATGGGAGAATTATCAGAGGCATTTCACATCCATACCGGTGTTCGCCAAGGAGATGGACTGTCACCACTTCTATTTAACATGGTTCTGGAAAAAATTGTGAGGACATGGGAAAAGGAAATAAAAGGAATTCAACCTGGGATTAAAAAAGAGCAGAGAATCAATGTAAAGTGTTTGGCTTTTGAAGACGACCTTGCCATTTTAACTAGCAATAGAGAAGAAGCCAAACTTGCACTGGAGAAGCTTCACGAAATTTCACAGAAAACTGGCCTACGAATTTCCTTTGAAAAAACTCAATACATGGAAAGCAAGCCTGCAGATAATCTTCCCATTACAACTCGGTATGGGAAAGTGACACAGGTAATGCACTTTAAATATCTGGGAGAGATCATCCAACCATCAGGACTGAACACAATAGCCAACCAAGAAAGAATATCAAAATTACAAAAAGCGTATAAGCTTACTTGGAATCACTACAATAAAAAATCTATTTCTGTCAATGCCAAACTAAGGCATTACAGCGCAGTAGTTCTGCTGGAAGCACTTTATGCTGCAGAAACTACAGTGATTCATGGTCATACAAAAATAAGAGACATTGAAAAGCAGGAAAGGAAAATTCTGAGGAAAATATTCGGACCAGTTTTTCGTGAAGGAATTTGGATAAAGAGGCCATCAAAACAGCTCTACAAACAGATAGAAACAATAACTGACAACTTTAGAAAAAGAAGGATGAAATTTTATGGACATACTAGCGGCCCGGTACGTGCTTCGCTACGTATAAAGTGAAATAATAAAAAATTTAATTGGAATATCAAATTCATTTATTCAAACAAAAAATATTTTATTAATTGCTAGCTATTTTAAAACTTAATCCAAAACATTTGGACAAACAATATTTTTTTGTTTTTTCCATTTTGAGCATGAATAAACAAACAGCTGGGGGTACCGACTGGAACAGGCAACATAAAGTTGGCCATGTGAAAAACATGATTCCTCCAAATTCACACCACAAACGTGAAGTGTTTGCCCTTGGGCCTTGTTGATGGACATCGCAAATGATAAACGCACAGGATATTGTAATAGTTTGAACTCAAATGGCATATCAGTTAGAATCATAGGGATATGCGGTATCAAACAAGCTTCTCCTTTTGATTTACCAGTTAAGATCGTAGCTTCAATCAAATTTGGCAAAAACTTTTTCACTGCCAATCTGGTGCCATAACACAGTTTTGGTGGATTAATATTTCGCAATAATATAATCAAAGAACCAACTTTCAGATTCAAGCAATGCAGTGGCATACCAGCCAGTTCCAATGATTTTAAAAATTCAATTGGATAATTCATTGCCTCATCTTGATTCATAACACTGTCAATTGATATATATGTCGTGACTACACCTGGCAGTTTCACTTGAATTTGAAAATTAATGGCATTGATATGAATGTTCTTCGGTGCTAAAATGGTGCGTTCTCTCAACCAATTATGATTTCTGTAATTCTGAAGAATATTCGGAAAAACACATTCAATCAATCCATCTATTGACTGCGCAATTGTACAAAAATTATTCGGTACAGCGATCAATCCATTGGTACTGTCGATTTGTATTTTGCCATCACCAATTTCTAACAATTGTTTTGAAAACTGATGGGCAGCTGGATCATTACATATTAATGTTCAGTGTCAAATTTTGTACATATCTCCAAAGAACTGATGACTTCAAACAGGCATTTATTTCATCAGTAGGAGTTGATAGAGGAATGACAGGCAATGTTTGACGAAAATCCCCAGACAGTAATATCAGAGCACCACCAAAAAGCTGTTGATTACCACGTAAATCTTGCATTGTTCGATTAAATGCTTCTAGTGATTTTTTATTCGCCATTGTACACTCATCCCATAAAATAATTGACGTTAATCGCAAAACTTTTGCCATAGCAGAATTTCTCGAAATATTGCAAGTTGGAGTTTCAATCACCTGTACATTCAATGGCAATTTTAATGCAGAGTGTGCGGTCCAACCACCGTCTAATAATGTAGCAGCAATTTCGGAAGATGCAAGTATCAATGCAATTTTCTGTTCCGATCGAATAGTCGCTAAAATCAATGATATAACGAATGTTTTGCCTGTACCACCAGGTGCATCCAAGGAATATAATCCACCTGCATTATTGGAAACGGCTTGCATGATTGTGTCATATACATGTTTTTTGCTGAATATTCAATTTGGTTATATTCGATTGTACAAATAAACTCAAATCATTAAAATTGAATTCCTGCTCACGTTGCAATTCATGATCAAACAAATCATGCATCTCACGATTTGGTGCGGTCATACCCAATTGTACTAATGCTTTATTTGCAATCGTTAGACACACATCTTCAATTATTATCAAAGCTTCGTTGTACATTTCCAAGGTAATCAACAAATCAGGATTTCTTGCATGATGACGCATACGAATTAAAATATCTTCTGCCATATAATGTTTATATTTGTTCCATAATTCAAGTGGATTTAATGGCATACATGTTGATAATATAATGGCAAATAGCATTCGTATTTGTTGTGGATGAGCTGAAGTGGATGCATCATGAAGTGTTGAATCCCAATGTGCATCATCCTCCAACAATAGCAAGAGATGACATGCTTCACGATATGTTTGACACAAATGACCGTTGACTGTTCTCAATTCTTGAAATGATTTTGGGCCATTGACATTAACTAATAACAATCGCAAATAAAAACTCTCAGCATTGTTTGGATGTACTGTATATATTCTCCCAATTGCATCTGTTTGGAAAATGCCTGGATGCCCATCGACTGCCGTTCCTTGTTTACGTATTTGAAATTTTTTCGAAGACACATTCCATGTGAAATACTGAGGCACTTCAGAATATAACAAATTTATCGCAAATGTATCAGTTTCGCATAATTTGAAAAAAGCGGTCAAGGTAGTCGCTGGTGGTTGAGCTGACCTTTCCAATACATTTGCTTCATTAAAATAAACACGTTGGCCATTCTCAAGATGCACAGCCAAGTGAACAACCACAGGATGTCTTTCGTGCATTGGAAACGACATAATCCTCCAGACAGCTTCATTACTACTAATATAGCGCCCCATTTGATACTGAGTAATTTCATCATTTCTATTATCACCAGCAACACCGAAAACAGCCATATCGCTCCCTTTATTTAAATACTTGCAAATATATTTAATGGATTTGACTGAATTACAATACTCCACATTTACATGACCATTGAATATTTTCAATAATAATGGACAATACGGAACCACCCAACGATTATCAACTTCAACGTCCTGGTTACGCATTCTAATGGTTGCCGTTTTGTCATTATCAATAGGTGATCTACGTCGATACAATGGATATCCGTCATTGCCCATTATTGTGTCTGAAGTCAATTGCGTTGGGTATCGTTTCGAACACTTTCCATCAATCATACATGGCGAATTCATATTTAGTTCACCTCACGGACCATGTATCATGTTTTTAACGACAACGTGAAATAACTCAGGATCAACAGTTTGATCAGGAATTTCAGCTGATATAACGTTATCGATTTGATCCGGAGTTATTTTATGTACCAGCCAAATTAATATATGTGCGTGCGGCAATCCCCTTTTTTGCCATTCGATGGAGTACATATGGCAACGCACCTCTCCAAATACACATAATTTCACAATTAAATCCATAAGTGCTTTCAATTTTTGCCGAAAAACACGTGCTGTAATATCATGACAATCACTTGTCGACTGTCCTTCAAATAAATTGTTTTTGATGTCATCCCAATGCGGATTACATGGAAATGTAATGAACAGATCCAGTCGACCGTATTTTCATACATAAGGCATTGCGTCTTGTGCATATTCGTTCATATGCCGTGGGCTACCAATATACGAAGATGGCAATATAGTTAAACACCCGATGTCATTAACATTAGCATCATTCGCTATCGCATCTTGCAAATGAATATAGTCTTCGGATCTTAATTTTGCTTGGTTGAAACGAATAAAATTAAGACGTTCAGTTTCTATTTTGGCATACATATCAACGATGTACTGATGATATAGTTTACCACATCTCAAGAAATAATTTTGTTCTTGTGGACGAACCAACAATCGATACGAATAAAAATTAATGGCACCAACTTTTTTCTGTACATGTAGACCTGAAAATAAGTGCAAAATGTGACTTTAGAAAATTATACATAGTCCAGTCATTATAGTAAGTTCACCTCGGAATTCGAGATACCCAGCTGTAAGTCTGTAAATACTTGTATATTGACACCCTAAAAGTGGTCTCAAAACCTACATATGGTAGGGTGTGCGCAACTATTAAATTTCGAGGTCAAAGGTCACAAAAAATTGTTTTTATGAGCTTTTTTGTAAATATCTCATTTACTATTGTTTTTTTGCTATTTGTATTTATTATCAATATTGTAGAATACAAAATTCTCTACAAATTTTGTTTACAAATTTTTTTATACGGTGAACCGTTTTCGAGATAGAGGGCGGAGAGCGCGCGGTCACAGCATCCCTTCAGCTCAACCGGTGCCTCCGGTCAAAAACGCGCCATATACAGTTGATGAACTATCGATAAATCAATTATTATAAATATTTGTCAATTTTTATTAACTATTATATTATATTTTATCATTTTTTTCCTAACCTATCCACTTTTTATTCAGTATTAATTTATTTAACAACACTTACCTGCCCATGTAATTGCAGAATTGCTAATGAAAATATAGGAATTATATTTGAATTTTAACCTAATTAATATTAATAACTTCTTACATGAAGAAAAAAACTAAATAAATTATTAATTAATCTTATAATTAATCATATACAGTTGATGAGAGTATTCTGGTGGCTCAGTGCCTAAGCGCTTGCTTTCAAAACAGTTCGCTGCTCCTGCCCCGGGCACGAATCCCGGCAGGCGCAGGAATTTTGAGAGTTGTGTATGATCATATGAGCTATGCCAGGACGCTCCGTGGTTCGGATTCCACGTTAAGCTGTAGGTTCCAGAGGAAAGGAACTGCCCGTCCTACCTCTGTCACAATGGCTTAGTATTCCTCCTTCGGGAGGATCCAACCAACCTTCGGGTTGTGGACTAAGTTAGTTTTTTAGTTACAGTTGATGAACTATCGATAAATCAATTATTATAAGTATTTTTCAATTTTTATTAACTATTATATTATATTTTATCATTTTTTTCCTAACCTATCCACTTTTTATTCAGTATTAATTTATTTAACAACACTTACCTGCCCATGTAATTGCAGAATTGTTAATGAAAATATAGGAATTATATTTGAATTTTAACCTAATAATATTAATAACTTCTTACATGATAAAAAAACAAATAAATTATTAATTAATCTTTTATTAAAAAATATCATTCATACATTTATTTTTACTAAAAGTAAAAAAAAATGGAATAAAGGGTACAAAAACTACAATTTATAATTTTAATCATCTTCTTCCTCTTCTTCGTCATCTTCCGGCTGCTGGTAAATTTCAAACGACATTTGTCTCAAGTTCTTCCATGATTTTGGGGTCAAAGGTTCCATCTTCGTTAATGTTGCTCTGATATGGTAGAGCATTGAGACAAGCTTGCCCATTAAATTGGCCACAAGCTAAAGAGCATTGCAAGCCCGCTTTCCTGCATCCGCATCGCGAACCACAACCACTCTTGCAGTTGCAGAAAATTGTATTTAGCAAATCTTCTGGAGCAGGTGGTAAAATTGTCATGATAGGCTCCAGAAAATCGTTTCGTATTGCCCAACCCCATACCTGGGGTTCCAAATCATGCCCTAACCAAATTTGAACTTGATAATATACACGTTTGAAATGTTGATGAGCAGCTGCACTTGTTGGTGGAATATTTGAAAGCTGCACAGGTTTATTAAGTTTTGTAGACTTGACGTAATGCATATAACGAAGATGATCGAGACTTTTCACAGATTTCGGAGCATTTATATAATAGACTTCCAATAAGGTTTGAGTTCCACTCTCTAATAATCTCTGGGCCAAACAATTTTCTTCCTCAAATGCTGCAGCTAGTTCATCCAAATTTGTCAGATTCTCAAAAACTTTTAAAAATGATTTTTTTCCTTTTTTAAAAAGCGCTGAAGTTGTGTCACAGCCACTTAATGCGTGCAGAAATAAAATATGTGTTTTGGAATGAGGATAATTATCAAAACTTTTAGTGGAGTATATCTCCGTTTTTAAATTTCCTTTCCAAACTTTTTTAAAGAAAATTTCTTGTTCGTAAGACAGTGTACGCCCAATTAAAATGACAAGTAAATCAATATCTTGTCCTATTATAACTGCAATTTTTTCAGACTTTGATTCTTCAATTGCAGTTTCAACAATAAGAACATCCACATCATCTCTGGCTTGTTTAGTAGTAATTTTTGCAGCTTGTAATTTTTCAATTAACATATTAATGAGCATTTCTTTGTTATTTCGATTTGATAAGAATTTTTCTTGAGTAACTGGTACAACCATTGATTCATCGAAACAGACTTCATACGTTTTTGAAAGTGCAGCAGTTCTTCTCTGCTGCTCCATAGCTTTTACGTTCTTACTGTAGTCTGAATATCCGTCAAATACAACAATTATTTTGGAACTGTAATGCCTTTGTAAATAATTCATGTATTTATCAAAAATAATAGAAAAAGTATCTTCTCTGCTCCATACAACATGATGAAGAAGAAATCCGCCATCAATAATGAACGTCACATTATTTTCATTGAGAACAAAATCAATTGGGTTCATGTTGTCATACAATGACGATTTTGTTGTTTTTCTCATGCCATCATTATCAAATAGAGCTGTTGGATACGGACTCACTTCATATTGAAGATATTCTTCAAGGTTATCAGTCTTATTGAATAGATATAGATTTAATGCATGAAGAAAATGATAAAATATAATATAATAGTTAATAAAAATTGACAAATATTTATAATCATTGATTTATCGATAGTTCATCAACTATACATGGCGTGTTTTCGACCGGAGGCACCGGGTGACCTGAAGTGCTGCTATGACCGCGCTCTATCTCCAAAACGGTTCACCGTATAAAAAAAATTTTTAGACAAAATTTGTAGAGAATTTTGTATTCTACAATATTGATAATAAATACAAAAAGCAAAAAACCCATAGGAAATGAGATATTTACAAAAAAGCGCAAAAAACGATTTTTTGTGACCTTTGACCTCGAAATTTAATAGTTGCGCACACCCTACCATATGTAGGTTTTGAAACCACTTTTAGGGTGTCAATATACAAGTATTTACAGACTTACAGCAGGGTATCTCGAATTCCGAGACTCTTACCTACTTTAAGCTTAAATGACTGGACTAACAAATGAAATGTCAACACACTGAAAATAGGTCAATTATTTACCTGTTCGTTGATCAATCATTGGTATATTGATATGGTAGCCATCGTCACCTTTCCAATGCAATATTGGGTATTGTAATGCATCGTAACTACGATGAAGTTCCGAAACACGTTGTAATTGCTCATTTCTGCGATGAAGTACAATATCACGGGATTGAAACTGATCACCAAGAATTACAATTGCAACCTCATCAATTTTGGGTGCATTGAATCGCCTTGCATACTCTCCAAAAGGTGTTCTATAAGCCCTTATTACGATTTTGTGATTATCAGATGGCATACGATCGAGAGCAATTTTGAACAATTGAACTAATGCATTATGCTGATGGAAAAGCCTTTGTAGCTCACGAATAATTTCTCCTCTTGTATTCCAAACAATTGCACAACGTTGATCCAATTCACGATTTTCATCACCAATAAAATAAATTTGCAAAAATTGATGATCAGTATCGGGTTATGGCAATAACGAACCAGCTTGATGATAAATCTGGCCCTGAATCTGTAACATGTATGCAATTTTAGGTAGATGTTGGATCAGAATTTTTAAAATTATCGAATACTTTATGATTCAGATTGATATAAAATATAAACATGGGACATAATCCTGTTGACGTATTTACCTTAAACGTCGGCATAAAATTATCTCTACTAATTTTAGTACCACCAAAATAAGTCATTTGAAATGCCGAATTGTATTGTTGAATATGACTCAAAAAGTGCTTCGACGTTTGAGATGTGCCAACAATAAATGAATACAATGGTTCGGGTGGAGTTTCTAATGCTGGCAATCTCACTTTGTCATTAGCACAAAACATGCCGGGCGTTTCACCTGGAAAGTTAGCCGCATCACATTGTGGACAAATTGCGTCCATCATTCCAATGTATCCGTACATACTATAATCAATCTGACTGTTGTAATTAAAAGCAGCATGCATCATTTCAGCCAAAGCAGCACGACGTATTCGTGATCGCCGTGCAAGATTCAGTACAGGTACAGATCAACAGATCTATTTCATGCATTACGTTCACGCTGCGATGAATTAACTTGTGCTCATTCATGTGCAGTCTGTGATCATCTTAGTAATGCCACATCATTTGCATTACGCGTTCGCCGACCTATATTTGCTCTTCTGGCTCGTGGCATTTTTCCTTCATATAAAAAAGAATAAATCAAATTAAAAACAAATTGCTACATTAATAGTGGTGTCTCAGTATTTATACATTTGCGTATATGTGTGTATGGAAATATATATGACTGCATACGTCAATGTATATAAAAATGTCATTAAATAATTAATTTTTAAATCGACGTGCTTCCATATGTTACAAAAGAATAAAACACCCGTATGCACACTATATGTTTACATACGTGTAATTCAATTCAACAGTTCAAAACTTACCGTTTGTGTAAATGTGTTTGACAATTTAATTCAATTAAAGCCTGTAAACGATATGAAACACCGACGGCTCGCTAAAAAACTGAGAAAAGTACACGCACACATATACATAGTAAATTTGAACAATTCAAGACTCATCGTTTGTATGAATGCACTCAATAATATGTTTAAAAATATAAACACAAAGCAATAATTATCGCTGACAATTTGCTTTAATCGAAGCACGTCCAAAATGAAATGACCGCATGAATGACATAACAACATGCTTGCCTGTCAACACTGAAAAAAAGTTCAATTTGACAGCAAAATCCCCATTACAAAATGATCCGCCATTTATTGAATTCATTTGTTACAAAAAATGTGATAAATGAAGAACCGCTTGACCGATTTTGTGCAAACTTCACATAAACCATCTACTAAATAGTCCGAACAAAGCCTAAACATTTGGTTTGGATAGGTGAGCCCGTTCGTGAGGTATAAAATTACAACAAAAAGTGGTATTGATTTTTATATATATAGATTAGCAGGATGAACAAGAACAGGCTTACAAGGCAAATCTTCGAGATAGTAAACACCAGTAAAAACAAGATTAAATGGATATCTGGAACAGAAGAGGACCTTAAAGAATTGGGGAATACACAAGACAACATAAACAACCGAGAACAGTTTAGAAACATCATAAAGAAACATACACTTAAACAAACACAAACCAAAAAAAGAACAGGAAACAAATGGTCAGAAGAGCGTAAGAGAGAACACAGCGAGTGTATGAAGAGAATTTGGGAAGAAAGGAAGAAGAAAAAAACATCATGACTACTCAAGTTCAGTCACTCTCTTTAAAGGGAATAATCGAAGAAGAAGAAGAAGAATAAACATAGATATTTAATGAGGTATTAAAAATATAGTTATTTTAATATGTGTTGAAGTCTAAAGGAGTGGTGCTGAGTGTTGTAATGGCTGATATCATTGTTTAAAGATAAAATTTATGTAAATCCCTGATTTAGGGTATGCCAAGGTTTTTGCAAGATGGTTCCCAAGAATGCTTATGGAAAAACATAAATGGCAATGTGTTGAAGTGGCCCACGAATTTCTTCAAGCCTACGAAACCAATGGTGAAGAATTCATGGATTGAATTGTTACTGGGGAAAAGAGATTTGGGTTCACTACATGACGCCGGAAATGATAGATCAATCCCATCAGTAGAAACACCCCGAGTCGCCGAAGCCACAGAAGTTTAAGCAAACACTGTCTGCCAGCAAAGTGATGGTGAGCGTGTTTTGGGACAGGAAAGGGTTATTGTTGTGTGAATTCGTGGCTACTGGCACAACAATCAATGCTGACCACTACTGTGCTACATTGAAGGACCTGCGCCACATAATTCAAAACAAGAGGAGAGACATGCTCATGAGGGGAGTGCATTTCCCTCATGACAATGCTCACCTGCTCAAGAACTGGCAAACTTTTTCTCCTTTGAGGTCTTTATTCACCATCACATTTGTGGCTATGGGCTGCCTTATGCCACTTCATACACAAAGCTCTTCTTTCACCACCTGGAGCAGATATTTCTTTACAATGTTCACTGGAAATCCCTCTTGTGGCTCAGATTCATAGGTTACATATTCTTGATCTGGAACCATGGAGAAAATGACCATTTCAGTTTGAAATCTGACACCTTGAATTTCACATGGGCCTCTTCTCACAGACATGTCACTTTTCTGGATGTGGATTTCTCCCTCTGTAATGGCCACCTCATTTCATCTTCCTCACCGAACCTTCCAAACTATAACAATACCTTTATTTTGACTGCTGCCATCCTTAAAACACTCAATGCTACTAAATACTTAAAGTCTTAGCGTTGGGTCTACAATAACATCTTCCAAAATCTGATACCCCACAATTACCAACCAAATTTTTGGGTGGCATATCACATCCAGCTCCGCCTATCAATCACAGCAACCCTTCAAAAACCAACCTCAATCCTGTCCTGGTGACCCGATACTTTCCAGGCCTGGAATCAATATAAAATTGCTGAAATGTTATATCCTTTGAGGCTGCCAGGTAATGAGATTCCTGAAACTTTACCTTATAACCCATTTTACTTGAGAAACATATTATTTTTCAAAAAACTGAACCTTTCAATTATGTATTTTTCATTTTTAAAAAGCAATTTAAATTTACAGCAAAAACGCTTAAGATTGACATAGCGTCATGAATGACATCACACCAGCCTAAAAAAAAAAAACAGTATGATCATGTCTGTGTATGACAGATGCTAGTTTTCTTTCATTTTCATTCATTAAAATGAATTCCTTGTATTATAAGTACTGTTTAGTACCCAAGTGTAAAAGTACAACTATAAGCCAGTTAATTATTTATGTTTCAAACAATGAAAAAATACGGAAAAAGTGGTTAAAACTTGCAAGGTGGAAGGATGTACAAAGATTATCTGAAGATTGAAGAATATATTTGTCTGAAGATCATTTTGATGTAAGTGTTTGCACACTATATTTCTAAGTCTAAAGCAAAACTGATGAATTTTACAGAATCATTATTTCCCAAGTATTGATAAAATAATATTGTATGAGTTGAAGTTAAGTTGACTTGGTTTTATGATTTAAAATCTTTTTCTAGCGTTAAGTTTAATGTAATAAACACACTGTGGCGGAACTATGGTTACCATGGCCCAATGCGAAAAGTGTGACGTCATAGGGCGACATCATAGAGTGACATCATGGTGTGACAGACCATTACATAGATGACCAACAGTTGCTTATTATAATATTAGATTATATTACTGTTAAGTTCAATTTCTGGATTTTTATTAAAAAACTAATTCAAAAACTGCAAAAAATACTGAAAACCATTTTACTTATAACATGTCTGTTAGTTTAAGTGTTACTTATGTTATAACAATATATGATTATCCAACAAATAATTTCTATTTTAAATGGAATTTTATTGCAGTTAAAAAACAAAAATCTTCAAAATCCATTTTCATACTACATTTAATTAAGGTATAAACATTTATCACAATCAATACTGCCAATATCATGTGTACCATTATAGGCAAAATTATGAATGAAATAAGTTTCCCTACGCTTTTTTTTTAGAGTTGTTCTTTGGACTGTACATATTCAAAAATAATATCATATTACTAATAAATGAAAGCATTTAGATCAAAACAAGGACTACATAATTAAAACATACAGAAAAAAACTAGAGTTTATTAAGATATCAAATCTTAGGCTTCCTAGAGTAAAGCCAACACTTACAAATAAATAGGGAAGTTTTTCCTGCTGTGGGGGGAGGGGGGGGGGAGAGAGGGAAGAATATGTGATAGTAAACATCCATATTTTAACTTTTATAGCCATCAAAAGATACTTGCTGCATTGTTCATGATGTCAAATAATTGTTACAAAAATAAAATATTTTATCCAAATAAAAATGCAGTTAACATATATTTCAAATTGTGATGAATGAATATGTAATCCGAATAATGGTTTACTTGGCTTTGAATCCTTTAATGAATCTAGACAAAAAGTGATATAAAAAAAACAACAAAAACCTCAATAATTACCTGATATAATATGTACTCATCCATGCTGGCAGCAAGACGAGTAACACTACGCCGTCCAGACCCACCAACACCAACTAACAAGACATGTCCACTATCTTGTTGAAGTACTCTGCTTACACGAGACACATGTTCTATAGCAAATTTGAAGAGAACAAGGGCCATTGGATTTTGTGTCAAAAGATTATATTCATTCAGATAGTATACCATCTTCTGGGTTAACAATTGTAAATCCTTTACCTGCAAAGAATGATTAAATTTTAGGGTAAAAAAACGAACAGCATAGGATAAGTCATATAAGAATTTCAAATGATGTAATATAACAATTTATCATTATATTGTGAAAGCTAGCAGCAAGCTGTTTTGTGTCAAAGGCATGTAATGCATTTTACATGTGAATATATATTATACTAGCATTTGCCCGCTGCTTCACGTGTGCGTGCCTTGGCAGGTGTAGAAATTATTTACCAATTTTATTCTCTTATCAGACATTAACGTGGAAAGGCATGAACTGTTAATGTATTCTGAATAGTTTCGTTTGTTTCAGTTAATACATTAGGTTCGGTTGCAGATGATGATGTTGTCGGTCTATTTCACTCTCATTTAGCCGATTTCAGCGACATCTTTTAGCTGCAGAAGTTGACCCCGACAGATTAGATCTCTTTCGCAAGGGCATATTATAAACTTTTATACTTACCCAACTCACAGCACTAACAATTAAAACGTTTTCACAGCTGCAATTATCACTATGCGTGAACTTTGGCTGCGAGTATATAGATGAGCATAAACTTGGTTACAATATAGAATATCTGTGGTAGTAATAAATAATATTATTTCTGAAAGCAATATTTCACTCAGCTAAAACATAATATTTTTAAATGCTGATATGGAGGATTCCATGTTAACCGTGGTACCGAAAATTTAAATGGATATATAACAGTTGTAACGTTAAGAAAGCTGATATTATAATCATTATGTGTAATTTTTTTTGGCGATTTTATGTGTAAACTTTGCCTGGGATTATATAGCTAGGTATAAGCTTTGTTAAGGATATATCTGTGGATATAATGAAAAATATTGTTTCCATGATACTTAACTAAAAAAAGTTTATTTTTAAATGTGGATACCAAGGATTGCAACATAACCGCGGTGCCATAAGTTTATGTAAATACAGGGTGTGGTAGATAAGTAATGAGACTCAGTCTAGAAAAACAAATTTATTGATCCTATTTGTACAAAACGTTAATATTCTTCAAAGTACTCGCCTTGGGCGTCGACACAACGTTGCCAGCACGTTTTCCAACCTTTATAGGCCCCACTGTAGTCCGTTTGAGTTATCCCAGTTAGTGCCTTCGTGACAGCACGTTGGATGTTCGGAATATCGTCGAAATGATGACCCTTCAGGCATCTTTTGACCTTCGGAAATAGGAAGAAATCAGGAGGACTCAAGTCAGGGCTGTATGGTGGCTGTGGCAGAACTTCAACTCCAATTCGGGTCAAGTAGGAGGTCACAAGGAACGCTGTGTGCGCCGGAGCGTTGTCGTGGTGGAGATGCCAGCGTTGAGCAAGGTCCTGTCGCTTCCGTTTGACGGCTCTGTGCAATCGCTGAAGGACTTCTTTGTAGAATTCGGAATTGACAGTCTTCCCCTGAGGGACAAATTCTTTGTGAATTAACCCCTGCTTGTCGAAAAACACAATCAGCAATGTCTTGATGCGGGACTTTGACATTCTTGATTTCTTCGGCCGCGGGGATGCCGGTGTGTGTCACTCCGAGCTCTGGGCTTTCGTCTCCGGGTCGTACTGGAATGTCCACGATTCGTCGCCTGTTACTACGTTGTCTAAAAAGTCTGGATTATTTTCCAATTCATTCAACATCTCACGGCAAACGTCCACTCGTCGTTGCTTTTGTTCGGCGGTGAGCACTCGGGGAACCAATTTTGCGCAAACTTTCCTCATCATCAAATCTTGCGTAACAATTTGGTGAACCGTAAATTTATTCACGGAGACCTCATCGGCGATCATTTTGAGACATAAACGACGGTCGGAGTCCAGGAGTTCTTTCACTTTGGCCACCGTTTCATCCAGACGACTCGTTGAAGGGCGTCCAGATCGTTCCATGTCTTCAACGGATTCCCTCCCGTTTTTAAATTCATTAAACCACCAGAACACTTGAGTTCTTGATAGGGAGTCTTCTTTGTAGGCCTCCGTAATCATAGCAAAAGTTTCCGAAGCAGTTTTGCCCAAGCGAAAGCAAAATTTGATTGCATACCGCTGTTCTAACGAGCGATCCATCTTCAGCGTTTTCACAAGTGTCACGGGCACACAAACAACGTAATACGCGAAGCTCGACCCTCACTGCACCAGAGATCCAACGCGACTGCGAACCGGTTCTATTGTTAGCACCACGTGACGTACAGGTGGAGACCGCCCTGCGAGCGACTGGGGCGCCGCGCGGCGGCCAGTCTCATTACTTATCTACCACACCCTGTATAGCAATAATCTACGACTTAGTCCTCTTGGAAGTGTGCTGAAATATAAAAATTCGTTACCAATAATCACAGCATCTCAATTTTTCTGATTTATTTATTTTTTGTTGTTTTTTATTTTTTGTTGTTTGGATATTGGTATTATTTTATGTTGATACACCATCAATTATTCCTGCTTTAAAATAGAAATTTACGTGAATTGGAACTACTCTTGATTTCAAATCGTCGTATCATTACTGTCATTTTTCAGTCAGATATAATTAATCCAAAAATGTCGAGATGTGATCATGGTACAGTTTATGTAGTAACGTGCATGTAACTGAAACATTTATTTCTGAGTGGCAACATTATGGCAAGTTGTGAATCGCTTGAAATGCAACCTGACAGCTGATATGATGCTTTGTTATTGGCCTAAGAGACGATGCCTGCAGCTTTATAATCTACGCGGTGTAGCATTAGGATATGAAACATTTTTAATTTAAGTTTCTTTCAATATAGCCGTATTTTCTATGTAATTATTTCAGTCGCATGTAAGTACCTGGCGAAACAACAGCCTGGACCAGATGACAATTGACTCGTTTTGTTTAGCATCAGGCATAACGGGTTTAGTTTTAAAATTTACGCAGTGTAGAATAGAATTTTAGGATGCCTAGTTATATTTGAAATAAGAATTAGTTACCAATAATCACAGCATCTCAATTTTTTCTGATTTATTTATTTTTTGCTGTTTGGATATTGGTTTTTATTTTATGTTGATACACCATCAATTATTCCTGCTTTAAAATAGAAATTTACGTGAATTGGAGTTAATCTTGGTTTCAAATCGTCGTATCATTATTGTCATTATTTCAGTCAGATATAATTAATTCAAAAATGTCAAAATGGATCACGGTACAGTATAGGTACTAATTTGCATGTAACTCAAGCATTTATTTCTGAGTGGCAAAATTATCGCAAGTTGTAAATCGATTGAAATGCAACCTGGACAGTGATGACAGCTGATATGCTTTGTTATAGGCCAAAGGGACGATGCTTTTAGCTTTATAATTTACGCGGTGTAGCATGAGGATATGAAAATTTTTTTATTTGAGTTTCTTTCAATATATCCGTATTTTCTATGTAATTATTTGAGTCGCATGTACCTGAATTTTTGGATGCCTAGTTATATTTGCACGTTATAGCCACGAGACATATTAATCGAATAAAGTACTTCCAAATATGTGCAATTCCGCACAAGTCATTATGAAAGAAGTATGTTTTATTACTTGCTGATATTTATAATAGCTGTTTTTCAGACATCGCTCTTCGAGAAAAAACTGAATTTCGTATTAAGTATTGGCTTATTGTGGCTGTATTGTACAGCGTTCACGTAGCAATTTTGTTCCAGAGACAAACTGTATAACAGTCTACCAGAGACAATACATGTCTTCAATATTAGTAATATAACTTTTTCGTAATTCAACAGACCTGTTACGATTCAAGTAAATGCTGATTATACCTGATTCACGTATTCTTTTTATTTTTAAGTACTGCGGTCCAGAAAAATGAATCGCAGAAGTAAAAAAAAAAAAAAAAAAAGGGAAATCCTAAATTTTTTCAGGTCTTTTTATGAAAGGAGTGACCGTCTGAATGTGTATAATTATCTGTGGTCTACAGTTTCACATTTCTGAAGTTTTTTACTGACTTGCTTCTTCCCATGGTACATATTAGTCGTTAGCTACTTCTGCAGATGTTGATCAGCAACATTAGCTTTAAAAAATTGGAAACACAATGAAAATTGATGCGGTAGTTTTTGCGTTATTAGAGGTCAAGCCTCACTACAAACGCAGCTTGCTTACAGATTTATAATAGTATAGATATATATAAAATTATTACTGTGAGCAGGAAAATGTTTAAGGCAATAAAACTAAGGAAGGATAGGGAAATAAGACCCCCACAGATTACAGCGGCCGGAAATGACAATCACAAAAAAACAAACACAAGAGATGTAATTTTTTGGTGTTTGGCAGGAATATGAGGGTGGTTTGAAAATTTTCCGACCTCAACATGAAGATGGCAGCACTTGTAAATAAAAGCTAGTGAATTTCGTTGTTTATCTGTTGACAGTTTCTCACCTTTTTGTGAAAATGGACAAAATCGAGTATCGAGCTGTAATTAAATATTTACTTCTGAAAGGCAATACGCCTACACAAATCAAAGATGAGTTGGATTCTGTGTATGGGGACTCTGCACCCTCACTCACCACAGTGAAATTTTGGGCAGCTGAATTTAAACGTGGCTGTAAGAGCTTGGGAGATGATGAACGTTCGGGACGTCAAAAAGCTGCAACTACCGACGAAAACATTGCCAAAATTCACCAATTGCTGCTAGACCGAATTAAAGTGAGGGAGATAGAAGAGGTTATGAACATTTCAAAAGATTGTGTTTGTTACATATTAAATCAACATTTAGGTATGAGAAAATTGTCCGCGCGTTGGGTGCCGCGTTTGCTCACATTAGACCAAAAATGTGTTCGAATGAACATTTCCAACGCTCTGCTGGCACAGTTTAGGTGCAATAAATCCGAGTTTTGGCACCGATTAATTACTGTAGATGAAACTTGGATACATCATTATACGCCAAAAAAAAAAAAAAAAAAAAAAAAAAAAAAAAAAAAAAAAGTAATACAGTCCAAACAGTGGGCTGCAAAGGGGGAACTGGCTCCAAAAAGAGCAAAAACTGTATTTTCGGCTGGGAACGTGCTGGCGACTGTTTTTTGGGATAGTAATGGAGTTATTTTAATCAAGTACCTTCAAACAGGAAAAACAATTACAGGAGCATACTATGCATCATTACTTGACAAGCTGAAGGCAGAACTTGCGGAAAAATGACCACATTTGTTGAAAAAGAAAATCCTGTTTCACCAAGACAACTCACTGCTCAGAAAAATGGCGAAAATTCACGAATTACGGTTTGAAATGATTGACCATCCACCTTACTCACCAGATCTAGTTATGAGTTGGTGCAATGGAGGCATATGAGTGGATATATGGGTGTGTTGTGCTGTAAGTAGCAAGTCCAGTAATGCGGAATGTTACCTGTGGTTGGATGTTTTAGTGTGGGGTCTGTTGTATGTGTATGATTCCTGTGGTAGTTTGGGGAATTGTAGGGTGAGTACTTAAGAAGCGAGATGGAGATGTTGGAGGTCAAGGTCAATAAGCAGACATCTAGGATGAATGCAAGGTTGTGATGCATTGACAAGGAAGAATCCTTGGATGAGAAGGTTGAATGGAGTGGCTCTGTGAGCCCAAAAGAATAAGTGCAGGTTATCTCCCTAATGTGTCAGACACAGATTCACTATATGGATGGAACCATCAATGGCATGGAATGTAACATGTTCCTGGTTACCAGCACCACTACCACAATCGTGAAAAGGGCACCATTAAAGGAGCCCTCCAGCCAATGAGAGTTCAACTGAACACAGCAACGGGTAAGCCAGTTAAACACCTACGGCGAAATTAATGTCAGGTTCAGATTGGGCAGCAAGACGATTAACCACCAATTGATAGTGGCCAGTATTACCAAAGAGGTCATCCTTGGCATGGATGTTTTGATTGAATTAACCCTGGATTTAAAATCCAGAAGCCTTAAATTCGGCGATGAAGAAATCATACTTCACAGATGGGCCAAAAGAGCAGTGTAAATGTTCCTGAGCACAGACAAAGTTCTTCCTCCAAGAAGCGACAATTTGATCAGGGTTTGACTGGACAGTGACGACCAGGAGGTGAATGGGATCATTGAACCTGCAGAGGAGAAGAAGTCTATCAAGGGGTTTTACTGGAAAGAGATGCCGTCAACGTCAAAGAACCAGTGTCAGTTCGAATGATGAACCTGAATGACTACCCAGTCATCCTGAAGAAAGGCACGCAGGTCGAATGGTGTAACACAGTAATGACAGTTGTGCACGGGGAAACACTGCAGATCTTCCGGCAGGACATCGGGCACTGAGAAGCCCAGAAGACATGCTCTAACATCTGTCAACAAGGTGTTATTGAGCCTTCTACCAGCAATTGGATATTGCCAGTGGGGCTTGTGAAAAATAAGGATGGCTCGACCTGATTCTTTGTGAACTACCGACTGCTGAATAGTAAGACTGTCAAGGACAGCTATTCATTAGCCAGGATTGGTAATACCTTGAATACCTTATCCGGGTCACAAGTGTTCTCCACGCTGGACCTGAAGAGTGGTTACTGGCAAGTTGAATTAGAACCACAGGATGAAGAGAATACAGCTTTCTCCATTAGGTCTTGGCTCTGACACCTCACTAGGATGTCTTTTGGATTATTTCATGCACCAGCTACATTTACATTCGAGAGATTAATGGAGTCAGTGTTACATAGCCTTTGACAACATCATAGTTAACAGGAAGACCTTTGTCAAACAAAAATGTGTACAGGAGAATGACTTTCAGATTGAACATCGAGCTGGAACCAGCCACAAGAAAGTGGATGACCTGTCAAGAAGGCCATGCCCTGAGGACTACAACCACTGTGCATGTTAGGAATCAAAGGATGGTCTCGTGAGATGACTCATGGTTATTAGCAACTCATGGCAACTTGCGGGGCTCCAGAAGACCTAGAGTGAGGATGCAGATCTTGGTAACATTATGCAGTGACTCATGAGAGTATGCTGGCTTACATGGGAAGAAGTCACTCCACTCATTTCCAAGACTAAATATTATTAGGCTCAATGTGACTTGTTACGACTGGAGATGAAGCACATCGACGAGCCCTCAGATGGGACTTTGACCAGATGGGACTTCAACCAGAATACAGAAGAAGACTCCTGAAGCGCTACATCATCTTTACACTCTGGAGGACATCTTGGCCTGAATGGGTCCCATGCAAAAATCAGAGACAGTTTCTATTGGGCGGACTGCAAGGAGGATGTCAAGAACTGGTGCAGGAGATGTGAAGTCTCTGCTGCTGGGAAAAGACAAAAAAGAAGGAACGCACCCATTCACCAGTAGAATGTTGGGAGCCCATTCGAATGGACTGTGATTGACTTGGTAAGACCATTCCTCAAAACAGACGCTGCAAACAAGTACATCTTGGTGGCCATGGACTACTTCACAAAATCAGTCAAAACTTTCACAATCTCTAACTAGGAATCAGTCATCATCGCTAAGATCCTAGTGAAAGATTTATTCTCACAATTTGGTGTTCTCTTGGAATTACACTTGGACCAGGTGAGAAATTTAGAGTCAGCAGTGTTCCAGAAAGTCCATCATCTCATGGGAATTTGGACAACCAGGTTGATGCCGCTACAACCTTAGTCAGATGGAATTGTTGAGCGGATGGACCAGACCATCTGGAAGTATCTCTCCAATGTGATGGCAGAGAATCAACGCAACTGGGATGAACATCTTCCCCTGTTTCCGATGGCCTATCGACCTTCAGTCCATGAGACAATGAGACAAACACCAACTTGTATCCTGTTCAGATGAGAATTGCAACTTGGCATTTCACTGTAAGTGTGGAGAACAATAGGAGCCAGGTGATGACTGCACCAGCTGCCTGAAAGAGTAAATGAGGCACATCCATGACCTTGTCTGGAGAGACATCACAAATGCCAGCGATTGGATGAAGCTCACCTATGATTCACATGTGTGATGTTGTATCTTCGACATAAAGGATTCTGTATGGTTGTTTTGTCCTCAACGATGTCGTGGTCTCTCACCCAAGCTACAGCAATCCTGGGATGTACCATATGAAGTGATGAAGATGATCAATGGCTTCATCTACCGGATATGAAAACTTCTGTGAGGGGAACCTAAAGTGGTCCACTTCAACCAACCATGAAGGAGCTAACCTAATAGTCGACGATGGTTCCACAAAGGCTTTGGATTGTTCTAGCATGAAAGAAGCTTAATGAGGGGGTAGTGTTACATGTTTGCTTAGGCATAGGGTTGGGTTGTCATTGGCAGTGATGGATGAGTGTAGTGTTTGGGGGCCCACTAGAAGCAGTTACCCATTTGAACTAGCGTGCTTGAAATTGTGGGGACCATGTGCTGTGTGGTTGGGCTGTGAGAAAATTGCCGAATCTTTTAGAATGGAAGTGAGGGGTATTTAAGCAGTGATCTGGAGCTCGAGTGTCGTGTGTAATCAGTCTGCTTGTGTGTGTCACAGGAAGTATCGTGCCTTGTCGAGTATGGTATGCCTAGCTGTGACGGAACAGTGGAGCTGAAGAGACATTAGTACTGACTAGCTGACAAGTGTGCAAGCTATGGCCATGGTGGAACCTTCTAAAGGACTGAACAGATACACCTGTATAGTGGAAATAGTGGTGGACTTGATTATTGTGGTGTTAATAGAAATGATTCCTTTCACTTAAAATTCATGAACATCATTACAACATCATTAGAAAATGAGTGTTAATTGATTTAGAATTTTGACCCATGGATTGCAACAATATGAAATAAGGAAAGTGTAATGATGTTATGAGGAAAATGGTGTTCAGAAATCTTTGCAGGCATGACTCAGAATTTCCTTTCTTATAAAAATGTTTGAGTTGCTGGATCTGCAATCAAAAGATTGACAGCTATTATGGTATCTCCAGCATAGCACATCTAAGTTCAGGCACAGCTGCTTACCAATTCGAACCAATCACTAAGGCTTAGAGCTCCGAATTAAACTCATTGTGAAGCATGACTGTGACACTGTTGTTTCCTTTACAGTTCACTCTATAGCCTGCCAATAGCTATTTTTCATCAATCATACAGAAATAATCTGCTAAATTCGTACATTTCATTGTGCAGATGGATATTAATGGCTTTACTAATAACATAGTGTGAATTTCTTAATACTACTAAAATCTATAATTCAGCTGCTTTAAAAAACATGATCACAAACCACTTAATTTTGCAGAAACCACCGATATGTATAGCATAGTGTTCAGTGCGCTAATCTTCAACCATCTGGATTGATTTCCAAAGTAAACTTTCATGCATTCTCAATGGATACTGCAATTATCAAATATCCTTAACACCATTTTTTACCAAATGATTTTTTTTTTTTTTTGTATCTTGTGGTTAATGTTCTTAATATCTCTGCTTATGGAAGAAAAACTAATGTATAGGTATCTCTTCTTACACTAGATGTTGCACTGCTAATATATAGTTTCAGTGGGTGGTAATGCTCAGGTCTCATGTTTGGGAGGATGCGGCTTCGAATTCTCATCTGGTCATCCAGATTGGGGTTTTCCACGGTTCCCCAAACACAACAGGTCGGGGATGGTTCCTTCAAAAGGCCATGGCCAAATCCCTTCTGAATTCCTGTCCCTAGTCCTTTCCCACATCTATTGACCTGAATTATATGTAAAGCCATTAGCAAAATAAAAAAATCCTATCCATTCAACCAAATTACCAGAATATGGTAGGGTTGATGATGTTCCAACTATTCCTGTGAGCCATTTTCATCTGCTATGAATCTCACTCCATGTATAAGTGCTTCAACTCCTAGAAAAAACTGGTGCAGGAAGAAATTGTGAGACAATATTAACATAGAAAATAAAAATAAAGTAGACCTGTCACTCACTAAAGTTGAAAAAGGAGAGCTGGAATAACAAGAAACACTGCACAAATACAAAAATAATATTTTAGGCCATGCTGTTAATGATGAAATTGGAAAGATATTGTCAGCTCAAATTTGTTCCCATGGTCAAACAAATTCTATTCATGTGCGTAGGTTGACTACAGGACAAGTGCAAACTTAGCCATACTTTTCTATTTTTATGATTAAGGACATTGCACAATATTTTGTGTCATGCATTGTGTGTCTGTGGATTTTTTTTTTTTTTTTTTTTTTTTTTTTACTGCAGACCTTGTCCTTTCAGCTTTGATGTGTGATGGTGGTATTCTGTTTGAAAGAATGGTGGAAGGCATTACAATTCAGGTACTGATTCGTATTTGTTGATTTACAGTAAACACTATGAGTAATATTTCTATCACCACTTTCTTATTTAATATAAATACCATTTCTGTGATGCTAGTGGCAGCTGCATGTTAATTATTCTGTATATTATTAGCAATAAATCATATTACTGTGACATACATATACAATCTGCTGACACTTATACCTATTTACCAGATAGCAAGAATGATTGAGAAAATTTAGAAAATAAATTAAAGAAAGTGAACTGTGAAATAAAGATGATATATAGAGAGAGAGAGAGAGAGAGAGAGAGAGAGAGTACGTAAAATGAGTTACACTGAACATACCTCATCATATATTTTAGGATCAGCATCAGGTTCCATATAGTTACCAAAAAATAAATTTCGTATGTGATCATCCCTAAGATCTTTCTCTCCTTCGGGTATTAAATTTGCACATACTTGATCCATATGCATTCGGTAATTATTGTATACAGCTTTCTTCACAATTTGAAACAATTTCTCCCTGAAATAATATCCTCTTGATACATAAAATGAAGTTTCAATATAATAAAGGATTGAGATTTAATGCTTAACAATTCATTTAAAATTAAACAATTTAAATTAAAAAGGATAAGTCAATCTCTCTGTCAAAACTGCATATTAGTGGCAGTTTCACTGCCACTAGGCAATTAAAATACGGAAGGATAGGGAAAATAACACATCACTTACCTCAGATGAAGGCAAGAGGAATAGGACAAATACAAAAACACAAACACACATTACAATATTTTTGTGAATAGCCTCAATCCTGTTATATGGCAAGGGGAAAGTTGTGTACTCATTCAGACCTATCATATAATGGAGCCAAAGATGAACTAGGAACATAGGTTGGGAGTAAAATGGCTGTGGGGGGAGGAGAAAAAATGATAATTGCAAAAAGTGTAATCTTTGCGACGGCCAGTTGAAGTAAATTAAATAAATTTCCTAAAAATATATTTTCAATCTGTTAAAAAATTATATATATGTCAATTGATTGTATATTTGTAATAATGTAAATGACATATTTACTGGTGAGGTATTAGTGCAGGTTGAGAGCAGAGGGATGTCTGTTGTGTAGAATATGTTGGCAGGGTAGTTCCCATCTACAGAATTCAGGAAAGGTAGTGCTGTCTGGGAAAACTCTAACATCTATAACCATAAAACATGTGTTGAGATTTTTTCAATTGTGTTAGCTGGTATGGACTACCACTGGATAGTATATTTGGCACTACAAACTACTTGCCTATGGTCATTCATCCTGATCAACAGATTTTTAGTGGTGTGACTGTTGTAAGAAGCAGTGTACAGAAGGTAACTCAGTTGGTAAATGAGGTGAGTAGTGAAGGTAAGATATCCAAACATAGGAAAAGATTCCTCTGTGATAGTGATGAAATAGGTAGTGGTTGCTGTTTGAATGTTGCATGTTTTATATCAAGATCTATTGCAAAGAAAAGATCCATTTGGAAATCTAGAAGGATCTTAAGTTAAGTACTTGTGACCAAAAATTTTTCTAGTTGGGAGGTCTGTTGAAGCATATTTGTGGGGAAATGGGTAGGTTTTTGGGAAGGAGAGTGTGGATTTTGGGGTAAGAATGTAGATAGTCATCCCTATAGCATGTAAGGTAGCCTTTGGTTCTCTAGAAGCATCCCCATTAGCTACCCTCAGCAACAAAATATTCTATAAATCGATTTTGAAGTCGCTTATGCTGGACTTAGAAATATCGAGAAGAGTAATTGCCAACTTCAAGGAATTCCCCTGTATTCATTTCCACAGTGAAAACTCATCATTAGAATCATTTAAAAGTGTATTCATTACACCGGTAAAAATTTATTTTAAGAGATAATTTAATTTGTTCACGTTTTGAAACACGCGATCAAGAAATTAAAAATCTAAGATTTAAAATATCTTTTAATTGAGTAAAGCTACAGCAGAAATTTTATCACCGGCTACAGTCAGCACTGTCCAGAGTATTTTGATATTAAAATTAACAAATTTGGCAAAGTTTAATTAGCAGTTTTAATTAAGATAAAATAATTAACTTTTTAACTAAAAGGAATACAGATTTGAAATTTATATCAATAAATAGTCTAATTTGGGAAAATTACTAACATATAATGGTTTTGGTAAAAAGTCTAAGCATTTGTCAGATAATTAAGTTTTTAAAGATAGATTGTCGCTGATTGTTGATGAAGCGCGTAAAATTTCGGCCAACGCTGATGTAAGAGGCTACAACGTTAAGCTTATAGAAACCTCTTTGGATGCTAAATTAATGTTAAATTAAATTAAAATATTTAGAACATGATGATACGAAGCCCTTGTAAAAATTGCAAGTTAACCTATTTTGTACTTTAGGAGTATTAATTAAAGAAAAAGTTGCTGACATCATAGGCTCTGAGAATTCTATAAAAGATCTTGCAGCGAGCTCAGATTGTCTCACTCCACACTAGATTTTCAAAGAAGTAACTTCATATTATGTAGCCTCATTCTTTCGCCGGAAAGTGATCGCGTAACTTCACGCTAGTTAGCGGGCCGAACTGCTCCAAGCGGTAGCGGTTTCGGCAAATTCCAATATGCCATAGTAGTGCATTCACTAATATTAGGGGAACTTGGTGAGTTTTTGTCTTGTCGTACGAATGTGCTTAACCTGTAATCTTCATTGAAACTGTTGTTCGCTGCTTTAGCTACGTATCTGGTACCAACAATGTACGAGTGAACTTTTGCAAGAATATAAGTATTATGTTACTCTTAAACTGTGTCAAGTGAACTTATTTCAATTACCCTTCACATTTGGGGTTTAATACAAATGCGTGGTGGCCAATTTCTTAAATATTACACACATGGTCATGAACTTAGCTGTTCACAGTTAAGGCAAAAGTGTTAATCCCTCAACGAACATTTTCACCTGACAACCAAAGGATTTATTTAATGGATTCCAGGCCAGAAGAGAACTGGTTAATGAATATTTGGCTGCTGTCAGCTTAAGGAGGCACAGAATGGGAGTTGTAGGAACTGTGGGTTGTATCACAAGAGATTTGTTTTTACACAAGATCGGGAGAGTACCAGCTGGAAATAAGGACTTGCGATAGTTTTTAGGAATAACTGGACAGTGATTCATGTTTGGAAAAGATGGATCTGCCATGGATTGCAAGGATATATGGAAGGGAACATTTGGTGTGGAAGGGATGGCATCCATCAAAGTTTGTCAAAAATTTGCTGGTTTGATGTGAACAGAGGCATTGTTGGCACCTTGTCATAAGGAGATGTCCTCAACAAGAATAGCAACACAGCAGTGGGAACAAATCCATGCAAAGCTGATGGAATCGTTATTTTTAAGGGAATTGAGGAAATCTAGGTAATGAACTCTACAAGTTAAAACAGTCATTTTTATATCTGGTTTATATGGGCAGAAAAATATATTTAGATCCAAAATTGAGTTTTCAAAAGTCTTGAATGCATAAGGCTGAGTCACCAAAGGATTTCAAACAGTACAGTAGAACGGTTCCTAAATCAGTTGATAAAAGATATCTAAGTACAATAGTGTATTGTTAGTGCATAAACAAATGTTAGTACGAAATTTCGAGTTCATAGATAAATTTAAATAAGAGTTATTAATAAATGAAAAATATATGACTTCTTAATGAAAATACTAATCAAGTGTCAAAAGAAAGGTAATTTGACACAGAACAAGAAAATAACAAGAGATGTACAAGTACATAGCTAAAGTCGAATTATAGTTGCTGTATCAAGATTTCACAAGTGGACAGTCTAAGATGATGTTAAACTATTAAGATTACAGAAAAAAGAGGGATGATAATTAAAAGAAAAATATGAAATTTTAGTAAGAAAAGTGGAAAAGTTTTTGAATATATGCATTAATAAGAAAGAAATTGAATTTCAAAGTTTAACTATCACAAACTGAGTGACATTACCTACAGCGTGAAGAACAATTAACAAAATGACCGCTAAATAGTGATAAATACATCTGCAATTTGTATGCTACATTAAACTTAATTAAATTTATTTCCTTTAAAAAAGATTAGATAATTTTGAAATAAACAGAACCATAAATTGACAATCCCCTAAGTAAAGAAAGAATGGGTACAATGAACATCAGATACAGTTGGCATTCCAGGAAATGAAACGTAGGCCTAATAAACACGATAATGATCCACACGATAAATTAGCCTTCTTTCTGTACTCTGGCGCCACAACATCTAGGGTCGGAAGAGTCCTGGCAAGAAATGGCATTAAGACCATTTTTCTACCACCACCAAAATTGAGAAACATTTTGCGCTCTCCAAAAGATGACCTTGCCCTGCGTACACCCGGAGTTTACTGCATCCTGTGTGAATGTGGAAAGAAATACATCGGTCAGACCATACGGTGCGTACAACAATGTTGTTTAGAACACGCCCAACATGTTTGCCTGGGGCAAAAAGACAAATCAGCAGTGGCAGAACATAGTTTGACAGAAGGACATGGTTTCGATTTCGAAGCAACTAAGGTGTTGACACATGCGAAAGGCTTCTGGGACACTGTCATTAAAGAAGCATTTGAAATTCGCCTCACGTCTGATTTGGTAAACAGGGATTGTGGATTCCAGATAAGTGATGCATGGATTCCTGTTAGTGAGGCTGCTCATCACCAACGCTCTGCTTTTTGTGTTCCGCGGGCGTCTAATGACATCTGAGATGCTGCTAGGCAACATAACAACATCTGTCGTTGCCATGCCAGTTTACAAACAACACGCTCAAGGCTGACTTCAAGGTAGACTTCAAGGCAGACTTCAAGACTTGCAACTGCACCTGAAGATGGAAACAGAGAATAAAGTCGCCGAAATATTGTGCATTAATAACAATATTACTCGGTTTGTTTCCCGAGAAACGTTTATAAATAAACAACGCTGAGAAAAATTACATTCATTTATAAGGTATAAAAGTGTTTTCCTAGGGCAAAGTTCAGTTGATGTACAGGTATTATTTCATTGTGTCAAAATGGATCAAAGAATTAGGAAAATTATCACCATGCTCATTCTAAAACACGTTACGGATGATGATAAAGAGGACTACATGCATAGAAATATGCGTAATTCAGAGAGGAGGCCAGTGCCTTTCATTTTTCACAGATCCCAATATAAGAGAGTGGCTCCGTGGGATATGGAAAGTTATCATTTTATAGTTAAACAATTGCATATAAAAATAATACATCCACCAGATGAAAAATCATAGCATACATGGTACATTAATTATGTTAACTACATTTACAAAAACTACTGGCAATTATTTTGTAGATACCTTAGAAATAAATTCTTTGACAGAGGAGAAAGAGCTGTCAATTTAAAATTGATAAAAATAGGGTTTTTCTAAATGGTGATAACTAACCACCACACTGACTAATAAAAAACAGTTTAGAAGATATTTTAGAATAACCAGAGAAAACTTCAGATACTCTGCAAACTAACTGAAGAATGCTTGAGGCTTCCTCATGCAGTAGAGTGAAGTCACTTATATTATAGCAGCCAAATCTTTTTTTAACAAAACAGTGAAAACTTATAATTAGCGACAGTTTGGTGTAGTGTATATAAAAAAAAAGTAGTGTCAGTCATTCCCATTTTGAAAGGATTGTGTGAAGGCTTCAGAAAGCATGTCATTGACAGTTCTGAGTGAGAGGTGATTAGGTTGGTCCAAGAGGATTATGCCGATGGGTAACAAAGAGTCTGGTTTTCATCATTTGTAAATCCAATGGTTTTTGTGACTAGTGACTGTTGGTTCAGTTCTTCGATTACAGTAAATATTTAGGAAGCTTTTGCTTATGTTTCAATGGTGAGTTTTGGTCAGAATTTTTTTATAATTGCCACCATGGTTTCGTTTCTTGGGGTACCGGTTTCAAAGGAACCTGCTAAAATGTTTCATTACTTCCTTTTTTGCTGTGCTTTTGGACATTTTACAATCAAAAGTTTGTATTTTGCCCAAAATACCAGACACATCATGAACCATGTGATGCATTAGACTCCTCTGCAAACAGTCAATCAAACGCACTGAGCTTATTAAGTCAACATGTAACATGTAGGTTTTTTTTTATTTTATTTTTAAAGAAAAACAGTGCTACTTTAAATAGTGGGAAGGAGTAAACAATGTTCCACGCTGAGTGTAACATGTTGTACATGGCTCAAAAAATATGCCAATAGGAAAACAGAGTTTAAGGGAAAGTGCCCATATCATCTGAAAATTTATTTAGAGTTATAAATAATTTTAAAAAAAATATTTGCAGAACTCATCTCAATTCCCATTAGTGCTGTTTATATACTAAGTAAAACTTTCTTAAGATAATATAGGATTTTTTTTATTTAAAAAAAAAAATAAAATAAAAAAGTTGTGCTCATCCCCTCGACCACTTGAACACCATATTTTGAACACCTGATCCACTTCTCTCCTCGCTTGTTTTGGGCAAAACCATTTCTACAAATTAGACATGATGTATCAGTGGACAACAGTGGAATTTGTGTTTCACTCTCAGAATGCCTGAACTTGTGTCATTGTTCTCTGTTTTATTATTGGGATGTCTTCACATGAACTTATCTTGAACTATGAGATGTCTCTTGCCATTTGACTGCAAATGTTTCTTCTGATGCTCAGATACAATTCATTTCTTTTTAATAGAGGCTTCTAGAATCATCTTATAGAGACTTCCTGTTAGCAAAAATGGGGTCTTGGCTCTATAAAATGAAAACTTGTTAGCATGAGTTTTCCCCTATGCAGACAAAAACTCTGTCAGCGTCATTCTTACATCATTTTCAAAGTTGTTATATTCACTGTAAAAGTTTGAGTTTAATACATATGTTTAATTAATTATAATAGTCCTTGTTCCCTCCCCGGGATGAATTTGAGAATCTCAAAGGGCACTGATTGAGGAGTACTTCTAAGTAACAACTACTAGATCCGTGATAATTGAGATGCAATTTTAAAATAGTAACCTATAATTAACAACCATTAAATAATGAAAAACATACAGTGATAATAAATATTACTATTTGAAGTTGAATACACTATGTAGCTAGCATAAACGAACAAAACAAAGCAACTGCATCACTGTCAGCAGACAACTGCATAGTTATGAAGATTTTTATAATCTCTCACTAAATTTTAGCACTTCACACTAGTATGGAAGTTAAAAAGGGGAGGGAGCAAATTTAGGGAATGGGATGGATTTCAGGAACTTTACTTCAACAGCATTTATACAGCTGCTATCAAGATTTCAGCATTTTCAAAGGAAAGAACGATACTCTACTACGAAACCACAATTGTTCAAGTTAAATTTTGATGGGTTCCTGAGTGAAGAAATGTTGCGAAAAGAATGTGCGCCGTTATTCTTCAGAGAAAACCTGTAATTTTAAAGTTTCATGCATGGAAGTCCACTTTTCAACTTAGTACTGAGACAAAATGTAATACTGGACCCAGAGGATATTTTCAAAGTTCTTTTGGTTCACTAAAATAAGTGATTGAACAGTATTCAGTGCAAAATCAGCCTTAAATTATTATTTATTACTAGAATTCTTATTTATATTAAATAAGTGGTGACCGTTTTTATTTAGGAAAGTGAAATTTGAATTTGAAACTTATAAGTTGATGAGTAAATAATAAGTAGTCATTCCCGCAGGACTAGGCATAGTCATTGGAAACGCAAAAATCTTACTAATCAAACCCAGCCCAGCCATATAAACTGAGTGACAAGTGTCACCCTCTTCTCCACCACCATCATACCATTAATTACCCATTACTGAGGATGAACTGACGTCCTACAGGAAGTAATTAAAAATGAACATTGCTGTTTAAAGCAGAAATGTTTTAGTCCAAAATGAAAGTTTTTCATCATTTAATTAATCCAAAATTCCACTATACCATCCTAACAGATTAGTCTCAGTGCTGTGAAAACAACTTCAACTAAAAGAATTACTGCTACACAGTAACTTTTCAGTACAATTTCAAAAATGTAATGGTTGTATGACATTACTAGGTTTCATAAGAACTATGAATCAACAAAAATGATACGGCATATTGACCCACAAATCTAGTTCTTTCAAAGAAGATTCAGGTTCTTGACTGATTAGCATAGTAGGCTATCTAAGAAACTTTATGAATCATGGTTTAAAACAATGTTTGTTTTCTTCAATATACACAATTCTGTGTTCTCGTCAACTTTAATTGTCCTTAACTTGTACATTTTCTTTATCAATGCATGCCTTTTTTGGTTACATTTTTATTCCCTATCTACGCCTAGGTCATTAGAGGCATGGCAAAGAATGGGAAGGAATTCAGCCATGGCCTTTTAAATTAGATATCCTGGCATCCACCTGGAGTGATTTGTGAAAATTATGAAAATAATGTGGATGGTCAGATTCAAATCCACGTCCTCCAAAATGCAAAACCAGAGCAATCACCCACTATGATCCATGCCCACCTTCAATTGCTTCTGTTGGTTTTTAGCATTATAAATCTTTTGAGGGAACTAGCAGGATTTGGTAAAATATGTGAAAGCATAGCAAGTTCAAAAAGTGTCAGAGAGAGAAAAACTGGTCACAGACCTCCAAAAATTGAAACAGAAGGACAAAAAAGAGGAGTTTGTTGAGGCACTACAGAACTGATTTGTAGAATTTGCAGAAACACAAGAAACAGAAGTCCAGGAGGAATGGAAATCAAAATGGCATAGGAGAGGTAACTGATAAAGTCCTGAAACTTGACAGGGACAAAAAGGAGAAACACCAACATTAGTTCGATGAGAAATTTAAAGAAATAATGGAGAGGAGAAAAACTGCTAGGATAAAAGGTTAAACGAACATAAAAACTGGAGAACTGATTAAGGGGTATGAAAATGTCAGTAAAGAAACACACACACACAAAACTATATTCAACCCAAAATAGAACAGGCAGAAATGGACATACAATTATTGATGAAATGACATAAAATGTGTTTCCTAGCTAATCATTCAGTCATGGTACTAATTGGTGTAAATTAAAGAAGACTATAGAAGTGTAATTTTTATTTGTGGGTGTGAGTTAAATAGACATTAATTTTTTCTGTCAATTTTAGCTGTTTATTTTTGTAGGTTTCAACTGTTGTCTGATACATCAGTAGCTTCCTCAAATTAGGCTAATTTGGAATGTAATCATCTTTAATCAGCCCTTTAAAAACATGATAAGTTATCAACAAAATAACCAACAGATAAAAAGATATTCCTGTCTTTGTGGTTTCCCCCTTCTGCTTTATACAAAGTTGGGTACCATTGTGTTCATTTAATTCATGTTCAGTTGCTGCTCATGACTAAAATTTTGGGAAAGCAAGGGGGGAGGGGGGGTTACTGTTAAATGGAAAAGATTGTTTTAACATAATATTTTGTAATACATAACTTCCTCATGGAGAGACAGTTGTGAAAATTTAAATTTTTGAAGCTCACTTACAGTCACTGCATTTATTTCTTTTGAATGTAAGGGATGCCATGACAAAAATTTTGTATAAAATACGAGGGCCGTTCAGAAAGTAACCTCCGATCGGTCACAGTGCGGATGGTGGGGGTAGTCGTGACTACATTTGTGCATTCACGCACTCAGCAGGTCAGTCGGCATCAAGCCGTGGTCAAGTGAACGTCGTACCTGCGCTAGTTTAGTTTTTGTGGCAGTTTGAAATGTGTGCTGCAATAGAAAACCCCGCCAAATGTGAAGTGCGTGCTGTCATAAGGTTTTTTACAGCCAAAGGATATTCTGCAGCAGCTATTCATCGTGAGCTTTGTGCCGTGTACGGACCAAGAGTTATGAGTGAAGGAGTTGTCCGTGAATGGGTACGTTTATTTAAAAGTGGACGAGAAAACGTTCATGATGAAGAGAGGAGTGGTAGACCATCATTGGTGACTGACGAACTCGTTCAGACAGTTGATGCAAACGTTTGTAAAAATCGACGTTTCACAATGTCGGAGTTGTCTACTGTTTTTCTGCAGATTTCTAAGACTCTCTTGTACGAGATAGTGACAGCAAGATTGGGTTACCGTAAGTTCTGTGCACGATGGGTGCCCAAAATTCTTACCGACCACCACAAAACTCAAAGAATGGCCTCTGCATTAGACTTTCTGTCACGTTATGAGGACGAAGGAGAACCATTGTTAAACAGAATCGTGACCGGTGACGAAACCTGGATTAAGTACGTTAACCCTGAGACAAAAGAACAATCAAAGATGTGGGCACATTCAAATTCGCCTACCAAACCAAGAAAAGCCTTGCAAGATTTTTCTGCCAGAAAACTGATGGCAACGGTGTTTTGGGATGCCAAAGGGGTGTTGTGGGTTGAATTCATGGAACGTGGGACGACCATTAATCAAGACGTGTACTGTGAAACACTAAAAAACTTACGACGGGCTATGCAGAACAAACGCCGTGGTATGCTGACTTCCGGTATCGTTTTTTTGCACCATAACGCCCGTCCTCACTCTGCTCGCAGAACAACGGCCCTTCTTGAGTCCTTCAAGTAGGACGTTATCAACCATCCACCTTATGGCCCAGATCTGGCGCCAAGCGATTATCACCTCTCCATGCATATGAAGAAATGGCTCGGGTCCCAGCGGTTTGATGACGACGAAGAGCTCAAAGATGCGGTCACAGGCTGGCTCCAGGCACAGGCGGGTGATTTTTATGCAATAGGAATTTCAAAGCTTGTGAAGAGATACGATAAGTGCTTAAATCGCTATGGAGACTATGTAGAAAAATCGTGCAAAGATGTAGTTGTAAGATGTATATATTAAAATATTTTTATTTAACTTGGTGTATTTTTTTAAATCAACCGGAGGTTACTTTCTGAACGGCCCTCGTATAAAGAGAAAAATAAACAAAAGAGTCAGCACCATGCTAATCATCTAAATTTAATGCATATAGATAGATGTGAGTGAATATAATTTATTCAGTTTCACTTCCATACCAAAATAAGGTTAAACCTAAGGTATTCATCCATTTCATAAAAGTTAAAACATGTTTTACATGAAGACTCTGAAATCATGGTTTTACCAGCTGACGAAGAAAATTTGACTGTGAATTTGACCGAGGTGGATTATCACCAAAAGATGTGTGAAGATTTAGATGATGAAGCAAATCATTTGATTCCACATGATCCCACAGCATGGATAGCCAGGAAGACGGACTTTCTAATAAGAGAAGCTGGACTGGCAGAAGAAATGTCGAAGAATATAAATGTCTGAATCCCAAGACCATCAAGATTGTATTGCCTACTGAAAACACATAAAGAGCATGTTCCAATGTGTACAACAGTCAGTGCTGTAGGTTTTCCGACATACAGGTTGACTAAATATCTCACACATTTAGTTAGTCAATGTGCACATCATGTCGAAAATTTTGCTACCTTTGTGGAGATAATTAAAGCAATGAGGTTAGAATGTGATACTATGGTCAGCTTGGATGTTTAAGTGGGTGCCTTTAAAGAAGACTGTTGAACTGCTTATTGAACATTTTGATCTGAAACTTGTGAAGTTTTTTAGACACACCCTCAAATCCACATACTTCATGTACCAGAGTGAAAACTATGAGCAAACAGATGGCGTGGCTATAGGGTGTGGCGAGACAGTATAAAAGCCATGTGTGTGTTCGTGTTGAGCGGTGGAATCGGGACGATCTGATTGTTGAAAGTGTGACGCGAGATGTGAGTTGGATTGTTGAAGGCAGTCTGTGACTCACTGTCTTGGAGGTCGGTCACGGTTGGTTGCGCGGGGCAGTGATTGTTTGGCGGTAAGTCTGGCACTATCATGTGGCCCTGATGAAACATTATAAGTAGGCCGCCGTCGTGCAGATAAACTGCAGTGTTTCGTAAATAGCAGTGGGCGTTGAACTAAAGCATCCAAACCAAGTGATAATAGTGTAGCTCAGAACTTGCAGTTAGGAGGAGAAGAAGTCCTGGATAGTTTTTATACACGGTCAAATTATAATTGTTGGTGGTGGTGGCTTAGTAATTGTATGTTAGGGGAATAAAGTGAAAGATTATCCCTATGGCAACTTTGTGAATTATTAGTAGAAGAACCTGCAATCCATTGATACTGAGACGAACAACAATTACCCCACACCAAGCTGCTAGTGAATTATCGCTGCTAGCAGACGCCACTTTTATCGTTACAAGGGTCACCGTTGTCTCTAACGATAGATAACTTGGAACATTTTGAACATGTATCTCTTGACATTGCTCCTTTAAAGACTGAATGTTTTTACAGCTTTGTCAACGATACATTCTTCATGTGGTCTCATGGCATACTGGCTTAAATGAATTTGTGAACCATCATAATGAGATTCATCCCAATATCAAATTCATGGTAGAAATCAAAAGGGATAGAACACTTCCATTTCTAGATGTACTAGTGTGTCAGAACCCAAATGGAAGGTTAGGGCACAACATTTACAGGAAACATACAGATACTGATTGATACCTTAATGCCCTAAGTTACCAACAACCTTCTCATAAACTGGGAGTGCTGAATAGTCTTGTCCATAGGGCAAAGATGGTGACCAACAAAGAACATTTACAGAAGGGACTGCAACATCTGGAACACATGTTTCAGGCCAATGTTTATGGCAGTAAGGAAATCAGACATGCAACCATTGGAAGATAAAACAAAACTAAAAGAGATGATAGATCAGGACTAGCCATATGCCTTCTTACCTTTCTGTGGAGCAGTAACATCAAAAATAACTAGGCTGCTAAACAAACATGGCATCCATTTGATTTTTTGGCCTCCGCCAAAAATTGGACAGCTGTTATAAACGCTGAAGGATGGTCTCAATCTTTAGGCAATTCCTTGTGAATGTGTTACTTCTTATATAGGACAAACCTTAAGGACAATCAATGAAAGATGTATAGAATACATCAGGTATTTTAAACTTGGACAAAAAGAAAAATCTGCTACAGCTGAACATGCCATTGACAATGGGTATGAGCCACGCTTCAACAAAACTACATGCCTCTGTTATGCAAATAACTTCTGGACAGTGTTGTGAAGGAGGCGACTAAGAATAGGCTTAGCAAAAATGTTATTAACTGCAATTAGGGCCTCAATTTAAACCAACACATGGAAGCCTGTAATTAGATTATTGCAAGCCACACAGGATCGAGCCATATCAGGACATTGAAGTGACATGATCATAATGTCACCAAGTGAGAAGGGCGCAAATAGACCGCCCCTCCATGTACATCCCCCTACTCTCCCACCTGGTAGCCCTATATAATAGACTAATGGTGGCAAACTTTAGATGTTATGTGGGGCTTGACAACGGAAGTGGTGCCAGCTTTTAAAACATTGCACAATGAATCAACTTTGATGTGGCTTGAATCCCGAGTACCAACGCTGTAGGAATAATCTTCTATGGTAAGCGGTGGTTTTTATCCTATCCTAATGTTTAATACATCCACTTTTACTACAAAAATGTACATAGTTATCTAAAATTATGTATGTTGTATAAATGTATTTATGAGGCTTAATAATAATTAAATGTGAATTAACTCCAGTACATGATTGTTGATCAAATCAAGCTCCAATGAAAAATAAAATTAATACAGCAATCTGCATGGAGACAATGCCTTTATGTAAGCCAAACATTTGGTTTCCACTGCAGCAGACATAATTTTTTAATAAACAAAACTTTTCGCTAATGTAATTAACAGTATATCTGTGTCAAATAGTGATGTATTTAAAAAAAATAGATCATCTGAGATGATTTTGAAATGATAACTTACTAAATAACATCTCACTCCAATACACCATATATTTGAGGCACCTTAACTCATGATGTACAAAATGAAACTTAAAAATCATCACACTTTTATATGATTTTGCTGTTTAACTTCAAAATTTTACTCTAATTGTAATGGAGATATATAATTAAACATTAAACTTAAGTCTATAAACTACCCACTCATTCATGAATGATAAAAAAATGAAAATAGATAAAAATTGTTGTATTGGAACAGCAATACCCGCAGTGCCAGCAAAGAATCATTTAGAGATTCTGCTTACGTGAGCATTTCTGAGTCAGAAATGTCCACAAGCACAGATCTGCTAAATACCGTGCTTCTGGCACTGCTGCTAGGGCAATTCTGTATAAGGATTTGTTGTAAATTTTTATTTTTTTATTTGTATTTTGTTAGTATCATAATTTTGAATGGAAATGTAGGAGGTGCTGCAGTTCCACAGTGCCTACCCATGAGCCACCACTGCTCATGTTGTACAGGTTAGCTTATACAAATCTGACAGTCTTGATGGTTCATTTCTTCTGTAGTGTGATTAAGGAGTCAATGGAAATGTGTTTGTATATTTCCTTCGCTGACAGGTATACTTTCAGCAGTATTGTTACTGTGCTCAAACTTATTACTTCATGGTTTTATAACGTTGGGTTGGAAAAATTTTTAATTAATTATCTGGATTGGATCAAAAGTTTGCCCTAACATATGACAAAATTATAATTTTATTTGAAATATAAAAGAAAATATGATAAGTAGGTGTTTCGAACAGCACACCCTTATCTGTTAGCTTTATGGTTATAATTCATGGAGAAAGCAATCTCATTGCAATCATAAACATCATCACTAACATCATACATTGTATACTGACATACTGCTGAAAACTGCCTCCCCAATGGAATTCTGGTTGGCTTTTTATAGCCTTGGCTATTCTTTCACTGACTCTTTATAGAACAATGGTGTATTCCCACGGGGAAAAACAATTCTCTAATGATTTGTCAAAATCCCACTTTCACGTGTACACTAAAATTTTAATATGCCAGTTTAATTTATTTAGTATGTCATGACAAATTTGTTCATAGGTTTAATCATTTAAGAGTTAATAATTTTTAAATGTTGCACATGGTGATGTCATAAAGCATTGAAACTAAAATTCCATTTTTCTCCCTTTAAATCTCTAATTACTGTTAAACTGTTATATTATTATTTATTGAATTAATTTTTCTCTCTCTCTTTTTCTCTTACTTTTATTCTCCTAGATATTTTATTTAAAAAGTTTAAATTCTTTGTTTCTGAAATACCTCCTTAAATAAAATTTTAAGAGTACACAAAATAAACCTTAAACTAGGCTTTCTTAGTGGAAATCAATGCAACAAAATTTTGCTGAGTACAGCTACTTTGTTCATGATCCTCTGTTGAATTAGCAGAAAGTTTAGTACTGACAATATCCGGGGTGAGTACAGAAACAGTTGAAGCTATCTTTAGCATATTAATAAACTTTTCCATGACTTGCCAAGAATTTTCAGGAAAGCTTGGATCAAGACAAGATCTTCTTAAGAAGGTTCATTCCTCTGAGAAATACCACTGATTACAAGTTGAATGTAAAATCAGGTACAATATAATTTAAAATACAAAATATATAGTAATGTTAAATATGTATCTTTACAGTTAATCCAACCTTTAATCATATAACTTACAACCATGCAATGTGTAACTTAATAAATGTCAAAAGTGTCCCCGGATTTGGTGAAAAAATACTGGTAACCCTAATATAACTGAATCTGTCAATTTCCTGGGTGAGTTCTAGGATTTGATTGCCTACATATCCGTTATTCCTGTTTAAATTCAAATGATCACATTCTAACACAAATATAGTTAGAGGCATCATTTCATAATGCTACTATCACAACTCTATGAATATTTCCTAATAACAACTCTGTCTTATACTAGTATTTAATTCTTTTCATTTTATATTAAATATACATCCTCACATGCTTTCAGCCAGCATATGTAACAAAATAAAAATTTGTTCAAGGGTGTTGCCATACTAGCAATACTAGCTGGTGTACATGACTTATTTCATATTTTTAAATAATTTTGAAGATTTTTAAGTTTAAGTATAAAAAGTATCCTATGTAACTTCCCTGCCAAATAAGCAACCTACCAGTGAAAGTCCCATAAAAATCGGTTCACACACTAGAACATTTGAATACGTTTGAGAACATTCAAGTACATTCTAGCAGGTAGCAAAGATTTTTTTAGAACACTTTGATTGAAATATGAAAATGCCATTGGTCAACCATTTTCAACATCCATATCACCAACACCCCCACAGCTACCAACATGAAACCACCATAGTGCACAATGAGAGACTTGAGGCTACTACCATACACAAACACCAGTGATTTTTGTATTATCATGATTCTCCAGGTGGAGCCGCGTCGATATATTTAATCCTAACGTTTCTGCCATTGTGCTATGGCCTTCAGAGGACTAGCAATGATTTGTGCTAGGTAGTTGTGGCTGCAAAGTTAAATACAGGGACTTACGTGTATCTGTATATGAAAATGCTCTAGGTCGATCACTTTCAACCACCATATCTCCTACACCCCCACAGCTACCAATATATAACCACCACAATGCAAAGACTTGAGGTTCCTATTGCACACAAACATCAGAGACCTGCTGTAAGAGACTTAGTCTAGTACTGGGGTGGAGTATAGACTTAGTACCTTATCTGAAAGTTCACTTGATTAGATCAATGTTCTCTGACGTTACGTTTATAATTTTAAATCACCATGTAGCCTGCCTGGAATTCTCAACTGAAATACTTGATGGTCGCCACCAAGTTTGTTAACCCAGAAACTTAGAAAAGGTTTCAGTCTACTATGAAATCACAAAAAGTTCACTTGAATGAAAATTCGAAGTTTATTTTAAAAATCACATTTTTTTTAAAAAAATTTGCATTCTAAAGTTGAGTAGGCTATCGAACAAAGATTTCCAAAAATTGCAAAGTTATGGATAGAAGAGAATACCGACCGAAAACCCCTTTTAGAAAATTCACAATTTCATGGTAGTTGCAAAGAAAATCATCATGGCCAACACACGTTCCTAGCCTGGCTCAGTCAGTTCCGGCTACAAACCAACACACACCGCGACTACCGACGCAGATTTACCTTACATAGCGTTCCCAGAGTAAAGACCAAAAGACAGAAGACAAAAGACAGCCCCCTCTATGAGGTACCAGCTTATATACCCAATCCGCGTGACATCAGGTATTCACCTACTTTCCCAAAATAGTATAAAATGATTGAAAATAGAAAGTGTTCAAACTTGACTACATATAGTCTTGTCCTTACGGTACATAAAAAATGTTTATTTAGAATTCTCTAATAATTAGCTTGTTTATAAACGAATTTAGTTTAAACGGTGTAGTGATAAAGAGTCTCCAACAGTAAGTGGGGGTTTTCCTATCTCTACATTCAATTTAAGCCAATTTTTTGTTATCCTGCTGGATTGCAAATTATCATCATAAAATTAGTGCCAAAGTATTCTACGTTAATTCCTGATTCCAATATCCGTGGTTAGATAGCAAAGTTATTAGTTTATGAAGATTAGATTTGAAATGTTTAAGAAGTCAACTCGGTTTATGCTAAATAACTATTCTTGTGTTGTTTATATCGAAAAAGTAAAGTTACCGGAATTTTCTTTGAATTTAGTTACGTGTTTTGAAAGTAGTTTTATTTACGTAAGTGGCTTGGTTTACTCGCAAATAAATCTCAAGTGAAACCACGTGTGTTTAATGACGAAATAATTTTAAAAATGTATATAAAATCTATTCTACTGCATGGAATGTTCTGAAATTTAAATATGTTATACTAGATTTTTGGTTCTTTTAGAAAATCTACTTTTTGGATCGAGAAATTACTGGAAACATATGATAAAAATGTTGGAAGTGAAAGTGTGTTTATCGAAGTGTTTGAAAATTTTTTTACACTATTTACACTATTTACACAGTCTAAAACTACGGAATTTTAGTGAATTTAACTTTCTTTCAAATTATTATTATTTTGAAATTACTTTACTTCATTTAAAAGTGTTAAGAATTAGTGGAATTATCACATAGCCAAAATCTATTGTTTGCAAGTTGTATAATAATGGATTAACTTATTCCAGGATAGTTTAAAGTTTCTTTACTATTAAAAAAATGTTTATTTAGCCATTTTATTAAATGTTGTGGGTCTTTACTGCTTTAAAAATGGTTTATTTAATTAATTAGCTTGTGGTATCAGCTTCTATATGAAACGTTCCTCCCATAACCTGTACTTGCAATGAAACCTTATGTTTAAAGGAAAGCTTACTCCATCCCTTATGCTTTAAGCTAAGCAAACTAGAATTTACCCAAATTCTAAGGTGCTTACACTGCGCCAAGTGATTGTGCCTGCAAAGTGAAATATAAGGACACATGCATCTATTTATTGAACATTATAGATAGCTATTGAAAATTTTTACCCCCTTTGTTCTGTAGTATAAAAAACCTTAGCTGGCACCTATTTTGTTATGAAATTTGTGTGATGATTTTTTTTTTTTTTTTTTTTTTTTGTATTTTGACATAATCCCTAGTATCAAATTTAATGCAAAATCATAAAATTACAGTTAATTTAACTACAGATTTTTACAAGGTCAATATATCTAAACATTATATTTCATGCTAGATATATCGAAAAAGATTAAATAGGATTACATTTATAATACCGTACCTATCATCCTGATCAGTCAGTCTGTCATAGAATACACGGTAGGTTTCATGTACCCACAGTCGGATAAGTTTCTCAGGTTCAGACATGTGGGTGCTGGGAACTAAAACAACACCTTTTATTACACGTGAGAAGTCACGTAAGTTGAAAGTATAATGAGATTTAGCTGGAGTTGGCAGGAAGTTTTCGGTTGCTTCATGATAAACTTCCAACGTAGCATCCACAAGAATCTGAAATTGAGATATTCATATCCTTTTACAGCAGTAAGGCAAGTTAAACTATTTCACAACAGACATTAAGAGTTTATCATCCTATTACCTGCAACCTTAATAATAATAATAAAAAAGATTGTTAAATACAAACATGGAGACACATTTATGTGAAAATTAAGACTACCACAGCAATTTTGATGCTGTATTCAGTTTTTGTGAGCTAATGGTATAGATTAATATCTGTGAAAATAGATTACAAGTTATAGGTATAGAGGAACAAAATGAGAAATTAATCATTTTGAGATGAGAGAAATATGGGCCATAGATCCCTTGATATTTGAGATAAGCACTCCTTCCACTTCTTCGTTTCTTAAAACTCTGATAAATGATCAAATCAGTATTATTTAGGTTTTGTTTAATTTTTTGATCACAGTTTTCTGAATGTAGGAAGAATTTTAAAATGAATAATTCATTTTGTAGCTGTCATAATCCATTTGCATTTTAACAACACTATAGAATCTTCCACTTAATAGGCAATGCTGTCAACTTTACACATTGCTTTACATGGATATTGAACACATTGCCTTTCAGAGATCAATGCAAAAACTTTATGATATATATACTATATATGTTATTAGGAAACAAAGACGCTAAAAGCGGATGTATTAAACATTAGGATAGGATAAAAACCACCGCTTACCATAGAAGAGGATTCCTGCGGCGTTGGTACACGAAAAAAACATACCAACATGCATAGAATATAATTTTCGAGTGCATGGTTCTTCATTAGTAGGATATATATATGTATATCTCTTCTGTTTTGTCCTTTATGTTTGACTATATTTGTGTTCTTTTTTTCTTTACTGCCATCTTTTCTCTCTCTTCCTTTTTGTTTGTTTTCTGTTTTATTTTTCGCCGTTTTATAGTAAAATATGAATCCAAGTACATAACCTCACATTGTGTATCAAACCATTGTTACTGTCAACGGCAAATTGTGCTCTCCGCGCGCCGCTACCTACCATTCCGACAATGTTTCCATCTTATTACTGCGTAACTTCTACTAGTAATCATTTCATTCATTCAAATTCTATATATATATATGCTTATATATTAGCGCCCCATTTCCATCTTAGTACCACAATTTTCCACGACGTGCACGCAAATACTTAATTTGTTACATACATTTTGAGTGTCCTTCGAATATCTTATTACCGTCCCTTCCAGTTTTTACCACTCTCACTTTTATCGGCATTTATCTGAAAGCTTATTGTTAACTATGAACCCACATTTGAAATCACTTTAAATTTTTTTTCCCCCCATGTGTTTGTTGATCCTCTTACAAGTCAAACCTCATTGCAGACAATGAACACAATTTGAATTTGATATAAACATTTCTGGCTCTCAACATGCCTCCACTGACATCACTTCATAGGCCACTGGAAATATGTAAATAATATACCAATGCAAAACAGATTTCAAATCTTACATTGCGAAGATCAGGTAGAAAAAACAACAAAAACCACAAATTACATAAAACAACACTAGGGTTTCTTCATGACACAAACAATCATCAAAGACTTACTGAAATCTCAAAAATTTACAAAGTGGTAACTTTTCAACCGAACTTAAAGGGAAAATGATTAAAATAAATACAGCCTCTATCCAAGATTTTAGAACTCTAACAAAACATTCTGATACCATTAAACATAAATACCACACTATTCATGTTCCTTACTCTAAATGAATGTCGATAATAATGCGTAATTTACCATATTCACTAACAGATGATTAAATGAAAGAGGAACTAATCAGGCTTAGTTTCCAAGTGGCAGAAGTAAATTTTCAGTAAAGATAAGGACTCTGTGCAGTTGAGCTGTGAAAAAATCGACACTGTGCTAATATCTTTGAAAAAGACAGACTGTTTCAATGCATTGTTAAAAAGTCAAAATATATCGCTCAGTGTACAAATTGTCAATTTTATGGTCACACAAAAACCTACTGTAAACTTGTCCCATGATATGGTTGCTATGATGGGAAACACTATTACTTCTGATACAATCAGGCCTGTACAGCAAAAAACTATATGTGTTAACTGCGGAATGGAACAACCAGCAAACTTTAAAGGATGTAAATATTATGAAGAAGGAAAACTTGAAGTTCCACGAAAGTTTTACACCAAAACTAGCATAGCTTCTGAGATAGACAGCTGAGTGGGAAGCACACAGTGTCAAATCTGTCCTCTTTGGGATTTCCGTCTTTACACGGAATACTCTGCAAAATAATTCTCTACCTTCCTCCAGCAACAAACCACAAGGAAACTGCAAAACATCACCTCACTTCACAAATATACAACACAACAAACACAACACCAAGCAAGGCAATGCAGGGTCTAACTTGATACATGAACTAATCTCTGCTTTCCTCCCTATGATATAGGAGATTATTATGCCACCAGTAACTAGCTTCCTACAAAATGAAAAATAAAATTGTCAATGTCTCTCAGTTAACACTTCTAAACCAGAATACGAATGGTGTATCGAATAAGAAACGAACACTTGCAGAATTTATGAGCCACCACAATGTTGATATTGCTTACATAACATAGATTTATCGTTTGTCGAATGACACTTTCAAAATCACTTGATATAAAATTTATAACACAGATCTTGTTGCACCCATAGCCTCCAGCAGTGTAGCTGTATTGGTTATAGCATGTTCACTTATGAGAGGAAGCTCAAGGTCACTCTTCTCTATTCCCACTCTGCAGCCCTTATCCCTACATGCAATGGGTAAGGAGCAGCTGCATATGCCAAAACATTCTCACAATGTATGTAGTACAATATTTTGTAGCTAATGTAATGTATTCTTTAGAAAAATCAAGGATTTAATTGAATAACATAGAAATTGTGTGTTTACCAACTACAACTTTATATCGTAATAAAGATAAAAATTATTTATTTAATACCAATGAATAAAATTTTCTCCTTCCAGTCATCATTTTAATCTTCAAAAATTGTGCAAAACAATTTGAGAATTAAATCCAACATTTTTGTTTGGAGAAGAAAATGATGGCCCTGGAGCATTCAGTTTGGTTTCGCTACATACACGCTGCACTGTTCGTAACAATATACCACATGGTTTTGCTATCATATTTTGTGGATGCCTGAAAATTAAATTAACTTTCTCTTGACAGTTTTATAGTGTCTTAAAGAAATGACACACATCAAAAATAATTGCTTCTGACTGTCACCTAATGTAACAATTATCTGATGCTATTTCACTTACAGCAGTAGTTCCCAGTTAGTTATTCCAAGTACACTTCAAGATCTCAATTTTGCGTAACCCTTATAGCTGAAATCATAAATAAAAACTGTTTTTCACGATTTATTAAATTTTAAACCAATAACAAATGTCACAAAAATAAGAAAAATTTACATAAAAAATATTTGGAGGTACTAAGGGATGCATAACATTTTTTTTAAAAAAAAAAATTATCTTAGTGATTACGTTAGCTAACAGATTGTCAGGGCGTAGTCGAGTACCGGGGGTTGGTACCCGCCTAAGTCACCTGAACCAGATGTCGTCCAAAAATATTCTAAGTCCAAAAGAAAGTTCTGTAACCGTGTTAAAACCTTTATGCTAACTGATAAATTTGACCACAGTCGCCACTTGTAGTTTTAAACCCACCACAAGAAGGGTACTAAAGTATGAATTAAAGTCACCAGTCGAAATCACTGAATTATATTTTCCAAAATCTTCACATAAATATTACAATGTCACAGCTAGCAAGGCAATCGGATATTAATCTTCACCAAAAATTACAAGTTGAGAATCAAGAGCAAAACCGCATTCCCCCGGTGAAAATAAAACAAAGGTTCGAAATACACATATCCTGAAGCTGATTGTGCGAAATGATGATGGTCTACACTTTCAAACAATGGCCGCCACTAACGCGTCCTGTCCATAGTAGCTTCGTGCCCAGCCTGACCTACCATGGCGTCACCACTACCCGGCATTCACCACTCTGTGCATACCGCGACCGTTGAATTCACCACACGAGAAGTTACATGATTTCACTACGAGGTGTTCCAGCCAAGTGCCCCGAGCTGAGTGCCCGCGACAACTATATAGACTCGGTCACGTGATCGCTTCTCTCTCTAAAACATTACCAAATATGGATGTGTTAGAAGTGAACTACCGTATTAGTCAAAGTTTTGTTACCTTTTTTAAAATTGGCGTTAATTACTAACTCGAAATTAGGTTCAAAATATTATTCCCGATTTTAGTCTCTCGCAAAATATAAACTTTGTTTAAATCTGTTGAGTTATGGTAAAACTAGTAATATCTAACAATCAGTTGTAATCATTATTTATGTTTTATGGTATAACTCTGAAGGTTTATGGATTATTACGCCGGAAAAATTATCAATGTGTAGCCTGAATTAAACTGCGTATTTTAGTATTTATTTCATCTTTGTAGCTGTTATATCTGAGACACAATAAATTATTTAGTTATTTAGACGTGGGTTGTTACAGAGTGTTTTCAGAAAATTCATAACATCGGTCCTATGGCTTTAAATGACGTGAAATTAATATGTATGAAACTAGAAGAATGGATTTTTACGACAAACTAATTTTTAGCCCGGAATCTGAATAGGTTTTTAAATGAAAAAATGTTAAAGTCGGGTATTCTATTTTACGTGTTCAGATCGTATTTACAAATACTTAAACGGTTAGAAACTACAAGATTTAGATGAATTTGATTCTATTTAGGACTGTTTTAATTTATTAGCTACTTTTTACTGTATGACTGTGTTTAAAATCAGTGCAAAAGCCTTTTATATGTGCAGTGTCTATAGCAAGTTACTTTGTGATTGGATTATCATACAACAGGTTAGTGAAATGCCTTTAAATGTGTTTAGAAAATTAATTATGTGTGTTAACTGGTATCTACATGTTCTTATCGCTCTGGAAATGACTTATAAGTGTTAGAATTAATTCCGAAAAGTTGAACAAATTAGTTGGTTTACCGGTGCCTGTTTATTCACTGATATCTCGTATTTTACGGCTTGAAACTACTCGAAATCTATTAAAACTGAAAGATTAATTTATTTCCTTTATATTTGTCTACTTTTTAAATCCTGAAATTACTTAGAAGACCTCAAATTATTTATGTGAACTGTTTATGGGAATGAGTGCTGAAATTTCTTCGTAATTACTTCTTGTGATTATTAAACTCTTGAAAACTGTCAGAAACCTGTTTATTAATCTACTACACTGTCTCAGGGATTATTCTGATTACTTTTAGAACTTTACATGGTCAAGTTTCATCACTATGTGATATCTTCATACTGGTTCAATCTACCATCCAAACATCCAGTCTATTTCTTTAAAATACCTGCTAAACTGTATTTAAATGTGAAGTTATGTTTATAATAGTTCTAGGCCTGGCTATTATTAGTTCTGTATACTCTTTATTGGATGAAAATCACTTCAGAAATACCAAAGTCTGTTATGTGCCCAAAATTTAAGGTTAGATATTACTGTATTGAAATAGTCTGTTTATCTTTAACATCAAGTTTATTAACCGTGGTCAAAGGTTTATTTAGTGCCTGTATTTACTCTTTATGGCCATTTCCTTCTTTCAAATCGGTTCAGAATAATTCGTTAAGTAATGTCAGTATCTGGTATTAAGGGTTCGCTTCTACAAGAGATTGCCTTATTTCCTATTAAAATGTCGTTGTTTTAACGCAGTTTATGTGTTATTTACGTTGGTTAAGGATTATTTATTCACTTTAGTGTATGGAAAGTGTAGTCAACTCGATTTTAAGTGTGGTACCGGATACTAAAGTTAACCCAAACTTAACCGAAATCTAACCAAATATTGCAAATATAACGAGGGATACCTTACAAGATTACTGCACATGTCCCTTGGAGCAACATCACATACCGCTGGGCGTATGTGTACTACCAATTGGGAACCACTGACTTACAGTTTTTTTTTACAAAATGATGTTCTTGTCTAAACACTATACTGCAACGATGCTTCTTGCCAGCTTGTTGGAGGAGGCAATGGGTGAGGTTGGTGAAATAAGGAGTTGAAACATGATCTTCAGCCACCAGTTCAGAGCGTAAAATGTATAAAAATGACATCGGCAATTACCCGATTTATATGCCCGCCCATGACCTTGAAACAGCTGGAATCTGAATTAAAACTAAAACTAAGTCTGAAATAATAATTGTTGCTGCCTATAAACAACATAACTGGAGATTTACACAACTCAATACCAATATTTGATCAAAACTAATGAGTAATCTCAACAGCAAGCACCTAGCTTAGCGATGGAGAACAATACCAAATTGAATGAAACTAATCAATACTGCAGATAACTTTAATCTCTTATATTGACACACCACACAGGCCAACTTATTTATCTAAAAATTGAAATGTTGCTCCTGACATACTTGTCATTGCAAAATAAAAGCACATTGCTACCAATATATGGAAGCAATTTCTGAACTAGATTCATACCACATCCCGGTGTTAGCAAAATTTGGTACAAGCCATGAAACATTAAAACAGACACCAAAGATACTAACTGGGCAGGTAAATAGGAATTTATTTGAACATAATCTCAACCAGATACTATCACCATTCTCAATACATGACACTGGAGATAGCATTGATAAAGGCATACTACATCTAAAAACTGCAATTCACTAGGTGATAAAATTATCAGTGAAATAAACCTCAAACAAGATTGTTTACATCACTCCGTGAAAGAATACCACAATGAATCACTGACTAGCTCAACTGTAAAAATCAAACTTACAGACAGTGGCAATCATAAAAAATTGAGACCTGTTTATCTTCTAAAAGTTGTTTACCTCCATTCTGCAGGTAACCTCTTTTCTAACTCTATCATCAATTACTTCAAGACTAATGGAGAGATAGAGTTTCCTAGTGAAAGAGAAATATTCAGTGATGTAATGACACCAACTTGGTCATATGTGACAATGACTGCTGCAACGTCACTTACTGAAACTTGGGTTAATTATACAGTCAGCGCACAGGATATATTTAAAGAAATGAGAGAAGACAAATATAACAAATTTCTAGTTTTATTATGCAGCAACCAGTTTTTCAGGTTTGGTAAATGGCGCATTTACTCTTTACTCATTTCTTATCTTCTAGACTAAACATAAAAATATTGGTCTATTTATAATTTGTATTCTACTTAATTTAGAAGGAATTATAGCCAGTTCTCTGATACTAGTTCTTTTAAACATAAGTACATCATTTATGAAACCAATGCCACATTTAGGATCAGTAGGACCCTAGGATATACGTGCAGTGCGGGCCCTTTAGGATATGTAGGCCCCAAGGCTGCACCTGGGGTGCCAGCATTACAAAAATTAATTAGTTATTATTAAATTAATAAACTGTTTGATGCAAAAAATGGGAAAATATAACGATAGTAAAAATATAAGAGGATAACTTGCTGAAGAATCGGAAATTTGAAACGTGTTTTCTGTATTGTTTACAAGATTGAAGTGAACGAGGTTAGCAACTGAAGCTTGCACATTCAATTTTTTTATGGATGATTGATAGATAAGGAGCTTCCTATGGTAGTTGTATTGTTGCAACTAAACACCCTCAGCAAAATTCTATGAAATTACAAACTGAGTTCTAATAACAATATAAAAAAGTAGGCCTATATATTAACATAAAACAAACGGTAATGAAGATCACCAATGTATGGAATAGAGAAAGATTAAAACACAATATTAATTATTCACATACACAAGTCAACAGGAAGAAAGTGGCTCAACTCTTTTTATACAGCACTCCCAAGTCAGAGTCTTCCAATGCCACACCAATCGGGTTCCTGAATGCTAGAGTAAAGTTTTAAAAGAAATAAAAAGACTTAAAACAACAAATTAAATAAAAAAAATTAAAAAATAGAATATATTGAATTCTCAATACACCTATTTCAATTATAAATGAATGTAATTTTTTATAAATACTAATTTTCAAATAAAATATTCAAACTTGGTTCTCCCATTGATAATACAAAATGAATTTATCTTACCTAACCTTCTGGCCATGAAAGCTGGGGATGTTTAGTTTGCATTAAAGGTGTATGACAGTGACTTCAATCTACATTCATAGGCCCTGACCACAGTATACCGCAACCTTATGTTAGAAGGATTATAAGTCCTCATTGAACTACAATGTTATTTTACAGTACACCCGTATTTCAAAAGATTTAACTGCACAATCATGAACATTGTTTTTGATTTTTATGAGCACTTCAGGATTTTTGGTGCTAAAACCATTTCAGAAATAGGGTTCTTCCTTTCATATGTCTGGTTTTCTTTGTTAATTTTTTTTCATCCAACAATTTTTTTGCATGTGGTCGGCCCCATTTGTGGTGCGGGGTTCTAGGCTACAGCCTAGGTAGCCTATGCATAAATGTGACCCTGCTTGTAGCTATATTTAACTTGTAAATATATTATTTTTCAAACTCAAGAGGATACTTTCAGAATATAGCTTTGAATATTTCTTAAGCTTTTGGTAACTAAATAAATCCATGTTATAATCTATCCAATATTTTTCTGAGCATTTTTATTGAGTAACATTTATATAGATTTAATTTAATTTAATTTAATTTAATTTAATTTAATTGCAATGGAGCACAGGCTCCGGTGGCAATTTCCCTACACAGCTATCTTCCCCCTATCATGCACCCACCTACATTTGCCCTCTACAAATTTTTTCTTTAAATTCCTTCAAAGTTTTCGGTAAATTATTCATCGTTTCTCTTGGTAACTCATTCCAATCCCTGACACCCTTACCTAAAAAAGAGAATCTTCCTACACCCTTGTGCCTGAAATCGAGTGCCAGCTTGTGGTCATGGTCATCTTTTCCCTTCCATGCACTACTTTTCATACCTACTGCAATATCTTTCCATGCCTCATCACCAGTATATGCCCTGTACACTCCCATGACCCTCCTCATCCTCCTCCTGTCTTGCAATGAATCCCATTCCAGCTCCTTTATCATATCCGTCACTGATTGCATTCTGCGATAATTTCCAGAAACAAATCTAGCAGCCCTTCTTTGCACCCTCTCCAACTCCTGTATTTGATACGTAAAATGAGGGTCCCATACTACACTACCATATTCGAGCAATGGTCTGACCAAAGTTTTGTAACCCAATTCCTTGACTTCTCTCGTACATCCCCTCATAACTCTCTCCAACAAGTGCAGAACTCTGAAACCTTTTCCTACCACCTGTCCTATGTGTCCTGCCCAGTTAAGTTTGTTATCAAAAGTAATTCCAAGATATTTACATTTCAAGTCTTCAGCAAGCAATTCTTTCCCCACCTTATATTCATAATTAACCTTTTGTTTTTTATTTGTGTATCTAATAAGCTGACTCTTCTTTGCATTTATCTTCATTCCATGTTTACTAACCCAATTAGATATCCTGTCCAGATCACCCTGCAACTGTTTACAATCCTCTATCGTTTTGATTCTTTTATACAGCATTATGTCATCTGCAAACAATCTAATTTCAGATAGTAAACAGGCAACACAATTATTCATTAGAATAATGAATAGCAATGGTCCCAATACGCTACCCTGTGGCACACCCATTTTTACTTCCACTTCTTTTGATACTACATTTCCTACCCTAACTTTCTGTTTTCTACCTTTTAAAAATTCTTCTACCCAGCAAATCACTTTCTTATCCACTCCAATGGTTTTTACCTTATTTACTACCATTTTATGGCTTACTCTGTCAAACGCCTTAGACAGATCTGTGAGCTGAAACTTGGCAATAATCACTGTACTTTAGAACTATGGCTGACTGAATAGAACAATGCAATGAGTGACAAATAAATACTCCTTTATTAAAGTCAAATATTACTCAACGTCACTGATAAGAGGTTTAAATATTCACAGATGGAGACAGAAAACAACTAAGGAGGATTTACATGAAACAATATAAGCTGTATTGAGTACATATCCATTACTTATATTTTAACATGCAGCCAGTTATTGTTCCATTACTAATCATCCCACTTCTTTCATTTTATATTAACTGGAAACTGAATGATACTCTTATTAAAAAATCAACTAAAATACTTGGCTCATTATTTTAAACACCTGTTACTTTTTACATTGTTTATAATTGAAGATTATAATAATACATTACATCTTAATCTTCTTTCATCTGATTACAAATTAAATTTTTTAATAAGTTATCTATACCTATTTGCTAATGACAAAATTCTTTAAGAAATTCAGATTCTAAACATGTGTCCTATCACTTATTCAATTAATATTTGAGAACATACCTTTGAAAACCTACTGACATTTGAGTCAAAACCTTTGCCAAAGTGCCAGTCAGTTATAGCACAAAATATTTTGGTGAGCGTGGTATCAGAAAAAGAGTCAATCGTCATTATCATCATATGTCTTGTGAAACGACTTGTAACTTCATTTGAACCACCCCCAGGTGGACCCATTGCACACAAAAACAGCTGTAAGTAAAATAAAAAAATATTAACAAATAAATAATCTAAGAACAGTGCAATAATAAAGCATTTATTTTTGTTATGAAAAAAGATACATTAACCATTTAAAGCTAGTGTTATAAGAGGCAAAATTAAGTGGCCCTGATAACACTGAGGACACTGCAAGTTTGATTTGATACACTGATTTAAAAAAAAATCTCTTTATCTTTTCCAGCTAATTGGAATAGACGGGATTGGAAAACTATATAAATAATTAAAAACTATAATAATAATTTATTATAATAATATCATTAGAACTATATAATTAATTAATCTCAATGGAGTTACAGTGTAAGGTATAATGTTCGTCATCTCCTTAGGTAATTTGTTCTAGTCCCTACTCTCTTATCTAAAAATGAAAATTTTCCTAATCACTGCTTGAAGTCAATTGATAAATTTATTGTCATTGTCATCTCTTCCCTCCCACATGCAACTTCTAAATCTTCCTCCAATAATTAACCAGGACTCATAGTCAATACATGCCTTCTACATGCTCATTATACACTCCATAGCCCTTCTATACTGTGACAACTCCCAACCAAAATCTTTTATCATTTGAACTAACTGAGTGTATCATTTGTTAATTTTCTCAGACCAATCTAGTGGTCTTCTTTTGAACCTCCTCCAACTCCAATATTTGACAACCCATTAATGTGTGTCCCATATGATCCCACAATACTCTATCAATAGCCTGACCAAAGTTTTGTAACCCATTTCACTTCCTTTCATTATGTACTCCAACAAATCCAATTATCTGATCCCTTTCCCTAGAACCTCCCAAATGTGCCATGCCTAGTTTAGTCTATTGTGAGCTTCTATTACTAGAAAATTACATTTTTTTTTTTCAACAAGCCGTTCGCCATCTATTGAATAATCATACAAAGCTGTATTTTTCCTATCTGTGTACCTAGTAGGTGATTCTTCTTGGCAATTGTTTATTGTTATCGAAATCATTGAACAGTTATGAAGTGTTGGTTATGAAAATGTTTAACAAACTACCTCTAGAATGGGTTGTAGCCCCATTCAATCTATTTAAGCAAACATTGTATAGCTGGTTAGTCACTAATCCTTTTTATACAGTTAATAAATTCTATGAATGTGGAAATATGAAATAATTGTGTGTGGAGTGTGCAATTTAAATTGTTTTTAATTATGAATTTTGTCTTGTTTGTATTTTCATATTTGTATTCTTGATGTTGTCTATTGCTATGACAGTTTAATGACAATAACATTATTATTATTATTATTATTATTATTATTTCATTCTACGCTTATTCACCTAACCAGATATTCTGTCTAGATCCAAGACATTTGCCCATGATCTTCTCTCGATGTGATACTATTATATAGCATTATGTCAGCTACAAAGAGCCCAACATATGACTATACATCAGCAACAGAATCACTCATTAGACAAGAGAACAAATATTTATCCCAATACTCTGCCCTGTGGCACACCTGTTCTCAGTTCCATATCCATTGATACTGCAATACCCATGTTGACTCTTGAATTCCTACCTCTCCATAAATCCTGCAGTCAATAAGTTACAGCTTGTTTTATTACAATAGTCATAACCTTGCTCACAACTATTATATGGCTAATGCTGTCAGTTGCCTTTGAATGATTGAGTGTTGCACTACTTACCTATTTTATTTCAAACATCTTGCATAAAACCTACAAATTGAGATTCACATGAATAACCTCTTCTAAATGCATGCTACTAACTGACAAACCACTTGTTTACCTTACAGACTTTCCTAATAAGTCTGCCTAATCAACAGCCCTTTGACTTGTCCACCACTAAATAATATTCCTGAGACCTGTTTGTCTCCCTTCACCACTGTATTGGTACTACTATAGCACATTTTGAATCCTCTGGAATGCAGCTGCTATCCAGATTTAATGTGAATAATACTTCCATCCATAATACAATATCTTGGACACCTGCCTTTAACATATCTGTTGAAATATTATATTGATCAGTTGCCTTGCTTTTAAAAAATAAAAAATCCTCTCTTTACTCAATATATATTAAAAAAGCTAATTCAAAATTAGGCAATAATTATTGCCTAATTTTGTATAGAAGCATTATGTCTCTAGCATGACACAGGTTAGAGAAGTTATCAGTGACCACTTTACGTTTTTACCACAGATGCATCTAAATATTTGCAATTTGTATAAGTTTTATTATAAATATTATTAACTTATTATTGTGATGGAGCCAATGTTCTGGTGGCAGTTCACCTACTCATCTAATTATCCCTCTACATATTTTTTTGTTTTTTAATTTTCTTTTATAATTGGAGTGTTAAATTCCTCCCTCATTTACTTCTCATATTAACAAATTTTAATTTTAAATTCTTTAATCGTATTTTTTTTTTAAATTATTCATCACTTCACTTGGCAATTTATTACAATCCCTGACACCTTTACCAACAAAACAAATTTTTCCCAAACCTTTATGCTTGAGATTGAGCACCAGCTTGTGGTCATGTTCACCTTTCCTCCTCCATCACTATTCCTGATTCTTTGACCAATACACTTCCAAGTCCCAGAATCAATATATGCCCTGTACGTTCCTAGCACTTTCTTCATCCTCCTCCTTTCCTCCAATGACTCCCAATCCAGCTCCTTTATCATATCAGTTACTGACTGGGTCCTGTGATTATTTGCACAAACAAATCTTGCTGCTCTTATTTGCACACCCTCCAACTCCTGTATTTGATAACTAAAATGTGGGTCTCAAAATACATCACCATATTCAACCAATGGTATGACCAAAGTTTTGTAACCCAATTCCCTAACTTCTCTGGTACATCCTCTCATCACCCTCTACAGTAAATGAAGGATTCTGTAACCTTTCATTACCACCTGCCCAATGTGCTCTGCTCAGTTGAGTTTTCTATCAAACATTATGCTAAAATATTTACACTCCAGGCTTTCAACAAGCAATTCTGACCCCACCCTATAATCATAATTAACTTTTAGTTTTTTTTTTATCTGTGTGCCAAATGAGATGACTCTTCTTGGCATTTATCTTCATTCCATGCTGACCTACCCATTTAAATATTCTATCCAGATCACCCTGCAGCTGTTCATAGTCTTCACCTGTTTTGATCCTATTGTATACCATTATATCATCTGGAAAAACCTAAATTCTGACTGTAACCCATCAACACAGTCATTCCCAAAACACTACCTAGTAGCACTCCCATATTTACTTCTACCTATTTGATCATTTATTTCCTACTCTAACACTTTGCTTTCTGACTTTTAAGAATTCCTCAACCCAGCAAGTATTTTATTTATCCACTCCAACAGATTTCAGTTTATTTAAAACCATTTTATGGCTTACTCTGTCAAATGTCTTAGCCTCTCTTGTCCAATTCATGTGAAATATCTTGCATATAGCCCACCATCTGAGATTTACATGAATATCGTTGCCTAATCCCATGCTGTTGACCAGCAAACAAGTTCCTTTCCTCACAAACATTTCTGAAACAGTTCCATATCAATCTCTTCATAATTTTGCCTATCACTGATGTCAAACTAATTAGCCTGCAATTTTCAACCCTATTTGTAATCCCTCCTTTATGAACCGATGCTAATATCACTCTTTTCCAATCCTCTGGTAAGCAGCAACACTCCAAATTCATTTTAAATAAAATTTCAAGGTAAGGTAGAATATCGTATCCAACAATCTTTAATAAATTTATAGTAATATTTTCTACACCAGCCCCTTTACATTCCCCCCCCCCCTTTCATTTTCCTCATTTATACTTATACGGAGACTCTCCTCTGATTCATTCCTTCCCATCAAAGGATGATAGTCCCTCATTGTCTCACCAAACCAGTCATTCAGTATCTCTGCAATTTTAAAATCCTCTACGACTTCAACCCTCTTCTTATCTAACATAGTCTCAATACCTTCCTCTCCCCTTAGTTTTCTAATATAGATAGATGCATTGTTCAGTGATCCTCCTGCATGAATAATATTCTTCATAAACCTGTCCTTTGTTTCTCTCTGTTTTCATTAATTGCTTGTTTAGTTATTTGAAGTATTCCCTAGTGCCTTCCTGTCTCTTAATTCTGTTGTATTCCTGTCTCACTAGCATGTTTAACCTTCTCACCTCCGTATTGTAGTATGTAGGTTCTGTACTTCTCTTTATTTTTTGATTTGGAATAAACTTTTCCTCAGCATTTTTTATTATCTCCTTAAACACTTCCCATTTCGTGGCCACTGTACTTGTGCCATCCTTCCATTTTGTAAGGTAACCTAAAACTTTGTTACTTCAAAATCAAATTTATTAGTAGAACATCAAGTTCACCTCAATAACATTTCAGATCAGATTTAAAGTCAGTTGATTCGATATTTCAAGTCATATTTAGAATAAACAGTCAGATAAAGTCAGAATGTATGATAGTATTAATAATTTCATATAATAGTATTCAAATTATTTCATAAAAGAAAGCATTGCCTACATTTTCAGAGATATTTCAGACACTAATGAGCAAAACTAGATTTGATTCCTCAGACTTCCACAGCCATGCTATTTATACCAGGCATGAAGTAAAATTTCAAGAAACGAGGCTACTGTGGAGAGAAGACCAGTGGTGGCCCAAACGGGTGAAAGAGGCAGCAGAAATTTAAAAAAAAATACCAACAACATCAACGAAGATAGCGGCCTTTTACTCTGCGATGCTTGGCGCTCGTTGCTATGTCAACATTAACAGTATCTCTGACGAAGGTTGGAGGATACCAGCAGAAAGCTTAGGTAATGAAATAAACAACGCGGCATAACCCGAAAGTCAATTAATCAAATACTAGATTTGTAACTTCACAACTTGTAATTGTTCCTAGAAAAATATCAGCATTTTAATATCGGGTTTGTATGACATCAGAATGACGTAGTAAACACATTTAAATTCTAGAGACACAATTTTGAAGATAGGAAAACAGTTTATAGCTTAAAAGAAGCTTGATTGTGACTTATGTATCATATTAAATTTTGAGAGAAGTAGCTAAAATTTAAAGGATGTTATGGAAAGATTTTGAAAACTGATTGTGTCAAGAGGTCTTGAGAGACAACACTTTCATCAAGTGTACTGTGTTTAAATGAAAGAAGAATTTTTTTGGGGCATGACACTTTAATTGGTTTTAGAATTTTTGCATTAGTTTGACTGATATCTGAAAAAGAAATAATTAAAATTCATCCCATCATGGCAGTTGCCAGAAGGAGTTTGGTCAAAATTCAAACTATAAGAGGGAGCGGTGAATTTTTAAAATGATGAGAAAGCTATTACAGTTAGAGGGTGATGATATATTATTGAAGAGTTAATGTAGAATCGTTTAAAGCAATTTTCAAACGCACAACTAAGATACTTTAGGAAATATCTAGATTTGAATTCACATTTTTCGTTCACCCATTTTAAAAATAATGACAAAGTAAATATCAGTATCAAATGAAATAGGAGCAAAAATAAATCAATTGAAAGGTTATTTCAACTTTGTTGCTCTAAAACTTTGGAAGTTATAAGCATTTTTGGAATTTCGGGGAAAATAATATTTTATGGCAAAACAATGATAGTACAGAAATTTTTATTAGGATACACTTTAATATTTACAAAACAAGCTACCTACTGTAAAAATTTCATAATTTTTTGATGATATCATGAGGATAGAAATTCTTCCGGGTTCTCGTGTCTCTGCTATAAGTAAGGGGCTTTGAGATTCCTCATGGCCAGTCAGTAAATGTCGGTTGATCAGGCATGTTGTAGGTCGGGCTAGTGTTTGGCGCAAAGCGTGGTATTTCCGGCAGACACTTTGGAATTTTTGATGCGCGTTTGAAATACTTGCAAAGCCTCAAGTGACTGTAAGCAGATTAGTCTGACTTGAATCATTTATCAGCACTTGGAATCATTTAATTTGGTGAAGAATTCCAATGCATATAGAAGTGTTCTGCGAATTTGTAAATTTTCTACTCCCTTGTGTGCATGGTCAGATTTTCTTTCCATGAACTACTCTTAATTCTTCAATCAACATACCTTCCAGCCCCAGCGCCAACATATGCCTTGTACACTATAGCACTCTCTATAACTTCCATCTGTCTTTCCATCGACTCACAATCCAGCTCCTTATTGTATCAGTCATTGAGTGGAACCTTGCAGTAATTTCAACAAACAAATCTAGCTGCTCTCCTATGCACATCCTCCAACTTAATACCTAAAAATATGGGTCCCAAACTATACCACCATATTCAAGCAATATTATAACCAAAGCTTTGTAACCCAATTTCTTTTCTGGTGCATCCTCTAGCAAATGAAGGATTTTGTAATCTTTTCCTACCACATGCCCAATGTGCTCTGCCCAGTGGAGTTTAATGCGAAACCTTATTCCAAGATACTTACACTTCAGGCCCCATCCTATAATCATAAACAACATTTAGTTTTCTTATCTGTGTAACTAATAACCTAACTCTTCTTGGCAAATGTTTTCATTCCATGCTGACCTACCCATTTAGATATTCTATCCAAGTCACCCAGCAGCTGTTCACATTCCTCTCGTTTTGATCCCATTATATACCATTATGTTATCTGGACAAAAAACAACTTAATTCTGACTGTAAACCATAAACACAATTATTCATTAGAATGATTAATAGAAGTGGCCCGAATACATTCCCATATTCACTTCCACTTCTTTTGATACTGTATTTCCTACTACAATGCTTCCCTTTTTTTCTTTAAACAGTTCCTCTATCCAGAAAGTCACTAATTCATCCACTCCAAAAGTTTTCAACTTATTTAACACAATTTTATGGCTCACTCTGTCAAATGCCCTTGAAAGATTTAGAGCTACACTATTATCTTGGTTTCCCTTGTCAAATTCATCTGAAATATCTTTCAATGTGAGATTCACATCAATATACTTTCCTAAAGCCTGGTTGTCAATTTTCAAACAACACACATTTCTGATGTAGTTGCATACTAACCCCTGTATCATTTTCCCTACCATTGATGTCAAACTAATAAGCTTGTAGTATTCAACAGTATTTGTTACCCCTACTTCATGAAGTGGCATTACTATCACTCTTTTCCAGTCTGCTAGTAAGCAGCAAGTCTCCTGACTAATTTTAAATAAAACTAGCTGGTACCCACGACTTCGTTCGTGTTTGTAAAGAATTTGTATTGACAGCTACCGACATCTAACAACCATAGTGCACGATGGGAGACGTGATGCTATTACCACACACAAATGCCAGTTATCTGCGCTATGTAGTTCAGGCAGCAAAGTAAAATTTACGGACACACATGTCTTTGGATGAAATACGAAAATATCCATGATCTACCACTTGCAACCACCATATCTCCCACACTCCCACAGTTACTGAAATTCGGCCGAGTTGTGATCGAAAGGTGACTCTGTGTTACTACCACACACAAATGCCAGTGATCTGTGATAGCCAGTTTTTGCTGAAAAGTGATACACCACAACACACGACAGGAGACATGATTCTAGTGCTACACACAAACACCAATGGTCTATGCTATTTAGTTGTGGCAGGAGAGAGAAGTATAAGAAGACACAAATGTTTGGTCGAAATATGAAAACGCCCTGCATTGGCCAACTTTAATTATCATATCTCCCACATCCTCACAGCTATCGACATTCGGCTAACGTTGTGCACGACAGGAGACTCCATGCTACTACCACACACAAAGACCAGTGACATGTGCTTGGTAGTGGTGGCTGATATATATAAAAACACACGTCTATTTTTATATATATATATAAGATTTCAAGGTAAGGTACAATATCATGTCACCCTATCTTTAATACATCTGTAGTAATATCATTTAAAATGGCTTCATTACATTTTTTAAATTTCTAACTTTGTGCATAATTTTCTTATGATTTACTAGCTGGTGCTCACGACTTTATTCGTGTTTGTAAAGCTTTTTGATTGACAGCTACCTAAATGTAACAACCACATAGCACGATGGGAGACTTGAGGCTAATACCATTCACAAACAACAGTGATCTGCGCAGTGCAGCAGTAATAGTTGCAAAGTGAAATATAGGGGCACACATGTCTTTGTTTGAAATATGAAAATGCCCTCCATCGACCGATTTCAACCACCATATCTCCTACACCCCCATACCTACTGACACGAAACCACAATGGTGCACATTGGGAGAATTGAGGTTAATACCACACATAATCAACAGTGGACTGCACTATATAGATTTGGCTGTGAAGTGAAATATAGGGACACATATATATATTTTTATATCAGGTACACCACTTTCAACCACCATTTCTACCACACCCCAACAGCTGCCGACATGGCAATTACAATATTGCAAGACGCAAGACTCCAGGCTACTACCACACACAAACGTCTGTGGTCTGCGCCTGTTAGTTCTGGCTGCAAGGTGAAAAATAGGGACACACACTTCTTTGGTAGAAATAGGAGAATGCCCTACATCAACCACTTTGACCCACTATATCTCCCATACCCCCACTGTTACCGACATTCCACCATCGTTGTGCACAATGAATGACTCCATGCTACTACCATACACAAAAAACAGTGTTGTGTGCTAGGTAGTTGTGGATGAAAGGTGAAAAATAGGGACCCACATGTCTTTGGTCGAAATATGAAAGGGATCCAAGCTGACCATTTTCAGCCACCATATCTCCAACTCCCTCATAGCTATGGACAGGTAACCACCATAGTACATGATGACAGACTTGATGCTTCTACCAAACACAAACACCAGTGATCTGTGCTAGATAGTGGTAACTAAAAAGTGAAATATATAGGGATACAAATGACTAGTTTTAAATATATATAAGATTTCAAACTTTGTAGTTTCTTGATTTTTAATTATATGGAGACGCTCTTCAGATCTATTTGCTCCCATCCCAGGATGATAGTCACTAATGATATCAATAAACCAGTTCCTCAATATCTCTGCCACTTCCAAATCCCCAGTAATTCTTCTCCATTATGATATAAAATGTCTGAATATCTTCCTTCCCCCAGCCACAGAAATTTCCTGATGCAACATTCAAGAGTCTCGATGTATCAATAATTTTCTTCATTATCCTATCTTTAGCTTCCCTTTTTGCAGTTATTAATTGATTTTTTAGATGTTTTAAGTATTCTCTATTGCCTTGTTGTATCTTCACCCTGTAGTGATCTCTTTTCACTAATCTCATTATCCTCTTCATCTCCCTATTGTAGTATGTATGGTCCGTACTTCTCTTTATATTCTATTTTGTAATAAATATTTTCCCAATCTTTTTTATTAGCTCCTTGACTCTTCCCATTTTTCTCCCACTGTACTTGTGCCATCCATCCATTTTCTGAACCTTTCCTGAAGTGTCTCTTCATTTCTAAATTTTGGACCTTTTTGTAATTGTTTATATTTCCACCTTCAATTTTGGATATTGCTTTCCTAAGCCCCCTAATATACAACAGTATTACATTGTGATGACTCATTCCTTCAGTTACTTGACCCCCTAAAGAATTTTATTGTTTTTAATTAGAAAGATATCCAACATTTTTGATCCAATTGTTTTCTGCTCTACAACTCTTCCCCTTGCTAAGGTACTTTCAAATCTCCATTCCATTGTGTTATTAAACTTATTCCCTACCCAGTTGACTCCTATTAATCTTAATCTCCACCAATAATAAGCACTTTACACTCATCTTTGAACTGTGAATATGAATTTAATTTTTCCCCAAGAGCCTTATCTTCATTATTCATTCTTCCACTGCGGTAAACAGCCAACAGTGATTTTTTATTTTTTTTAATTACTCCAGAAATCTACTTCTAGTAACTCATGGACATGATCTACAAACAACAGTGAACTGTAGTAATCTATTCTAACTAATACGAATAGCCCTCTACCAATTGCTCCTCTATCTCTGTGGTTCACTCTGTACCCATTTAGGAAAACCTCATTGTCTAATACTACTTCTTTTAACGAACACTCTACCCCTAAAATTACTAATGGTTCATACATCTCAACTGAGTTTTCAAATTATATTACTTTGTTCATTATCCTCCCACTGTTCTCCAGTAACAGTCTTACTATAGGCTATGTGATATTCTCAGCATTAACTTTCATTTCCAGATGTACTCTCATCTATAAATATTTCAACAGCTTTATTTAATTCTTTAGCATTTGTGATTGTTCCCATGGTGCACCTACAATCAGTATACGTTATCAGTGCCAGATCTATGAAGTTTACAAGATGTGGCAGAAGGTGAGGGTGATGGAGAGGAGGGGAGGGGGGTAAGTGACTGCCACACAATTTGTGACCCCCTCAAACATAGTTTAGCCACACAGGGCAAGTGCCTCGGTTTGGCCTCACCCCTAGATATCACTCTGTCCTTATACCATTTGTTTTTAAATCCTCACCTGCAACCCCTTACCTAAAAAAAGGCACAGTCCTTGGCTTCATCATAACTGGAAGTGGACTTCCTGACAGATTTAGCTAACAACTCAGAAGGTATCCCCTTCCCCCTTCTACAAAAGGTGTAGGTCATGCCTGCTTTCTGGTTATGTCAAATACATTCTTTCTAGTACTGGTATAAACCACCCCTTGTGAATTTTACACATTGGACTATGTATGCCAAAAACATTCTTGATACCTGACATCCACCTGGTAATTGATAATACTGCATCCCAACAAACAAAAAAAAACAACTCATAAAATAGTCTAAGTTACTAAAGAAATTGTTATTAAATGCATATGATGATTCATATGGACAGCACTGCACACTACAACTTCATTCCTCGGAATAATACGATACCGCTCATATGCTGAAACCATGATAATCATTGACTAAGATAAATGCCACCTTTAAATGGATAATAATTTATAAATAAATATTTTATATTAATTTAAAATAAAAATGAAACATATCCTTGTTGTGCCATGGGCAGTACATTAATCAGATCTATAAAAAAATCTGATCAGTATTTTTTCCGTGAATCGTGTTTAATGGTAAATTTCTAAACTTTCAAACACCACATCAAAATCAAACATAACCTGATTTCCAGTGCAACCACTGTCTGTATATTAATCTCAATTGCATCAAAATCAAACCAACCAAACCTTGATGTATTATTGGTGGTTGGAAAAAAATACATAAATCTTGAAATCTCACTGGTTAGATTTAAATAAAATAATCAAGACTAGGTTGAGAATCTCTGAAGCTGTAAATAAAATTCCTTCTAAACTAAGAAAAGAAAAGTTCACAGATCCTGAGATTTGCTGGTTTTGATGTTGTCTTTTATTCCCAATTAGCTCCCAACACCTCCAGTACAGTTAAAACTCCTTAATCGATGCTGTGATCATTTAGGATTGCAGATTGTTCTGAAGAAGAAATTGCATTGTAAAAGTCACTTGCTAACAGGATACAATTCTAAAAATAAATTAACTGATGAAATGTACCCATATTCATTTAAGTATTATTGTTTGAAATGTCAGCGGAAAATGTAATAGCAATATTTCGTTATTTACTCGAATTTTTTCCATCTGAATAACCAGTATTTTCTCAGTATGGACAGCCAATGCCATGAACCATCCTGCATAATTGATTACTATGGTAGTATATAGCTAAGCTGGTCCACACATTCCAGACAACGTTTCCTGTTTGGCCAATCACACAGTTTTATAGAACCCTTCTTTATCCTACTCAATATCCAAATTTGCATTACGACCAATTACAACCCTTAACTCAAATTAAAATCTATGCCAAACAACACTGGCAATGTACCCATATTAGTAGTACTCATTAATTCAAAATTATTACTTTTCTCAAGCATTAAAACATAACTTTATATGCATATGCTCCACATAGACTACAAATATTCCTCTTTAACCTGATATAATTATCTTTCCCACTGAATGTTATTTCTGCAAACTTATTTTCAATGGTTCATCATAAGCCCAAATGTTAAAACATTGCTCAAATCTTATAACTATAAAACTGATATCAGATTAATTTTCACTTTGACCTCCAATTTGCTAATATCACCATTGACTCTTAAAGTACTAAAATCATGTTTTCCTAGTGTGCTCCATTGATTTCTTTTCCTTTTTCAAATTTTTCAAGTATTTTAAGTCTCGTACCTTGTTTTATTCCATCAATCTAATATTGTTGTAATCCTCTTTATGGTGCGTTTAGGAAATTTTTCTCTCGTTATCTCATTCTGAACTCACTAGTAACTGCTATCATGTAATATTCTCCTTAATCCGTTACTTCCTTTCTCATGAATTTTTGCCTTATTTTTCTAGATAATAGTTATCATATCTTCCTCCTATAAATACTGATACTATATACACTACGATATAGTTATACTTACAACTGGTGGTAAAGGCACTGTGCATTAATCATTACCCAATGAAAAGCAGCACAAGTAGTTTTTGCATCAGTTACATTCAATGAAAATTATCCTCAATTTCTAATTTTTTCAGTGTCGCAACAAAAGAAAAAAATTTTACCTTTGGTACTGTGGGCTATAATCAGTTGCATAACTATACCCTTGAAGCCGATGACAAATTCATTGGATGGGGACCTCCATCCAGGATAGAGGGGCAAATGGAGGGTTCAATTTTATGGAGCAGGTGACCTTTTTTTTAAGCTGCACTACTGTCCTGTGCGTCGACAATCAGTGCGGGCTGTTAAAGGCGCTGCAGGCCCTGTTGGTCCTGGGGTGTCCTACAGATCTGGTCCCATGGGATTTTGACTATTCTGCCACCCTGTTGTTATGCCACTGGTAATTATGTAAACTCCATCAAGATATGACCATAAGTTTTTGCATGAATCAACTTAAACTAAAAATTGATAATAAGAAGCAACATTCATAAATAATTAATGTTTACTTTCATTGACTTTGTAATGCTACTGGTCTTCTCTATAGTTAATGTTTTTTAAAAACCTGATTTGATATGAAAAAAACACCTCACACAAAATCCTTAAAATGACACATTTGATGAAGAGAGCAATATAAAAAGGTTTAACGAAAAAATTAGACTGTTCGTTTACAAAGGGTGTAACCACTTGATAAAAATTGTGTGTGTGAGTGGTTTTTTTCTACTACATTTCAATCTATCCATAGCCTATAACAATACATGTAATTACTGTTTGAAAATTATAAGTACGATACATACTTTGAAGTATGTTTGTCAAGATTTTATAGCTGGTGTTATATATCTATTATCTTACCTATACTATTTAGCAGGAGGCCTATTACACATAATTCATTTGTAATCATTTTCTATATAATAAAGCCCTTTTCAGCTCTGAACATAACCATATATGCATTATCTTGCATAATCCATTTAGTAGGAGGCCTATTACATGGGTATTAATATAGAGAATAATTTTTATAATCATTTTCTTAGTAAAACGCTTTTCTGATCAAATTCTAACCATTTCCAAAAAGAAACAAAAAAAGGCTAAAAGTGAACATTTTATGTTAATCCCATTTTTTTGCCTCCATATTCACTAATAAATTACGGTCTATTTGGTGTGTACAGGTTAAAATTTTTCTTTAGAGAGAAAGTTCAATTGCAAATTGTATTTTGCCATGCGGTTGGAGGAAACGAAAGAGAAAGCACATTATTTAAAAATATCAATTATGGGAAAGAGTTATCACAAATTTTAATTTCACATTTTTTTTCAGCATAGGAAGAAGTATTCTGAAAAAATTTTGAGTAAAATAAGGAATTTCTAAATATGTTTTTTTTAGTAAGGTAAAGAATTTGAACATTTTAAATAAAAGAGCTGGGCACATAGAAAGTAGGTTTAAATGAGAGAAAAAACTAATTTAATAATAATAATATAACAGTTTAGCAGTAATTCCAGATTTAAAGGGAGAACAATAGAATTTTAGTATCAAACTTTATGATATCACAATGTGTAACTTTTAAAAATTATTAACTCTTAAATGAGGAAACCAATGACAAAATTTGTTAGGACTTAAAAGATTCTAATTTATTTATCAATCTTGTTTCATGGATCCCTGCTGAGGAAGGACCTCTGGGATGTAAAACTTGTCATGGTTAATGCACATACATACGATATGAGTCATAATCATAGTGAAAACAATTATATGTTACAAAGAGAAATAAAGAGAATAAAAATATACATTAACTTTTACAACTGAGTTTTGCAAAATGTCATGTTGGATACAATTAATTATTTTGATCAAATTCTTGAATGGAGTAGAAAGAGTTGCCAATAAGATAATCTTTCAGTTTTTCTTTAAATATATCTTTAATATCTGCAAACTGTTTTATATTCTTGGGAAGTTTATTAAACAGATGTATCCCAAAATAATTAACTACTTTTTTTACTAATTCCAGAGATATTTGTGTTTTGTGAAAGTTATTTCTGTTTCTTGTACTGAAATTGTGTACCTGTGAATTAGATGTAAACAGGTAAAAATGTTGTATGACAAAGCAGAGGAGAGAATATATATACTGAGATGTCATTGTAAGAATATTGAGTTTTTTAAAAAGTTGTCTGCAAGAAGGTCTTGGGTTTTACCCCACACAGCATCCTAATACCTCTTTTCTGTGCCATGAATTTTTTACTTTTTGATGGGTTTCCCCCAAAAATTTTGCCATATGACATCACTGAAAGAAAATATTTAATTTAATTTAACTTAATTGCAATGAAGCAACCTGTTTCATTAATTCTAGATCTGCTGTTAAAGAAAGTGTTCATATTGCAAAGGTGGCACTGCATTAAATAAATTAAACTATATATTACATATTATTAAAATTTTGAGAAAATTGAAGTAAAATTAGTGTACCAAGAGAATGTGGAATTTTGGATATTCACCAGAGAATAGTGATGAGTCAGTAAAGATTATCCAAGGCTATAAAAAGCCAACCAGTGTTCCCTAGGGGAGGCGGTTTTGGAGGAGCAGTTATGAGGAAGTAATTTCTAGGGAGCAGTTTTGGAGGCAGCAGTTTGAGGGAACCATTTTAGAGGAGCAGTTTTGAAGAGGCAGCTTTCAGTAGTACGGCAGTATAGAATGAGCGTGTCATGTCTTCATAAGTGCACAATCTTAACCCAGTACGTATTGCATCATGAAGTAAAATTCAGAATGTAACAACTCAAAGTTTAAATATCTTGCCCCGTAACAAGTTCATGGACTTTATCATTCACTTTAAAGAAACTTTAAGCTAAACTCAATGAAATAACTTTTTTTTTAACAGTCGTTTAAGAAGTCATTATTAGCAGTGGTTAATACTATCACTAAGCTCACTCTGAACTTTGGGATGCAAATATAAGTATGTTTGCCAAAGTGAATGCTTTCCTGCAGTATTGTGCCTTGGAGGATAATCTGCATCTTCGTATGTCATTTCAAAGTTCGATACTGCCTTAAATGTTTTCAACAGTGTAATCGAATATCAGTGTTAACTTCATCAAGCTTTCAGAACATATTTCAAACTAGCAGTTACCCGCGACTTCGTCCACATTGAAGAGTGTTGTAATATGATTTTCTTGAGAGATATGGTTGCTCAGTGATTAGGGTGTCCAATTGGAGATGGAAAAGTCTCCAGCTTGAATCCCAGTCTTGGTGAGGATTTTCAAGGGTCCTTAGCTCGATCTTCACCTATGGCATAGGTTGTGTGATGTGAATTACGCCAGAATGCTCACTTGGTTCTGATTCTGTGTTGAACTGTGGGTCCCCTATGTCCAGTAGGATTACTGGGTTACGTTAAAAGGCTACGAAAGGGGCTGATTGCGGAGACGTAAAGAAGCCTTGTCATCAGGTCAATACAACCATACAATTTATTTTACAGCCATTTTTATTAGTAATAAATGTTGCAATAAAATAACAAAAATTTACTTATGTTCCAAAACTAATTCATTGAATTTTTAAAACAATAAAAATATTCTTTTTGTTAGGAGTATTTTCAGTTTAATATATATGTATATATGATACTGAGGATTTGTATACTAGGTTTTGGCTATTTTCATAGCCCTAGTTTTCTTACATTTCTTTGAAAGATATTAATTTCGTCTCTTAAAATTACTAATTTCATCTCGCGAATAAAAATGAATAAAGTTTTAATTAATGGAAGCTCAAAACATCAAATATTAGCAATACATTGATGGAATCGACTAAATATCAACAACAACAAAATACTGACATCAAAACAGCAAATAAATACTTATGAAGCCCTAGGACGTTCATTACCGTTAAAAAAATTGCGATACTAAAAATGAATTTTTTCATTTGCATTGAATATCTGAAAAAGAAATATTTAAAAAAAGAGAACTTAATTTGTTCTGAATATTGATTTTGTTTTGAGGATATATTGGTTCCATCAACAGAAATTTACATATTATAGTAGTAAGTATAGTAGTAATTGATTCTTTTATCCACATTGATCAGTGGTATTGTGGTAATGGTTTCTTTATCTGTGGAAACAGTTGAATTGCCTGTAGACCAGTTTACTATAGTTCATTCTATCTGAATAAAACAATTATAAATTTCAAAAATTTACTTCGGTCAACGCCATGTGTTCTGCTAAATCATCCAAGCTTATTATAAATATTTTGATACAATATCGGAACAAAGCAACAAATGGCATCACTAAAATGGCGCTCTTGAAATAACTAATAATGTTTCATTCTGGCCCATGCTGCATTTCAACCAAGTCACAAACTCAGCTAATATTACCACTAGAAAATCAAAGCTTTTATCAGTTGTGCATTAATACATTCACTATATAGCCTATTGCATGTTAGTGACGTTATGAATGGTGAAATAAACTTGACTGATTATTTCAGATCATGATACTAAATGAACCCAAATAATGACGTTGGCAATGTGGCGCTCGTAAAAACACAGTAAATTAAATACTGAATTCATCTGAAACTACATTAATTCACATGAACTATGTCAACAACATCATGACAGTTATTGGAGTAACGTAATTAAAAAACTTGTACTAAAATGCTTGTAACTTACAGTGCACAATGGAAAGTCCATAATTCTCTACAACTTTCGTTAATATTGCTGGTCAAGTTAACATCTCGATAAAGTGACTGTTACTGCTCATGACTTAGTAAGGTGTATAATTGCATTTAATATGTTGAGGTGTGTTCGTATAGTTTGACTTTGTAGCGGATATATTAAAAGAGATAGTGGTTTGGTTGAAATAATGCCTGGACCAGAATAATTTTTACTACAGCATAAGATAGAAGGAATTTAGTTATTATAAGTAATAAGTAAGCAGCTTTCATATGCTCCATGCAAATGAGCTGTATTGGGTTGTTAACAACTTCAATTTGCTTCATGAAACAATTAAGAGTCTACATTAGCCCATTGAATACATTTGTTCTAAGTGTAGCATTCGATAGATATTTGCAGAATATTGAACAGTAATTAAAAAGCACTGTTTCGTGAATCATAGTATCTACTATTTGTACAAAAATTCTGAACAAAAAATAAAAATGGTTAGTTAAGTTTTAAATTTCGTCAAAAATAATTTCTAATACAGAGACTATATAGTAACAAAAAAGAAACAGGAAATAAATTAAACCGAGGTAGAATGGAATGCTTTACATTTTTTATAAATACGACATTTCGGGCACGACCACTTTGCACTTTTAGTGAACCGACTTTCGTGCAGGTATACTCATAGCGTTTTGCATTGGTTTTTTTTTTTTCTTTTTCCCCCTAGCTTTGATTTTTCACATTTATTATGACGCATATATTGCGAACGAAATTATGGTTTAATATTTGATATGTCATACTATTTCACGTACGCAAATAAAAACATCTCTTTGCGAACTTAACAATAGTACCTACCTTTTTTTAAATTTAAGGTTAAGTACAGATTTATATTTCCTGCTTCCAAAATATTATTTGTCAAGTGCTTCGGTTTTATGGCTTTTAAACTAAACACAATTTGCATATGTAAGAAGGTTTTTGCTTTTATTACCGAAAATTAGTGTTTGTGATTTACGTAAAAAGCAAAGAGTAAACGTGGCACGGCTATCTACGAAGTAGGAACATCTTTGTTGTTTGCAAATTGATATTAATGGCAATTTCTAAAAGAACTATGCATTTTTGCGGGATAAAATCTATTCTATGTCACTTCGCACACAATTAACTGACTTCATGCCAAATTTCATTTAAATGTGTTGAGTTATTAAGGCATGATTGATCCAGAAGTACAGGGTGATTCAAAATTATTGTCGGGGTTTCAAAAAATTCCTACACTTAGCACAATTGAGATACGAATTTGAATCTTATTTCGATGTGTAAAGAAACTCATCAAGTTTTTTTACATCCATTACAAATGTTCGATATGTGTGCCTTGTGTCACTCTGCACACATCTATGTGATAGTACATTTCATCCTACATGCGATGCAGCATGTCATCAGAAATGTTTAGAAAGGTGGCCCTGATCCATTCTCTCAGTTGCGGAATAGTCGCAGGTAGAGGAGGATGATAAACTTGATCCTTGACGTAACCCCACCGAAAAAAATCACACAGGGTTAAAGCTGGTGAACGAGGGGGCCAAGCCATGAGCATTTGGCCACTGTCGGCTCCGCGTCCTATCCATTGCTGCGGAAATTGTTCGTTGAGAAATGTTCCGACCTCTAGATGGAAATGAGGTTGAACACCATCTTGTTGGAATATCCACCTCTTTCAGCTGAGGCAGCAACCACTCAGAGACCCTGTCAAGGTAAGTTAGTCCTGTACTGTCTATTCATTGAAGAAGAACGGGCCGTACACTTTCGCCATGGAAACAGCAGCGAACACACACACTTTTGGAGAATCACGTTGGTGTTCAATAAAAGCACTGGGATTTTGTGTCCCCCAAATCCGTACATTATGCTTGTTAACTTTCCTGCACAAGTTAAAGTTCACTTCATCACTAAGAATAAGTTTTTTACAAAACCCATCTTCTTCCATTTTTTCTTGCATAATGTTGCAAAACGTGAGACGTTTGCAATGGTCATCAGGTGTTAAAGCCTGAAGCAGCCCTAGGCGATAGTCTTTAATTTTTAGGTGTTTTTGTAGCACGCGCCAAACTGTGGTTTGCGGAATGTTCAGTTCTCTGCTGCCTCTTCTTGTTGATTTCCGCGGGCTACGTTGATAAGCTTCTCTGACGCGGTTCACGTTGACTTCCGACACAGAAGGACGCCCACTGCTTTTCCCTTTGCATAAGCAGCCCTTCTGCACGAACTGCGCATACCACATCCGAATGGAATTGTCTGAAGGTGCATCCTTCATAATTTTTTTTCGAAAGTGCCGTTGGACAACAGTAACTGACTGACACACGTGAAAATCTATAATGCTAAAAGCCTTCTCTATAGCGTTAGCTGTCATATTGCAAACACAGACATCTGGCGGAACAAAATGTAACTACAAGATTAGCGGCTGTTACAAAACAAAACTTTGAGAGTTTGTATATTCATCCATTTAAAGATAATACTTGTATGTTTAGTAGACAGCCGGTAAAAATTCATGAAACCCCAACAATCATTTTGAATCACCCTGTACATCCAAACACACAACCAAACTTTCTCATTTTCTCATTTATATAGATTCTTAACAACAGTGACTTTTTTCTTTCGCGTATGAATTTTTATCTGTTACAGGGTTAATAGCTTGGCAGCCAATTTTAAGAACTCTAACATCTCTGAGAAAACGTATCAGTACTAAAGGTATCACAATTTAATGCGAATTTAAAACTCCAAGTAACATTTATGTCTTACACTAGTTTCAAAAACAATGTTAATTTACCTATTAAGACAAAACGTTCCTGAAATTTACATAAATAATAACTTAAATATTGCAATTATAAATTCTAAACAATTCAGTGACATTTTGCACATTTTTGTTGGTGCATGCTGCAGAGGGCATATCTGCAGCAGAGGAAAAACATTTCCACACGGAATTTGTTATGGTTCTTTGCTCTAAATTAATGTTGTGATTTAAGTATTTCTTTTGTGTTAAAGAATTAAATGGTAAAAAAATTTGGCAGCTATGAAACATGTTGTCTTAAAAATGAATTGTTTCGAAAGAGGTGATTCTGTGTGTTTCAGGTATACATATGGAAATGAACCAAAGTACATGATGTGCATCACTGTTTTAAATACTTTTACCAGTAGTGGATCAAGGAAACTTCAGAGCTGGGGCAAAAAGAGTGAGACTGCTGTTCCTGCCGCCCCAATTGTCACCACCTGGGGCAGCAGTGGAGGTAAAAAAAAACGTCGCCGCGGCATAAATTGCCAGCCTTGAAACACAATGTTGCTGCCTCCCTCCCCAAACTAGATCTGTCTCTGACTGTGACTACATTTTTTGTTTTTTTTGTTTGGTCTTAGATTTTCTTGTAGTATTATGCGTCATTTATTCTTTCATTTATTTAATTATTATTTAAGATTTTGCTAAAAATGTTTTCTTTAATATTTTTCAATTAAATCTTAAATATATTTTATGGATTTTAACTTAAGTTCATCAGATCAACACAACTGCTCTTTGGTTGTTAATAGATTTAATCAATTTCTTAAAAAAAATAATTAAAATTTCTATAATTCTGGGGAGAGGAGTAGACAGTCATTTCTGCCTATCTAAATTAAGTTTACAACTGAATTAATAGTATTTCAGCAATAATGAAATCTGTATTATTTTATTTTGATGTATTCAAGTTCTTTCTTTCATTCAAAGATCATCTCAATGTATTATGTTATGTTTTTAATAATTGTATATCATTTTGTTGCATTTTCAGGAAATATTTACAATTGATACATTGCTATGTAATGTATTAACAAATGAACTATGAACTATGAACACTTTCGCAGCAGGAACTCTGATGGAAAGCTTCTTGGGCTAGATGCAGCTGGAAGCCCGAGAAGCTTTCAATCATGTACTAACAATGTTTGAATTGTCAAAAAAAAAATACACATTGTTGATCCACATGACTTCTTGAACATTCCTTGTTGCTGTATTTTGGCATGTAGGCATGATAATTTTTGTTTGTGCTGAAGAGTTGCTGCAAGTACTGCTTACAATGTGTTTGTTATTGCAATTTATTTTGCCACAACTTTCTCTAAATTAATGTGTGTTTTGTTTCTACTTTGGATAGAAATGTTGATACAGCCTACACAGATAAACAAGTTACTAAAGTGTTTGCTCATCATTCTTGTAATTCAGTGAATCTTCAGCACTTAATTTCAGCACTATTAAGAATCAAGAAGGCTTTTGTGGCTGTAAGAACTGCCTAGCAAGTGCCTCAGTTTGCCCCTTTCCATCCTATACAGGAGTAAGAATGATTTCATTTTTTAAGAGGAGTTAGTATATTATTAACAATAAATCCCAAAATTTTTATGTAAAAGCAGTTGATGTGAGAAACGGACACTGCCATATTTGGCTAGAATTTTCACATGCAATCTTTGCATAAAGAAAGCACCGTTTGTGCGTTTGAAGTATGTTGTGATTGTTGTGGTTCAGAAACTCTGAAAAATGTAAATCTTAAAAGAAAGGAATAGGCCTACCTTTCTCCAATAAAGCAATAAAGTTAACAGTAAGTAATAAACTATTTCAATTAGTTGATAAACTATTTTGTTTTATCAGTGGCATCATACATGAAGTAAGATGCACACATTTATCTAACCAGACAACGAAGATCTGTCATGGAAAACAGCTTCACATATGGTAAAAAAAAGTAAAATGATTTCTTTTGATGCCTTCTCAGCACTAAGCTTACTATGACAAACAGTGTCACAAAATATGAAAGTGGAAACAGCAGTGGCAGAGGGTAATACATTTGCACAATTGCTATTCATTATTCTAATGAATGACTATGCTGTCAGTTTGCAGTCAGATGTAAGGCTATTTGCTGAGGATATAATATTACATAACAAGGAGATATTTCTGAACAGATACAAGGGGATGTAAAAAGGATATATATATTAGTGGTCACACAGAATGGAAATAATGCTAAAAAGAGTTTGTTTGTCATGTGTACAAATTGAAAAATAAAGATTTTCTATATTTGTAGGATGCAAAAGAAATTGCTTGTTAAAGACAAGGTGTAATTATTTTTTCATAAATTTAATATTAAACTCATTTGTGTAAGTGGTAGGGAGAGGTATAAAAATATTGCATTTGCTTGGGAGGGTGATGAAGGTATGTGGCAGAGAATGAGAAAATGGGGACACAAAACTCTGACAAGACTATTGCTTCAGTATTATGATGCAGTTTGATGTCCATATTATGACTACCAATACAGAATTTTGAGAGGAACAAAACATGGCAGCTGAATTTTGTTGGAAAATTATCATAGGACACAATCAATAATTTATAGTAGCTCAGTTGGGGTGACTGGAAGATTGGAGATGAGTGAATAGGCTATAGAGAGTGTATAAGTGAAATCACAACTAAGAGGTCAGGATGGATATTTTTAGAATACGAGCAATATGTAAAATTGAAGACATCACCAAGACCACAAAATAGCACTTGATATTTGGAGAAATGAAGTAAGAAAATTTGCCTTAGTTGCTAAGGGAGACAAAAACCCCAGTGAATTATGAGAGAAACTGTGCAAAATTTATCTATGAGAGTTGTCCATAAAAAAAGGTTCCCAACACGCTGCAGTCGTGATCCGGTAATACTAATGGGATCCGGCAACACTGGCATGAAGCTTGGTTCCCCCTCACCAAATCCACACCCCAGCGAACTGTCTGTGATGCTCAGTCTTGGCTGAGCAACAGTTAAAGATGGAGCTCAAACTGGCTTTGCCTGCCAGGTGTGAATTACACTCTGTAATTTGTTTTGTGTGTGAAAATACACTGCTCTGGGTGACATTCCAAATTGTGTAAGCCTATGGAAAAAGTATACGAGCATACAACAAGTGCACAGATGGTGTAGAGAATTCAAAGATGGATGCACAGATGTCAATGATGAACAGCATTCTGGACAAAATGATTGCAAAAGTGGAAGAAGAAATGCTGAAAGATCGAAGGGTGATTGTTTGGGAACTCTGCAAGATGATCCCTGATTTCAGCAAGACTACCATTGACAAAATTTTGACATACCACTTAGGGCATGCCAAGGTTTGTGTGAAATAGGTTTCAAGAATGTTTATGGAAGACAAAAACTGAAACCTTTTGAAGTGGCCCAGAAATTTCTTCAATTGTTACTGGGTGCAAGACCTGAGTCCACTACATGACGCCGGAAACGAAGGAACAATCCTGTCAGTGAAACATCCAGAGTCGCCGAAGCCACAGAAGATCAAGCAAACACTGTCTGCCTGAAAAGTGATGGCAAGCATGTTTTGAGACAGGAAGGGGTTATTGCTGTTCATAGTCATGCCTGCTGGTACAACAATTAATGCTGACCACAAGTCTGTAACATTGAAGCACCTGCACCGCACAATTTAAAACAAGAAGAGAGGAATGCTCAGGAGGGATGTGCATTTCCTTCACGACAATGCTCATATGTTTCTCGCCCATGTAACAACCTATTTCCCCAACCAATTTGGATGGGATATTGTCACACTTGCACCCTACAGCCCAAACATAGCCCCAAGTGATTACCATCTCCTCCCTGAATTGAAGACCTAGCTGTGACTCAATTTACGACTGGAGAGGAGCTGAAAGAAGAGGTATTAAGCCACCTTCGTGATGCAAATGGGCAAGTTTTATGACTTGGGTATAAAGAAGATAATACACCGCATGCAAAAATGCATCAATCTCAATGGCGACTATGTTGAAAAAGAGGAAAAGTCAATGCTTTCCAAAAATGTATAATTCAAAGGGGAAAAGATGTTTTTCACTGTGGAAAGCTCTCATAAAACAATGAAGAAACTTGAGACAAAACTTCAGAAGTACTGTAGATAGGTATTTAAATTGATCTGTGGCATTCACTCCATTGAAATTACATTAAATTGAGGTAATGAGTATTTATTTATGTGAGAGCACATATTTCTCCATATTTACAGAAGTCTCCTTAATGTAAAGCAAATCTATACTGAAAACAATATAGATCCATTTGTACTTTGCGTTACTATAGCTGAACTTACTCCACTAACAAAGTGTTGCTTCAATTAAATAATGAAAAATTCTTAAAAAAAAAACTCTTTACAAATATTTTTAATCCATTATTCCTAGTATGGAAAGGACAGATAAAATACACCCAACAGTCGTCAAAGTTGAAGGAAGGAGGGCAGCAGCAACACACAAACAAAGAAAACACAATATTTCAGGTAAAACCCTCTTTCAAGTTAGCAGTGTTGTTTTGTGTTGCTGCTGCCCTCCTCCTTTCAACTTTGGTGAGTGTTGGGTGTATTTTATCTGCCCTTTCCATATAAATATTGCCTCACGGCAGTTCTTTCCTTTCATTGTTACCTATATATGAATAAATTAATTATATACATGAACAACCCATTTAAAAGTTTTTAAGGGCTAATCAAGTTTACTGAGTCAAACATAATATCAGTATTTGAATTGCAGATGATACTTACAATATCAACAAGTTCCAGTTTAGTGGTGTCCTTCAAATCATACCAGTGATGATGATCTATCCATTGTCTCAGGAGTTCAATTGGTGGCTGAGCACCGTATATTTCCTTCTGTGGCATGCTGAGATCATCCACAAATAGGACACATTGCTTTCCCATTGAAGGTCCATACACACCTTTCCGCCTCCTAAGGGATGAATTATAAGTTTAATAGTTGCATTAGTTCAAGAAAATACATATGAATAATCTATGATTTAAATAAAGCAGAAAAGAACAATTTGTACATTTTCACAATCTTAACTTATTGTTAATACTGAACAGGGATGTTACGGTTTGGGAGAGACTATATTATACTCTTCCAACCAAATGTCAACCTCTCCTTCAAGTGGTGCACCATGTTTGCATGGACAGGCTTTGGCGGCTGAAAGATTCCCGGTATAAGAAGTTGCCCGTTGTTTGCAAACACTGAAAGGAGGGTACAAAAGTGGTGGGTGGCCCAGGGCAACTTCTTGCCCTTGGGGTTGGAAGAGGCCCTTAAAGGTAAATGTATCAGAAATTATCAATGGCATGGGGATGCAGAAGGTAACAGGAAGCCATTGCATTAGGGTATCAATAATAGTAGATTAAATATACAAATAGGGTCAGATGCGATGGAAGATGTTAGTGGATTTTGCCACTTAGGAAGAAAAATTACAACCGATGGCCAAGGCAGGAATGGCTTTAAAGACAGAATAGAAATAGCAAAAAGAAAAAGAAATCTTTTAGTTTCAAACATTAATCTAGGACTCAGAAAGAACTTTTTAAAACTTCATGTGTGGAGCACAGCACTTTATGGCAAGAAGCATGGACTTTAAGAATTCCAGAGAGAAGGAAAATTGAAATATTTTAAATGTGGTACTACAGAAAATTAAGTGGACATATAAAGTATGAAACAAACAAGTTTTGGAAATGTTGAATGAGAAAAGAATTTTATGGAAAAGTCTTACAGGAAGAAGAGACAGGAGGTTAAAAAAAAAAGCCCCAATATATTTTGAAAATAGCCTTATGAGATTCTTATTATTATTATCAATTTCTATTTTGTGATGAGTAAGTTCAGTAATAATCACTATTCAACTCTGAATCTGGAATCAGTACATCTCAAGTCTTCAAATATAATATTATCAATTCCTCTTCTATTTCCAAAGATAACATTTATCTATCATTCACTGCTCACTTTATAGGTAACTGCCATTCAGTTACTCCAGTAGATTCCATATTTTTCTCTTCACTGGCAATACCATGTTATTAGAAATTTGTTTACCTTCTACTCTTTTTGATCCCAACCTCTTTCCCATTCAAAAATTGCCTCTTGGTTAGTATAAATTTGTAACCAATCTCCTCTCACTTGTTAGCCAAGTGTATGTAGTGTCATTCAATTCAATAACCTGTTAAATTTGTAAGTGAAACAGTTTTTATACAGTGGTGACAACTGCATAGTTTCCTGGATTTCTCTGTATATCTCTCTCCTGCATTTATTCACCATTCTGAGTCATGTGGTAAACTTTGTCAAATGCACATCTCCTGAACCATATGACTTGGTCCCTAGCATATGAATAACAGATAAAAACCAAAATGTTGTACATGTTTTTGTTTTTCCATATGTGTTTCACTCGTCACAGCCTTCAACTTTAGTGAGTGATGAATCATTTACTCTATCCTTTGTTATTTATATTGTCTAAAGGCTGTTTTCTTTTTTCCTTAATATCATTAAAATAACGATAAAAATTTTCAGTTATCTTGGGGAGAAGAGCAGAAGATATGGGCAGAAATGTACATAGTTCATTGAAGAACTACCAGGATTAGGATTGAAAACACTAGTCAGTATTATCTAGCTCTTAGCTTTGAAAGATGTTCTAATCTATAAATCAAAAATCAAATTCATGGAGGAGAACAATATCAAGATATATATTCTAACTCCTTCTGATGACAAAAGAGTCTCATGTTTTATTTATACCTCATCAATTTACTCTGGGAAATTATTTTTCTCATTCTTTGGTTTCTTTTTTCATGTTAGTCATAGTATATCTGCAAAATAGGAAATTAGAAAAAGTGCTTTGTATATTTAATATAATACATAATATTATCACACATGTGCCACTATAGGATAAAAGACAGGTGAAAAGAATCATGGGCCTACACACAGCTTATACATGTGATGAGACCTCCGTCGGCGCGCATTTCGTATTGCACTATTGGCCAAACAAATTATTTGCAATCATCCAAACATTTCTATTGATTTTATCGTCTCATTTTTGCGATAAATTACGATATTCTAGTACATACCCCACTTAGTTTGTTTACCCATTGTCGCCATTCACATATAGAATGTGTGATCCTATCACTAACATACCTACCTTCTGGACATGTCTGCTATATTTTTAACACGTAACTGCTGTTTGTTGGTGACGTGACTCAATCATTAACACTTCTCAATTTAATTTAATATTTTTTTATTATTCCCTCCCCCCCCCTCTCAAAATGATTCCCTTAAAGGGCGCCTATTGATAAATACTTGTCCTCCTACAGATACCATGCCTCCCAAGTAGCCAAACTACAGTCTCATATTCTTTTCCTAAAATCATGCCTCTTCTTTAACATTCCTCCAAATGGTCTCACCATCAAACTTCCAGTATTTGGGTGTCCCCCACAAAGACACCCAGCCCTACATGTCTTCCGCTACAATCAGTCTTTGGCCCTCACCAACCTTGTCCTGCAATAGTACACCAATCTGGCTAACCAACACTCCAGAAACCTCATATCCCTTCAGAAAATACTTCCGCTCTCATCCCTGCAAGTGATTCCACTCATAAATCTGATTCTACAACAATCAGTAAATTCCAGTAGTAGAAATTCCCAGAATCATCTGCACAAGTTGTCCACATTACTAAAGTCCCATCTTGCAGCAGGATATTCTCTTCCCTGCCAGCCACTCATCCACCAATCAAAACTGCTGCCTCCCCTGATTTCCTCAAAACTGTCTATTGCCCAACTGCTCAACATACCTCAACCTCCTCATTTGAAACCCACACCTCACTCTCTGCACTCCAGCCATGCCTCCAAACCTAAACTGTTAGTCATGAACCTGTCGTCTTCATCACTATCTGAACCCCAACTGTCCATACTTTCCAAAGGCCTTACTTTTTCTCCTACCCCTACCTAGTCCGGGACTCCCTTTCACTCTGCCGAACACTCCGCTGGAGGTACCACTTTGACACTCATGTCAGTGAACCTGGGCCTCTAGACTACCTGGAACCCAGTCTCCAAAAATTCAAACCTCTATCAACACTTGACTCACCACCTCTTCCCCAGAACTATCCCATACAAATTTTTGAGGAATTCTTAGCTACCAGTTTGGCTTCTCCTAGTTTTATAAAGACCTTGACGAATACCAGCAATCTCCCCCCAGCTGAAACCCGTGCCAGAAAACAACTTTTGACTAACCCAGATCTTACCATTCTAACCGCGTACAAGGGCTCAACCACAGTAGTTAAGAATCACGGTGACTGTGGCTGAGGCCCTTCGTCAGTTATCAGAAGCCAACACTTACTGCTACCTTGCTCAAGATCCCACACCAGATGTCACCAAAAAAATACAGGAATATGTACAATGGGCCCCTCCAAGGTCTCACCCCATAGTCATTCTCTCTCCTTACTCCTCAAAATCCACACACACCTACCCTTTACCTCCTTCCCAAAACCCATAAGCCTGGCAATCCAGGACGCCCCATTGTTGCAGCTTATGGATCTCCTACTGTACGAATCTCTCCTTTGGTGGACCAGCACCTAAAACCTATAGTCTCTCAGCTCCCTTCCCACATCAAGGACACACAACACTTCCTTTTCCGTATTTCCACCATACCCACACCACTTCCTTGCAACTCCATACTGGTAACCATTGATGTCACATCATTGTACACACATATTGCCATGGCCTTAGCACCATGGGCACTTGCATGGCCCCCTCTTATACTAATCTCTTCATGGGCCGCCTGGAACAGATGTTTTTGGAGAACATCCTCCTCAAACCCATCCTGTGGCTAAGGTTCATAGATGACATTTTTATGATATGGACACATGGAGAAAACACCCTTCTAAATTTTCTGGATAATCTAAATACCTTTAATAACTCACTGAATTTCACATGGACCTACTCCCATACCCAGGCCACATTCTTCGATGTGGACCTGTCCCTTTCCAATGGCCACCTCAGCACCTCAGTCCACACCAAACCCACCAACTCACCGCAGTACCTCCATTTCATACCAAACGTTCCCTCCAGTACAGTCTTGGCATTTGAGGCAGTCGTATATGCTCCAATCAGAAATCCCTTATAGATATTCAAACAACATCTCACAAGCATTGGTATCCCGAAATTATCCCCCAGCTTTGGTTCACAAGCAACTTTCACGAGCCACATTGCAACCTGCTCTACCTATTGACTGTTCGAAACCCACTGAAACCAACCATAATCCAGTCCTGGTCACACAATACTTCTCTGGCCTTGAATCAATCAATAAAATGCTTCGGCAGGGTTATGACTTTCTACTAACCTGCCCATTCTTCCAAAAATCCTCACTGGCTCTCCCAGAACATTTTTCAGCAGGCTTCCCAACCTCAGCCAGCTACTAGTACACAAACATTGTCTTCCTCGTCCCATCAGATTGCCCCAAGGATCCTTCCCATGTAATAGACCCTGCTGTAAGATGTGCGACATTCAAAATGCTTCCACCACTTTCACCATCCCTGTCACTGGCGAGAACTTTCCTATCATAGGACACGCCACCTGTGAAACATCCTGCATAATATACCTGCTAACCTGCTGTTGATATTGTTTTACTGAGCTGTGTCAGGGGTAAAAAAAAAAGGTGGATAAGGAATTACTATATGAATCAATTATATTCACACATGAGGGAATTGTCTTTGAACTGCCTTGGTGCTATAGATGAAAACATGTAGTTATAAAGAAACCACCTGGCTCTGAATTCGTTTATTATAAATATAATCACTTGTTCAGTACTGCTCTGGTGGGAGTAGGAGAGGGTGGGAGAAAAACACGCTTGTGGGTAATCACATGCAGGCTGAATCACACAGTTGGAACGGTGCGGGCTAGGCATGGTTCATGCTATACCATTCTTCAGGGGCAGATCTATGGGGGGACCAAAGTCCGCTCAAGCCCCTCCAAAACCAAAATCCTGGATCCACCCCTGCCCTTCTGGCAGGCAAAACAATTACAGCGCCACTCACACCAGACATTTTCCCATTGTGTTGTGGTAATAGTAAAGTGAGGTTTATTTTCAATGTGTTTGATGTAATTTTTGCCAGCTGCATTTTTCAAGGTAAGTACTATTGTAAGGTTTTAAAGTAATTTTTTAATATCAACTACTAGCCATAGATGTAACCTTTCATTTAATTGTAGCTTTGTCTAGGTATTTGAACTAATAACTGAATTCTGCTTTTATTAGTCCTCAAACTCACTTTGGAGTATTAGCATGTGGCTCATCAAGTGTATGGAATTCTCCCTTCATAATAAAAGTAGAATGTTATGTTTTCAATTCCAACAATTTTTTCTTTATATATATTTCAGATTAGTGATTATAAAAGAAAAAACCAGAAACCAAATGGAACCAAGAGGAACTTCATAGGGTTCTTGAAGCCATAAAAACAGGAAGAAAAATAAGAGAAGTATCAAGGACTTATGGGATTCACAAAGCTATTTTGCATACAAGAATGAAATCAAAAAATACCAAGGGTCCAAGACTGGAAAGAACCCCCACATTTTCGACTGAACATGAACATGAGATTAGGGATCCTGTTATTACAATGGCAAAGATGTTTATGGAATTACAATTAGCCAGTTTCAGAAGCTATGAAAAAGATAGCTGAAGGTAACAAAAAAAAAAATTAGGAATAAAGAAGAAAAGTGGCCAATTTTACTAATTAAAAAAGGCTCAAAGAAGAAACATATCATACAATAAGAAACTCAAACTAGAAAGTAAAAGTAGCATCAAAGAAGACCTAAATCTCGTCTTAAAAGACATTTGTGATGACAATGAAAATGGGTGATATAGATCCAAGATGCCAGTTTAGTTTGCGGAGAGTTTCATGTAGTAGGTGGAGCCACGAAGAATGTAGCGGCTCAATTAGAAGTATAATATTAGCTATAAAATAAATGCACCCTTTTCAAGTATAGAAGCCTTTTTTTATTATTATTATTTTTTTTACAAAACATAATTATTTTCTTCATTAATGTACTGTTCAAATATAATTAATAAATTAAACTGATAAAAATAGTGTGTATCCTCCATTTGTATGCATTGTTTGTTTTGCATGTTATTACCCCATACCAGATGTGTCATTAGCCCAACAGGGGGGAAATACGGCATACGTGCACTTTTTTTATTTTAATCTTAAAAATGTTGGTAATGTTCATAACTATTTCTAATCAGTTGGATGTAAGGGTAAAAACTGATACCGGGGGTGAAGTATCAGTTTAGTCACCTTAACTAACCTACAACTTGCTTTAAGTTCCGACAAAGTTTCATCAATAAAACTGAATGGCCATGAGTGAGCCTGGATAAATCAACTGTAATGCATTGCGGTCGGCACTTCCCTATTTCCTTGGGAAAGAAAAGGTTAATATTCCCTACAAAAATATGTACAGTTCACTTGATGAAAAATTTTAAATTTATTTCAAAGTCACATTGGAAAATCACAATTACAGTTGAAATGGCAAAAATCGGACTAAACGTCTCCAAAAATCGCAAGTCATGAAAAGGAATAAATACCGGACTGAACCCCATACGAAAAAGTTAAAATTTCATAGTCAGTGTTTACACCACTGTCCAACAAGAAAATTCCATCATGGATACTGGTCACCCATGTTGTTACTAACTCAATGTCTTCCAAATGCCATTATCGTTGTCCGATACCAGCACCCCCAACCGAATTTCTTGAAACTATCTAACATATGGTCTGCTTCGCGACATAAAATACAAGACAGCACAGACGGTTTCCGCGTCTCAATACATACCTTTCGAAGCCTGCGTTCAGTGTCACCTCGTCGTCCAAAATAGTCTGACAAAATTTTGTTAACCCCAGTGTTCAGAATTTAACAGTGAATAGTATGTGATGTGTAGGTTTGACGAGTTTATGATGACCATAGTTCTAAATTTACTCAGTTTACTGTAAAAAATTGAAATTCGTGTGTATAATAGTAACTGACTTCCTGAAAAATGTTGGTAAATCCCAGTGTTGATACTTGGTTTCCATTATTTTAGCAATTACCGTTGAACTATAAACTACCATGTTTAAACCTCTATCATTTCGTTCTGTGATTGCTTCTGATTTAAAAACTGTAACTTTTATTATTATCAGTGGTGTATTATAGGAGTTATCAACCTTACAAAAACGGAGGTGAATGATAGATGGCAGACATGTTAAAAAAAAAAAAAAACTAGTCTCTCTTTAATTACTATTGAAATGCTGCTTAATTTGAACAAGTGTTATCTTTTGAATTTTCCTCTTATTTTATTATACATTTTAAAAGTTGTTTTGTTCACTGAAGTGGTCTCGGTAATTCACAGTTTAATTTTGAAAGTAGCCACGTTTCTGTTTCCTACGTTATAACTTGAAAATTGATTTAATATTCATTATACTGAATGGAATGCTTTGAAACTAGAATATGTTATACCAGGTTCTTTATTCTTATAGAAAATTTACTTTTTAGCTTGGGAAATTATCGAAAATGTGTTGCTATGTGGTGTTGAAAATGCAGTGTGTTCAACGAAGCGTTTAAAATTATGTTTACTTTATTTATCCTGTCTGAAACTACTGATTTTTAGTGAATTTAACTTCCGTTCGAATTGTTTTGCATGTTATTATTATGAAAATACTTTATTGCCTTGAAAAGTGCTGAGAATTAGTAATATTATCCCGTAACCAAAATCGACTGTTTACAAATTGGATAACTATGGATTACACTGGTTCAGGTTAGTTTAAAGGTTATTTACTCTTATTAATTGTTTATTAAGGGCTTGTATTATGTGCTGAAAGACTTTATTGTTTTTAAATCGCCTTATGTTCTAAGTTAGACTGCAGTATCGGCTTCTGCATGAAACGTGTCCCCAATGTCCTGTAGTTGTGAGATGAAAAATTTTATATTCCCTTATGCCTTATAGTCAAGAAAAATAGAATTTAACTAAATTCTAAGGTGCTTACATGGAATAGGTCCTTAGTATGTTATGCATCTGTTTTTGTAGGTGTTTAATGATGTAATGAACAATTTAAATCCATTTTTCCTTAGATGCATGTATTTCCCCCACTTTCCCCTGAATTACAAGTTTTGGATGGTTAATGTCAGATCGAACGTAAATTTTTTCCTGTATACAATGGTGGCCTTCTTAACTATTCCAAATATGGAGATATGTTTATTAATCCCCTCTCAAGAAGTTTTACCAATCATTTAAGCTTGCACCATTTGTTTTTGTCTGTGGCAATGTGTCTGCAATCATGACTATTTTAAAAGTTCATCAGAAAGATTGGTTTTGTTAGCATCACTTGAGTAAATTTTGCATTTTATTCATATCTAACTAAGCCTTTATAAGATCATATATATATATTACTCAAGGTTTGTTGTTATTATTATGGCTAATAATAAAACAGAAATAATGAAAACTTAAATCATTCACTGATTTCCTCTGCTGTTGCAGTGATCCCATTGTATGTACTGTGCTCATCACTTCCTGGTCTCCAAGAAAACTCACCTGGTCAAAGTACCAGAAAGTACTCCACAATAGACAATTTTTTTTTTTTTTTTTTTTTTTTTTTTTTTTTTTTTTTTTTTTTTTTTTTTTTTTTTTTAACCGTTGGTTCATTTAACTTCTTTTTTTTTGTAGTTGTTGGTCCTCATAGAATCCATTCTCTTTCTAACATCTTCCTTCACAGCATTAGCTTGTTTCTCTTTATACAGGGTGAGTCAGGACAAAAGGTACATGCTTTGAGGGGTGATATTACTGGTAATTTTGAACAAAAAACTTCTAATAAACATATGTCCTTTTCTTAACCATTTCAGGGTAAACTAATGAAAACAATTAGGAACGGGGAAAGTACAGGTGACAGTAAATTAACATACTGTTATGTTATGGTTTGTTTTGATTGTGTAAGTTTCCACACAAAAGATTCCACCGTCAACTTCAATGCATTTTGCTGCTCTTGTAGACAGGTGTTGTGTTGCTGATCTGAGCCCATTTCTGCATTCTTTACTTGAGCACAAGCATGTAAAATACGAGTGTGAAGTTCCTCTCTTGTGTCCACTCTGCGCTTGTAGACTTCACATTTAAGCCAACGCCATAAACAGTAATCCAACGGGGTAAGATCGGTTGACCTCGGTGGCCAAGCAACGGCTCCATGACGATCAATCCAATGACCAGGATATGTTTTGTTGAGATACTATGTCACTGCCTGTATGAAATGTGCACGAGCTCCATCTAGTTGAAAGTACATACGAGCTTGTGTTGCCAAAGGGATATCCTCCACGTATTCTGGTAACATATTTTGAAGAAAATCAAAACAGTTATCTAAAACAACTGTACCGATGAGTTGGGCATCAATAATACCGCACCACATGTTGACTGAGAAACATTGTTAAAAAGTCATTTCCACAGTAGCGTGCACATTTTCATCAGCCCATACGTGAGAGTTCGTGTGTTGTTGATTCCATTGCGCGTAAATGTTGACTCATCAGTGAACAGAATACATGGAATTAATCGATCATTGGCAATGATCCATTCACAAAAGTCTTCCCGGTTAGTATCATCTCCTTTCTGCAGATGTTGTACGCTCTGCTGATGAAATGGATTCAGACCTTGCTCATGTACTGTGCTTATCACTCGTGTTTGTGGAATACCAAGTTGACCAGCAATGTTTCTAGAGCTAATTGTTGGGCTGCGTTCCACTACTTGAAGAATGTTCCAACTTCATTAAGGGTTTGTTGTATGGGAAGTTCAGATGCTAGGAAGCGTACCACACTCACACAATCTGTGAAAAACCCTGCTAAACACCCTGCTGGCACTCTGCGAATAGGAAATCATTGGTATTCTCGAACAGCAGCTCTGGAATTCCCATTGGACAAACCGTAGACAAACATCATGTCAGCACACTCTGCATGTGTGAAGATCCGTGGCATTTCCACTACACTAAAATGTATTTTTTGTTCACGTAACAACACAATGGTACCATGCACTATGACAAGCACTGTCGGACTGGACTTTAGGTAAACAACTGAACCATACGCAAGTGAATTGAGTACTGAAAGGGTTAGTAAAGACAACACTACACTTTTCCCGTTCCTAGTTGTTTTAATTGGTCTACCCTGAAACGGAAAGAAAAGGGCATATGTTTGTTAGAAGTTTTTTGTTCAGAATTACCAGTAGTATCACCTCTCGAAATGTGTACCTATCCTCCTGACTCACCCTGTAACTGTTCAGCAGCAACTCAGAAGCAGTATTTTTTCTTGTCTGTTTTTGTACTCAGATGCTTTGATGTGCCATAATGCTGGAAAAGTCTTGCTCATTTCATTCCATTCAATAATAAACATCCTGTCTTCAGCTTTTGTATTCATTTTCAGAAGAAAAAACCAATAACTGAAAAAATTCTGCAGCAACAAAATACAAGCAGAGACTAGTGATCGTGCACATGTTTAAGAAAACACATTCTGCCGTCAAAGTCATGGTGACTGTGTTTTTAGACCGTAAGGAAATATGCCTTTTTCATCGACTTAATGCCAACTAGGACAACAATAAATTCAGAGAGATATTGCGAAACATTTTATTTTAGCTCCACACTACTGCTCCTGGCGCAATGGGTGACGACACCCGGGGTGACAACAATGGGGATGGTTATCTCACAGTTTTGCACCGGCTTGAAAAATTCTTAGACCTGCCACTTACTTAGCCCCCTGTTGATTAGCACCTGTTCTCAAAACCAAAGGAACACTAGGGCAGCCTACACTTCCGGACCAATGCGGCAGTCAAAGAAGTCATCTTTAGTGCGAAACTGCTGATCTAATAGCTTAAGAAACTTATGAGTTGTTTCAACTGTGGTAGACACATATAGTACCCAGTTTAGTGGTTATAGTCAATTCTGATTTTCCCATGTCTAAAATATCAAAAGTGCATCCATCTGTTCAATTATAACAACTTCTTTAAAATCAAGGTTGTCATACATTTTTAGGAAAGACAATAGATCAGCTGCCATTGTTGATAATCACCAAGAGAGGAACATAACTGATAGTAATTAGTTTCTCTAAGTGAAATTAACTTGATGAAGAATAACTAGAATTAATAATATAGAGTTTAAAGTCGGCAAATCTTCCATTCTTTTCTAAATTCTAAATACTTACTGGAATTTAACCTATTCATTTACATTATGAAACAAATATTTAATTTAATATAATTTAATTGCAATGGAGTGCACTCTTCGGTGGCAATTTCCGTACACACTCGTTTTTTCGTTTTTCTATGTTTTTGAACAAGTTTTAATTTTAAATTGTTTCAGCATTTTTGTGTATTATTCATCACTTTCTTTGGAAACTATTTTCAAATTTCTAATTCCCTTACCATTGAAAGAAATTTTTTCCATACCCTTATGCATGAAATTCATTCCAATAGTGCTTACATGGAAGACTTCGAATACAAATTATAAAATCTAATCAGCTTGAAGTTCATTGCTTAAGAAACTAACTTAATGTTTCTCAGTGAATTGCCAATATATCATGAATTATTCTGACTTAAATTTCATTTTGGGTTTAATTACCAGACAAACATACAGAACCTCTTTCTCAAGAGCCTAAATAATGTAAATTTATTCAAATTTCAGGTTGTTACTTTCATTTATATAGGTGATATAACATGCAGAAATAAATTTATAAAAATAAAGAAAGGAAAAATGAAACACACCTGTCTAGTTTCGACATTACTATTTCTTGTGTTTGAGCAGCAGTTGTCCGAGCAGAGAAATTTACAACATTAGCAAGAAACTTATCCTTTGGTAATGTAACCAGATAATTAAGAATTACAGCCGACTTTCCTGTACCTGTTGGACCTACAACCATCAAAGGCAGTTTTCTAGCCAAATAGAGTTTCAAGAAGAATTGCTGGCATGCCATTTCACTTGTTTCAATAATCATCTCACTAACCTGCAAACATTAATAATGAATAATTATTTCTCAAAGCATTGTATATAATAGGTTGGAATGATTAACAATTACAAAAAAAGAAAAAAAAAAGAATAAGATAGATTATAATAACAAGAACAAACCTTAGATTCAGGGCCAAGCTGTACCTTCTCTACAGTTTCAATCCAAGGTACCCATGTTCCATTATTTTTCTTATCAAAAACCCAGTGGAAAACACTTTCACGCTCAGGAAATAATTGCTGACGAGTCAATTTGAATACTTTCGGCTTTGGATAATCTTTATTCGTACCATACAGTAATCCTCGATAAAAGTTATCAAATCCAGGACGGCTATTGCCTTAAAGAAAGAGAAACATCTGTATGTATAATTGTGATATAATACATTTAAACACATAAACGTTTTTTAAAAAAGTTAGTACTTGTTAAATATTTCATATGGGTGTACTTTTTTGGTTAATAGTTATAAGGAAAGATAATAAAATCTGACTGAACTGACTTGGGTCCTGTTACTGCAGCTATTCATAAGTAAAGTTTATTATTTTTACTATAATTGGTTCATGTAACGAGCATGCTAAATTATTTATTCATTAAAAAAGTGCATTATAGTCACTCTCATGTATCTTCAAAGTGGTCTAGTTGCTCAATGGTTAAGGTGTTTGATTGTGAATTGATAGATCCCCAGCTTCAATCTCCTTTGGATGTCCATTTACGCCAAAGCTTGCGTTGTACAAATTTCAATTTCCATGGTAAACTTTTAAGTTTTTTTTACTATGATTCCAAAACTTGGATTTTCTCGAAAGGTTATAGTTTAATTTATTTAATGTAGTGCCACCTTTGCAACATGAACACTTTCTCTAATAGCAGATCTAGAATTAATGAAACAGGTGAACTCCTCATATTTTCATTCAGTGATGTCATATAGCATAATTTTTTGGGGAAACTCTTCACAAAGTGAAAAAGTTTTCATAGCACAGAAAGGAGATATTAGGATGCTTTGTAAAACCAAGAACTTCTTGCAGAAAGCTTTAAAAAAAAAACTCAATATATATATATATTTTCTCATGTGCTTTGTCATAGAACATTTTAACCTGTTGACATCTAACTAACAGGTACAAAATTTCAATACAAGATATAGAAATAACTTGCAGAAAACTCAAACATCTTCGTCATTAGTACAAAGAGGAGTAAATTATTCTGGGATACATCTGTTTAATAAACTTCCCAAGAGTATAAAACAGTTTGCAGATAATAAAGATATATTTAAAGAAAAACTGAGAAATTATCTTATTAGCAACTCTCTACTCCAGTCAAGAATTTGAACAAAATAATCAATTGTATTCAATATGACCTTCTGGTAAACTGAGTTGTAAAAATTAATGTTTATTTTTATTCTCTTTATCTGTCTTTGTAACATATGATGGTTTTTCACTTTGATTATGACTCACATTCTATGGATGTGTATTAACCATGACACACATCCCAGAGGTCCTTTCTCAGCAGGTATCCATGAAACAAGATTGATAAATAAAATTAAAATAAATGACATTGCATCTAATGCAAACACACTTTTTTTAACCTCAAAAAGATATCTATCCAAGATGAGACCACACTGAGATAAACACTCCTTCGTTTTGGCTCGGTTTATATTGTTATTATCTACACCATTGGTTTTTTACTTCTTCAGTTCTTCTTTATATCGATACTAAAACTTGATCGCATTTATGTGGAGTATTTCCTGTTCATATTAAAATCCCTAATTTTCGTGTAGCTTGATGAACATTCCAATAATGATTCATTATAATAATACTAAAGCTATGTATAGCTCTTTGGTCCCATTCACTATGTCAGTAAAAATGACAAAAAACACCTTCCTTACTGAAATTGTTTATGCTCATAGGCAAATAGATGTTATTTCAATTATGCAACACCAAATTGTTAGCTATTTTAGGCAACCTCAATTAGCAATTTGAGCATTTACATGGACCAATCAATACACGTTTTCCATACCATACTGAGAACTCCTAACTCTGAACCAATTTCGTGTAACAGACATAATACTTGTAATATTTCATTATTTAAATACTCATCGTATCTTCTGCATCTAGCTTATATTAATGTTTCAGATTTTCTCTTCATTAGTCTGTTTTTCTTGTGCAAACAAATTATATCAAATGCTATTTAATTTTTCAACATATGAATTTACGATACATGATTGGAAAATTTTACTATCATCCTTGGTTTGGTGGAAACTAGCATGTATACTGGTATATGTTATATATTATATCCTTTTATAACATTACTCTGCACTTGTTTCCTCTTATGAAGTTTGGCCATTAACGAGTTCATAAAAACTGTTCAATTTGTTTGTTTGTATAATTGTGTGTTGTAATATTGTTTTACGGTGTGCTTCTTTCCTTAAGTTGTATTAAAGTGTACATGAATAAATTAATCAATCAGTTCATTTTAAATGGGCTCTTGAAGAAAAGTTATATATTAATTTTTAAGAAAAATGCAAATTATGTGAAAACATATTTTAAAATAACTAATTATACCTTTCAATGTAGCAGCAAGACCCCACACAAGACAGAAGAAAAACATACACTGCAGCCACAGGGTGCTCACTTTTTGTTCTCCTTCCAGCATGCTGCTGAACAATCTTGAAAATGTCTAGAAATAACTTGATAAATGAGTTTTGATACAATACAAGACAAGTAAAATAAAATTGGTAATATTTTAATACAAGAAGAAATGTCAATCTCTCTGCTTGCATAAAAAATATTATTTTGGAAAGAATGAAATAAACAATAATTATTTTAAAGAATGTTTCAAAGTTTACATCATACAATGGTTAAACTTATGGCTTGAAAGATACTATCAGTAATTTTTAAAAATAATGACAATAATGAAATAAAGGATTTAAGGCAATTTGAAACAACAAACAAACAATATTAATGACTTAGTAAATTTAGGAGTAGGTATAATAAAGTCTTGTTGAATAAAGGGTATTTAAATCGTAATGTTTGTGTTTAGTTTCTTATGCTCAATACCAGTTTCTCATGAAAATTAATTTGAATCTAAAAGAAGATTATCAATAACATTTACAGGATAACTTTAAAAACTAGCCAACTTTCCCTGCAGACATTTCAGTACTGACTACATTTATGCATTAATGCGAGGCTACGTAAAAATGATTCATTCTCAAGTTTTACAAAATATTATAGTGACGTATTAGGAAAGACAGATAGATAGTTACTTTTTTATGTGTTCTGCATTACTTTTATTCAGTCCACAGGCTTACAAATGCAATTATTAAGAAATGTGAGCTTTAGTCTGTGCATGCAATGGTACCTTCAGTTAATCATTACAGGAAAGTCTTAGTCCTCAATGGTTGTGAATTATCATGCAAGGTCACAATGTCTATAGTAGCAGTTCTCTGTGTTTAATCTTAAAATTAGGCTTCAGCTCTTAATACAGCTTCTCACTGTAAGAAGGCTTTTTGATAGTTGAAAGTTTTTGTCAAAAATATTTTTCTTATAGTCAACCTTTTTTTTCACTGGTAACTTTATTTAAAACAATTTAAATTTACATAAAAATGAAGATATATTTATAACCACATTCATGAATTCTCTCTAGAACTGCACATATGATCTTTGGTTGATAAAATTAACCGCTAAATTATTAAGTTTGTCAAATAAATTTTTTATGTTTTTTTGCAAACAACCAAAACCTCCCAAAAGGCCTTTAGCAGTTTACCTATTATTACAAATTTTGAAAGAATGGTTTGCTCAGTAGTTTCAAAAAAAGGTAGTGATTATGGGTAGTGATATACATGTTCTCAAAGTTCACCCATATTATCTTTTCTTCAGCTAACCACTAAACCCCCATAATTATTTTCACTCCATGTGACTATTTTTTTTTTTTTTTAAATTCATATTATATAATAATGTTTAGGATAGTAAAGCCTTGCACAGCTACAAATACCTCAATTTAATGGTTCACAAGTCAAGAGAGTATAAGAGGTAAATGAATAAACAGATAGTAGAGAACCCTAAAGATACGCATAACACGTTCTTTGTTTTGTCTGTGAACTGCCATAGGACATAATATCTAGCACAATTAAATTAACAAGAAGTAATATACTTTACATTGAAGAATCATTTTATCAGATAATAAAAACTCAGCATGTCATACATGATTCAAATTTTAGTTTAATTTTATACAAAACTAGTGATCTCTCGGGCAGCTGCATATTAAAGTACTGATATATAATCACTTTCAGTTGGATTGTCATAACATTTTGCTTAAGGGGGGTAATGAGAACTAAATGTAAACCATTTATTCTCTTTTATTTAAAACATGTGTTCAAAGTTCCATCGAAATAGGATAAAAACTGTGGGTTTTATAAACAACATTTACAAAAAAACTGAATACTTTCACGACAATATTTTGCTTCAGCTATATAAAGGGGAAGATGGGATTGTTAGGTATCCTTTAGTTCATCAAAAGTACTCCCACTAGCTACCCCCAGTAGTAAAATATTCTATAGATTGATTGTAAAGTTGCTTATGATGGACTTAGAAATTTCGAGAAGAGTAATTGTCAACTTGAATGAATTTCCCGGTAATTATTTCCACAGTTAAAACTCATCATTAGAATCATTTTAAAGTGTATTTACTATATCGGGAAACATTTATTTTAAGAGATATTCTGGTTTGTTCACGTTTTGAAACACGCGATCAGAAAAGTAAAAATCTAAGATTTGAAATATCTTTAAATCGAGTATAGCTACAGCTGAACTTTTATCACCAGCTATAGTCAGCATTATTCCTGATATTTTGGTAGTAAAATTAAATAATTTGTCAAAATTTAATTAGCAGTTTTAATTAAGAGAAAAAAATGAACTTTTTAACTAAAAGCAATATTAATTTGAAATTTATATAAGTAGATAGCCCAAATTAAGGCAATTAAGAATATATAATGGTTTCGGTAAAAAGTATAAGCATTCGTCAGAATAATTAAGTTTTCAAAGATAGATTGTCGCAGATTGTTGCTCAAGCGCGTAAAAATTCCGCCAAGTTGGTCACATGATGATTTAAATTTTAAGATTATAGAAACCCTTTTGAATGTTAAATTAAATTAAAACAGATAGAACATGATAATAGAAAGTCCCTGCAAAAATTTCAAGTTAAACTATTTAGTACTTTTGGAGATATTAATTAAAGAAAAATTTGCTGGCATCATAGGCTCTGAGAAGTCTATGAAATATCTTGCAGGAAGCACAGATTGTCTCACTCCTACACTGGAAAGCGATTGCATAACTCCGCGCATCCTCGGTTCAGTGATTTTCAAAGTAGTAACTTCGTAATATGTAGTCTCACTCCGCGCTGCATTTTCAAAGAAGTAACCTTGTAATATGTAGGCTCACTCTGGTCTCATTCTTACACCGGGAAGTGATTGCGCAATTCCGCACTAGTTAGAGGAGCAAAATGTTCCATGCGGTAGCGGTTTCGACAAATTCCAACATGCCGTAGTACTCACTAATTTCAGGGGGACTTTGTGAGTTTTTGTCTTCTCGTAGTAATATGCTTAACCTGTAATCCTCAAAGAAACTGTTGTTCAATATTTTATTAAAGTATCTGGTACCGAAAATGTACGAGTGAACTATTATCAAGAATATAAGTATTGTGTTACTCTGAAACTGTGACAAGTGACTTTATTTAAATTACCCTTCGCATTTGGGGTTTAATACGAATGTGTGGCGGCCAATCTATTTAATATTATAGGTGCCAGAAGGCTACACATGGTCATGAACTTAGCTGTTCATAGTTCAGGTGAAAGTGTTGCATAACCCCCATGCAGCCCTGGCGCCTGACAGGATAGATTTTTGTGAACTAAATATAGTCAGTATTATTCTGTTTGTTTTAAAGTATACATATGAAAATTTTCAACAAGATCAGATAAAAACTGTGGGTTTGTGTATTATAACACCAACTTCAAAATAACATTTCAGTTTCAAACATTGAATTTTTCAGTGGCTAATTATCTGACTGAAACTGTTAAATGCAACTAAACAAGAAATCTGATAAGCTTTTAGAACATAATCATCTACTTGGGCCGATTTTCCTACCATTTTTGATATGTTTCCAAGAAACTAAACCACTGCACTCATAAATATTACTTAAGGGTGATAATGGAGGAGAGGAGGGGGGGGGGGGAGTTTTAGTATACCAGAGGTAGACACTACTTTCCCCTGTTTAAAATCAAACATGTGCAAAGTTTCACTGAGGTCAAATAAAACTGTGGAATTCTACAAAGAACATTCAAATGTATATAAACACACACTTTATTATATATGCAAAGATTTTAGGTAGATATAAAAGGATTCTATTTCACCAAGATTAATTAATAATACTAAAAACTAAAATGCACTTCCTGCACAAAGTGAAAGAATGCACTGAACTAAACAAAGTAAGAAATGACAAAATAAAACAAGATCTAACATTTATTCCATTGATGAAAAAATCAATAGTATAGACCAGTGGAAAGGCTATGTGAAAAGGCCATGTCGAAAGGAAGGGCAGGAAAGATTTCCAAAGCAAGTGGCATCTTACAAAACACAAAAAAGAAGATGGATCAAAGAATGGAGGTGAAACAGACAGTTGCTAAAACTATTAGAAACAGATGAATAAGCTTTTCCTACATAACACACAAGTAGATAAAAATATCTAGTTCTGCACTGTTACTATTAATTTGGCACAATAAAAAGTGGAAATAACAATAAACAATAGAATGTTTTGGAGAAAAAGTAAAATTAAAATAATGAACAAATTACAATAATGTATCACAAATGCAGGTTGTTTAGAAATGAAATTAATTATTTTCACAAAACTATTCACTTCTAACCTTTCACTGTGCATAGAAAAGATTACGGTACGTCCTAAACATGGTATAGTAATCGACACAATTATCTCTTAAAAACTCCAAACTTCAAAAACAAATAATTTAACAAACAAGTATCTTCAATGAAGTCTTCACGGATGTACTGCCAGATTGTGTTGTGAAAACCAAAGATGTTATATATATACTTAATAAAACTGTTCATCATTAATAGCACCACTTAAATTATAAATGTTATAGGGTATTGCAAATATGTGATATGTAAAAATCAAAGTTTCTCTAGGTATTGAGAATTTATGAAATGCTCTTGCGTAACTAGCCGAGTTAAGGAAGTGTTCTCACACAATTTTTCGGTGATCATATTCACTGTTGCCATCTTCTGGTAAAGTTACCCGAGAGCATTTCATAAATATGTAATAATTTGCAAGAAGTTTTATTTAATCAGCTTACATGAAACAGATGAAGCTCACTAGTGTCTATGAACATTTGGCATGAACTATATAAAAACTTCATTAGAGGTGGAACAAGCCACTCAATCAATTCATGCAGAAGATCAAGTTGTTCCTGTAAAATTTTCTCGCGAAGGACATTTTCATATGAAGCAAATAATGCTTGCCAACCCAACTGGTGTGGTTCTAAATATATCATTCCACAGCGTGATACAGTGGCAGGTGATGCTTGCTCCAAATCAGCAGGTTCGAATATGAGATTCATTTTGTTTGTCATCTGTAAAGCGAAGAGAAAGGTAAGTTGATGCAGACATAAATGGTACATTTGATTATTAACTTGTTAAATAGTTCCACTACAAGAGTCATACAAATATAACAGCCAAGAAGATAAAAACCATAATGTGAAAATAATTACTTACTAAAATTTTTGGTAGCAGTTTTATGAAGAATTAAAAAAAAAAAAAAATTGAACAATTAAATAATATCCTGGGTGGTTCATTATTCATGTAAATAGTGTTAAAGGAAATGGCAAAGTCTATAGGAATGCATACTCTGATTTTTACCATAAGAATGACTGTCAGTGAACTTTGGAGAGAAGGAGATGGTAGTGAAGGAAAAGATAAAGAAATGAAAATAATAACTCAGAAAACATAATATTGTGCAACAAGTGTGCAAGAAATTGATAGGAACTTTAGAAATTTGAAATCGTAAATTTCCAATGTTGTGCAATTTGTGTGATGTTCAAAGAAATAGTTAGGGATTGTTAGCGGAAAGTATTAAGAAATTCAAGGGATTATTTGCGGTCGTAGCAGAACTGTCTTCTGATTTTTTTGGAGAAGAAGAAATTATTTACCTGGTGAAAAATCTGTTGTGTAAGGAATCTTCTGATAGAAATTTAAATAATATACCGGTCGGTGGGTCTAACAAAATTTAAAGGAAAGCTGTGCATTAAAGACTTGAAAGAATATCATTTAATTTATGATTTAGTAGTTTTGAGATACCCTTCTAACCTTTTATATATTTCAGAGAAGGTTTGAAGTGACCACCGCCGAAGAGAAAGAACATTGTATGTTGTTAATTACTTGATGCTTTCCAGGTAGGCACAAGTAAACGCCACGAGAACAAGATACTTTATTTTTTGGTAACTGCACAGACCATAAAGTGAGTGATTGTTATATTATATTTTAACAACATATAATTTGCGGGTTCTTTCAGAATGTCCAGTCAGCAGGATGTGTTCATATGTCAATTTGCACCTGCGGAGTTCAGATTGGGAGGTGGTATCTGGATGTGCTGTAATGGCTCTGACCCTAAAGTAGTTTTGTGGGCACAGGTGTTGTGAGTACTGGCATGGTGAGCAACAGGGAGGTCAAGGTTTTACGAGTTAACTGTTTGTCTGTGACCTTTCATTCTGATGGATAATGAGTTTGAGGTAAGCCAATATAGGAAGTTTGACAGAGGAGGCAGGTGAGCTGGTATATGAGACAGGGTTGTTGTGCAAGTGGCATGGCCTATGATGGGATAGGTTTCACCACTAGTAGGGTTGCAATAGTTTGTGGCAGGTGGATGCATACTGCACATTTTGCATCGGGGTCTCTTACAAGGGAAGGATCCAAATGGTAGTATAGAAGCATCAGAGGGTTGACATTTATGTACAAGTATATTATTAGGTTATGTGGTCTGCTGAAGATGACACGAGGTGTGGTGGGAGAGAAAGTAGGAAGAATGAGGCGCATTTCAGGAAAGGATATCAGGAAGTCATAGCAAAACAAAGAATCTGGTTTAGCGTTTCTAGGTCAGGGAAACACTGGGTGAGTAAAACAGGGTTCTGGTTAGTTTTGGGTTGAGTATGTCAGTGTAATGGACAGTTTTTGACTCTTGATATCCGTTTTTGGAATAATTCCAGTCTGTGAGTTCCAGGGTCAGGTTGTTGGAGTAAAGAGTAAAGGATTCTTGATCAGATGAGATGGGTTTACCTTCAATGGCTGGGCTGTATGGGATGGAATGTTTTGTATGATATGGATGGAAGCTATCAAAATGGAGCTATTATTTTAGGTTAGTAGGCTTGATGTGGACAGGTGTGAACGTGATGTCAGTCTGAGAGTAGGACCAGGGAATGTTTAGAGAGGAGAAGACAAGAAGCAGGTTTTCATACGGCTCCATATCATAAATATGTCATCTATATACCTGAACCACATGGTGGGTTGTAGGGCAACCTTTTGAAGAAAACATGCTTCTAGTCTACCTATGAATAGGTTGGCATAGGATGGTGCTATGCGAGTGCTTATAGCAGTGCCTTGTATCTGATGGTAATCCAGAGACTGGAAAGCAAATAAATTTATGGTAAGGATGAACTGATCCAATGCATGAGGAAACAATTGGTAGGAAAGGGGTGCAGGAGGAGACTGTTGAGGTAAGGTTCTATGCCACTGAGGCATACCTAGATATCGGGTTGGTGTAGAGTGAATTGGCTTACAATAAAACTTCATATTTATGGATGCCACCCACAAATTCGTCCTACCCTCTACTCATTCTGCTTCCAACAGTCCTTAACACTGACCCACCTAGTTCTTCAACAGTATATCATGAAAGCCCAGCAACACTCATCCTTCCTGATTTCCTAACACAAAATCCTCCTCCTTGCATTTCCTGGTTACATAGCATCCTTAATTACCGCAACCACGTGTTAACCACATAAGCAGAAAAACATCTTTTGAAGCTCTCTTCCCTCTGCAAGAGCTACATTGTTTTCAGCCCACATCTCCACAACCCACCACATTACCCCTCTTCCAGTTACTGTCACAATACGTTGTATTTCTCACATTCTCAACTTTCCCCACCCAGCACCTCTGTCACCCACTCCATCTCCCCTACCCACTACTCACCACTGGAGAAATAAAAAAATCCTATAGTGAATCTTTTTTCCACCCCCCTTTTTGAACCTCAACTAGTGGTCCATTCAAAGGGTGTTACTTTCTCTCCCACCCCTAAATTTGACTGGATAACTCTTGACATTTTTGCCCTTTTAGGGTCGAATTACGAAAAATTCCTTTTCTTAAAATATAATGTTACCACGGCAGAGATCTTAGTCTTTAATATGATACCTCATTTATGTATATTGGTTAGATATTAAGGGAGATAAATAGCTCGTGACACAAAAATGCATTGCTGATTTATACTTTTCCCCTTTAAGGGTTGAATTTAAAAAACATTCTTTCTTAAACTATGATGTCACAAAGCTGAGACACTACTCCTCATAATCCTACTTCATTTATCGATTTTGGTCAGATATCCAGGGATATAAATGGCTCGAGACACAAAAAACACATTTTAGAAATATTGTAATTTTGCCCTTTTAAGGGTCAAATTACAGAAAGTTCCTTTCTTAAAATATAATGTTACCACGGCGGAGACCTCAGTCTTTAATATGATACCTCGTGTATCTATATCGTTTAGATATGAAGAGAGATAAATCGCTCGTAACACCATTGCAAAATTATTGATATATTGATATATTTGCCCTTTAAGGGCGGAATTCCGATAAATTTCAGACTTAATATATGATGTCACTAAAGCAGAGAACTTAATCTTTAAAATGACACTTCATTAAACGATTTCAGATAGGTATCAAGGGAGATAAATTACTCGTAACACAGAAAACAGCATTTTAGAAATATTGAAATTTTTTGCCATTAAGGGTCGAATTCCGAAAACTTTTTTCTTAAAATATGGTGTGACTAAAGTGGAGACCATATTCTTTAAAATGACACCTCATTAATTGATTTCGGTTAACTATGAAGGAAGATACATGCATGTGACAGAAAAATATCTTATAGAAATAATATATATGATACTAAAGGCAGGGGTGAGTAATTACCCCACATAATTTTATCTATATGCAATGCCAAGAAAACATCCAGTCTTAAATCAAATTGAGTATTGGAAATATATACGAGGGCTGTCCAGAAAGTAACAGACGTTTTGACCTGGCGCAACAATGGGTGCTCCTAGCGCCGCCATCTTGGCGTCAGACTGTTCATACATTCAGTACGCAACCAGCCGTGGTAGTTTGCACATCGTTCCTATCGTACTTTGAAAACAGTAGAGTGTTAAAATGAGCGCTGCAATTAAAAATACCGCCAGTTGTGAAGTGCAAGCTGTAATACGGTTTTTGTTGGCGAAAAATCACAAACCAATTGAAATTTATCGCCAGATTTGTGTTGTGTACGGCCAAGGAATAATCAGTGAAAGCCGAGTGAGGCAATGGTGCATTGATTTTAAAAATGGTCGAACCAATGTTCACGATGAGGACCGCATGGGTAGGCCTAGTGTTGTGAGTGATGAACTGGTGGTGAAAATCAACGAAAAAATCCGTGAAAATCGTCGTTTCACAATTACGGAGCTTTCAGAACATTTCCCCCAAATTTCACGGAGTTTAGTTCATGAGATTGTGGTTGGTAAACTTGGTTACCACAAATTTTGTGCCAGGTGGATTCCGAAAATCTTAACAGAAGACCACAAAAAACAGAGACTTACTGCAGGACTGATGTTTCTGGAAGACTACGCCAAAACTGGAAACCAAGTTATCGATCGTATCGTAACTGGCGACGAGACTTGGGTAAAGCACGTCACCTGTGAAACAAAACGGCAGTCTATGGAATGGGGACACACGCATTCGCCCAAGAAACCGAGGAAGTGTCTGCAAACGCTGTCAGCAGGAAAAATATGGCTACTGTGTTTTGGGATGCTAAGGGTGTGATTCTCGTTGAATTTCTTGAACGTGGCCAAACAATCACTTCTGAAAGGTATTGCGAAACACACAGAACATTAAGACGCGCGATACAAAACAAGCGTCGGGGAAAACTCAGTGAGAAAGTTTTGTTTCTTCACGACAACGCTCATCCACACACGGCCAATCGTACACAAGAGCTCTTGGATGGTTTTGGATGGGAAGTTTTCAATCACCCGCCGTACAGCCCGGATTTGGCACCGAGCGACTACCACCTGTTCCCGGTGATGAAGACGTGGCTCGCAACACAATGGTTTGAAACTGACGCTCAACTGCATGCCAGTGTAAACCAGTGGTTGAAGTCTCAGGCGGCAAATTTCTACAGAGAGGGTAGCGAAAAGCTTGTACCACGTTATGATAAGTGCCTTAATTTAAATGGCGATTATGTTGAAAAATAGCCTAAGAGTTTACCTCTAAAATGTATATAGTAAAAATCGTTTTTTTTTCACTTTGTTTATTTTTTATTACAAAACGTCTGTTATTTTCTGGACAGCCCTCGTATAAATGCAATGCTCAACCATCACCATGAGAAGTCAAAAATGATTTCTCAGTATAGTTTAGTTGTGTTTGAGAAAGATTAAAATATTTCTGTATAATATGCTATATCCTGTTTCAGAACTGTAGTATAGAGCAAGTTGTGTCTCCATCTTTGCTCCCCGTACTCTGTAAGTGCTTATACAAAGACCTAAGATATTACCTGTATTATTTCGCCTGACATGAGACATAGTTTCTTGTTATCATCAAGTACAGTATTCATGTTTTCTATCCAAACTGCATCAACTGGTCCATCAAACATGATCCACTTTCTGTCTTGATTAGCAGATGATGCATACTCTCGAAATGTATTTGCCAAAACTCCTGAAAATTGGAAAAGACATTGTGATTTTATTGCTTACAAAACTTGGAATTGTACCTATGCCCAACAAAAACTTAAAAAAATAAATAAATAAATAAATAAATAAAATTTTTTAATAAAAAATCTACTGCTTGCTCAACAGTTTGCCAATGCAATCTGTAACACCAACTTCAAACCACTTTACAAGGCCCATGGAAAGATCAGCACCTCCATGTCGAAAATTAAAGACAGGAGGATTTACCAAATTTTTCATCAGTCTCATGGAGTGACGTGGAAAACCATGGAAAATTGCAGTCAGGATGGTCAGACAGGGATTTGAACCCAAACTCTCCTCAATACCAGCAGTCCAGTCAAAGAGTGTTTTTACCTGCAAAGTTGTGGGGTAGTTTTGATTTCTTCATTCTGTACGTTTTTTGGGGTTGCGACACAACATTGACAGTAATGAAAAAAGGTAAAAAATCTCAATTTTTGGCAGTTTGTTGCTTATAACTTTGAAACTATCAAATTTTCATAAATAATCTCTACATTAAAAATGAAAATACACAAAATTTTCTACTAATTTGAGTGTTTAGTATTTTTTCCCAGACGAACCGTTTTAACTCGAGTCCTAGTTGAAAATTGGTGAATTTTGTCTGTGTATGCGAAAACCACTTGTTGCGCTCCAAAACTCAAATTTATTATTAGAAAGGGCTGTAAATGTTAGTGAATTCCTCCTAATTCTCTGCACCTACCTTATTTAGATTGTATATATAAAGGTACATGTCATTAAAAAAAAATACGTAATGATCAATTTAAGTATGTAACATATTACCATTATGTTCAGATTATCATTATTCTGCTGATTAGAAGTTTGTTTGGAGATGGAGTATACTGGCACGGTTCAGGTTTTTGTTTTGTGAGTGTCGTGTCGAGGCTTGTTCATCTGGAAAATGTAAGAGGTGGTGAGAAAACTTAAACTTCTCATTATCAAGAAGAGATGGATGATTACGAAATAGATTGGGATATTACACATTTGTTCTGCATCATCTAAGTGTCCTCTTTCAGTCTGTTACCGAGCATGGTGGTGTAACGGCTAGCATTCTGGCTTCGCATTCGGGAGGATGGCGGTTTGAATCCCCGTCCGGGCATCCAGAGTTAGGTTTTCCATGGTTTCCCAAATAACTCCAGGCAATTGCCGGGATGCTTCCTTCAAAAGGGTATGGCCGAATTCCTTCCCATTCCTTGCCCCCCCCCCCCCTTCCTTCTTTCCCATCTCTAAAGACCTCGCTGTTAGAGAGCCGTTAAGCAGATTAAAAAAAAAAAAAAATCAGTCGTTCTCAGTTTCTTTGTTCGGTCTCCTCTTTGTCCATGTATGTGCTATCATCCAGGGGCTTGACATTTTGACACAGTCCTTCGCATGATGCACAGATCAGGGAGCAATGTAGGTTTGTCTTTCTTTCATAGGCAGCCTTTTTTACATTCACAAGAAATGTGCCAGAGTATTGAGCCTGGTGCAGAGTCTGAAGTGGTTTAGACTGGTATGATATGACTCGATATTTTTTTCTTTTCTAACCTTGTTAGGTATCTGTTAAATTTTGAAACTGCGTGACAAAATTTTACTGTCAGAACCTTGAGTTAGATTTGATAATATTATTGTATTTCATTTTTATAGTCAGTTTCTATGCTTATTCAAGTTAGAAAGCAGTTTTACAGTTGTTGACATAGTATTTTGCATTTCATCAGTTTTCGGCATTCTCCTGGAGTGGGATTGTGAAAGTTCATATTTAAATTATTTATTTTTGGCTAAAGTATTAATGTTACAAAATTTAGTATGATAACAAAAGTTAACATTTACTTAAAGATCTAGCTATTTGTAAAACTTCAGGGAGATAGAATTACTTTAATAGTCAAGGTCAAATTAGATTATGCAAGGATTTCAGACGTGCGATTTGATATCTGATCAGCCTCCCAGGATCTATCCATGTGAGTGAGGAAAAGAGCTTGTTCCCACGGTTCGTGAGAGAGCAGAGTTGCCAAGAATCCTCGAGAAGCAGGGAGCACGATGTGATATAGATGAGTACATTCAATTAGTCGGCCTCAGTCTGTCAGGAACCGCGAACCCGATAACATGTAGCTCAGTCGTATAGAAGCAGTCAGCGCAACACCACGTTAGGCTCAGTCGGCTAGGAACAGTGCGAGCGACAAGATGTCGTCTCAAGCAGTTAGCTTTTAAAACCTTAGGCTCACTAACATACAGCGTAGATCACTCAGTTTTATTATAATGTGGAGTTGAAATTAGTATTTCTCCAAGTGGGGCCTCGGGATGGTTTGAATTTACTGAAAGGTGGACAATGGGAGTGTGTGATCCACTTTTATTTAATTTCCACAACTAAAAGTTTGAACTTTGAACTATGAGTGTGGTCTGGCTCGAATGGTTAATCGAACTTGCAAAAACATTTCATTGGTAAATTTATCTGATTGCCAGTACAGTTTGTGACGTTGAAAAATCTGAAAAATATAGTTATTCAAATGATGAACTCTTTAACATCATTGAACTTATACCTTTCCATAGATTTTGGTTTAAATAAGCTATGTAGGGGCCAGGTCATTATACCTAAGACAGAACTGTAACATCCTAGGCTACACACGGTCAGAGCTAAGATTCGAACTTTATGCAGAACCCCACTATAAACATGTCTCTTACAACCTCACTCGTTTGGGTCTCTCTGTTGCTTGTAGAGTTTTGTTTGACCAGATAGCCACTGCTGCACCTGAAAGTAAACTCTCCGTAAATGTTGCGTGCAGCAGCTTTGGTGGGAAAAAGGGGAAGGAGGGGAGTGTAATGAGGCAATGTTGGGTTTGCTCTTATATGATGATGATACTTATTGCCTATATCTCAAGTCATTCAGGTTAGCCGCTGATCCTTTCCCATACAGAACCATGAGAAATATGTTTGCTGCTTCAGCAGTCTCTTCCTGGTGAGCATGAGAGTCTTTGAAAGCATAAACAACTTCTTGTTGCAAGTCATTGTTCTTCCGCAGGACTTAGAGAAATTTTAATTTACCATGACTGAACTATGCAGAAGTGGTGTTACAACCACTTGTTGCGTACAGGAACAATATAATATGGTCTGATAGGATTTTGTCAACAAGATGAGGATTGTAAATGATTTGTGATACCTTTCCTTTTCCTAGTTTTATAATTAATAAATTATTTAAGTCATGACTACACAGGCCAATCAAAAGGTTGATATATTGATCAAAAGGTTGACAGATTCATTTGAAGAGGCTAACTTAAGATCTGTTGTAATAATGAGAATAACAGCATCCTACACTGCTTGCTGAGGATCATTTTTTAAATAATCAAATTTTCCATAAGCGAATGTATCAACTGGCTCTTGTTTTTTGGAGTTTAAATGAAACTCTGATGTGAAGCAGTGGATACCATTGATTCACTAAATAATATGACAGCAGATTGTTTTCTTTGGGCTCTACTCAAACATTCTATGCACTTGGTACCTTAATGGGCTTCATCAAGGTAGCCATCGAAAATGACAATGACATTTGATTTGTAATTTGCCTTAATATATATGACATCATAACTGCTGCAAATTTCTGGACATGGTGCCGCTTATAAAAAACCTCCGTCGATGCCATGCTTTGTATTGTTCAAGTCCACCTGTTCAGTTGGTACAAAATCCCTGTACAAGCTCAATTTTATTCCTTTTCTTCTACCATGCTCGTCAAAAAGAGAGAGAGGGTAAGAGCTAAGTTCACAATGCAAAAAACTTTCTCAGCTCTTCATTTGAATGTTTCACAATCGTCATGTGTTGTGAAAGTGTGATTGGATTGATGACTACAACCCTGTCTTCTATCTGAATAGAGCTGTTCATGATCACAAGAGGCTGCACTATTTTGATTCGTTTGATTTTACATCATGAAAATCACCACCAGCAATATGCTGTATACCTTTCATGCCTATCTCCTTGGACAATTGGCAGTAGTTTCTCTCATCTGCTACAGCACTTAGTGACATTAGATCAGTGGTTTATGGAAAAAATAGGATGCTCGTGGAACCAATTCAGCAACTTATCTGCGCATCAGTGGTTCTCACTTTCGCCAAGCATCTCTGCTGTCAACTTGTTGTTCTGATGTTTATAGTTCTACTCCCGCAAAGTGTTCAATCTCTTTACACACATTATGCAGTGCTGTCATTCCTTGTGTCCATCTTGTCACAATGCCTGCAGTTACTCCACTGCAATGAGCCATATGTCTTCATTAGAGTTCGTTCAATAGCCAGGCAACACACTACAGTTTCTCAATCCTACGAATGAAACAACATCCTTCGGTTATGAAATGCTTGTATTCTACACATGGCATTGCAGTTTTAAAGGTACCCATATCCTGGAGGTAAAGATGGCTGCATTTGGCATACAGATTATGGCCACTGGTGTGAAATAAAAGGAACATTTCATATGCAGTTTGCAGGTGTAGAGTCCAGTTACTGCTTCTCTCTGCTTGAATGAAGTGCTTCATCAAAGTCACAATTTCAAAATAAACAACCAAGAGCTAGGATGTATGACCATGTTCTGCCAACAGTTGCAGCTTAGCTCTGAATTCTTGTTGGACATATTTTACAATTTCCTTTATTTCATTAGAGAGAATCACCATTCTGTCCACGTTGAACAGGATTAAATAATATTGAATGAATTATTCAATGATAACTTATAGAAAATATAAATGTCTCGGATGTTATATATGAAGATCGAGTTATAGAATAAATGCATTAGATGTAATAGTAGAGTAGGAAATTATAGCCCCACAATTAGGACCCAGAATTTGAACCCATAAACATCGACTTATAAAAAATTATATTAATGCTTATTAAAAAAAACTATTCAACATTATGCATTCAACTTAAAACTAGGAGGAATTCACTAATATTGAGAGCCTTTGTAATAAATTTGAGTTTTGGGGTGGAAAATGTAGATTTTTGAATAGACAGAAAAAATATGCTGATTTTCAAGTAGTGCTTGAGCCCAAATGGTTCGTCTGAGACAAATACCTAAATAGTGCAATTTGTATAAAAATATATGCACTTTCATTTTGAATGTGTAAGTTATTTTACGAAAATTTGATAGTTTCAAAGTTATAAGCAAAAAATCACACAAAAAAGATTTTTTGCCTTTTTTCCTCATCCCCCCCCCCCAAATGTTGTGTCATGAAATTTTGTTAACAAACATCAGATTCGGATTCAGTATCCCAAAAAACATACTGAACTAACAAATTAAAGCTACCCCACAGCTTTCCTGCTAGGTGACCTTTTGAGCACATATTGACTGGTTTAAGGTTGGAGAGTAATGTCAGTGATAGCCAAGGCAGATAAAAAATAAATAAAGACAGTGGCCTAAGGTTTTAAGTGGCATGGCTTGCATTGCTCCAAAAACCACCGACGCAGTGATCCCAATAATTGATTCAACCACGTGAAAGCACTCATGATTGGTCAGACTGTTAGTTGTGCTTGGTAGAACATGTGAAACATATCTAACTTCAGTTTCACACTAGAAGAAGGCTGAAGCAGTTAGGCTGAAACATCGGCAATTAATACTAGGACGTAGATCCTTCGTGGGAGTATGAAAACTATTGATTAGTTCACTGGATAAGCCCATATAAAAAGTTGTATACAGTTGAGGATTAAGCAGACATCATATTTGAAACCTAACATTTGTGCCATTTTGCTGTGACTAGTGACATCATGGAAGTTGTAGTGTAGCCAGTTTCACTGGACTGAGGGTACTGTGTTTATCCTGAGCAAATATAACAATACATGCTCAAAGTTTGTCCTACTATACACTTTCGGGTACTCTTTTGTTTTTGGGGTGGACGAAGGGATTTCTAACCCTTCTCTGACTCGTCTGAGCCACCATTCAATTTCTTATGTCAGAACATTAGTTTAGTTCAATAAAATAGTGTGCCCACTCTTGGCTGAATTTACAACTGACATGCTGATATTGTTGCATATTAATTACTATAAACAGACGTGCTTTACAAACGTGCTTTAACTCTTTATTAATCTCTCTGACTACAACGAAAACTAACTATAAACAGAATCCACAGATAACCATAATTGCTAGTTTGAATTGAATTGAATTTTATTTGATCCATGAATTCATAATTTATGACATAGGACAAGTCATCAGTAATTACAATAAGCATTACAATATAATTTTTTCACACAATATAGGATTACATATCATTATTATAATTATCACACTTAAAATTGCACAGTCAATACATATGTTCACTGAAGTTAAATTAATATTTCAATGCTTTACAAGTTACAATACAAAATAATTTAATCATGTTTGTCCATTTCTCGATTGTTCATATATTCATTGACACTATAGAAGCTATTGACTAATAAAATTTTTTTTAGCTTATATTTAAAATTATGTAAATTTGATATTTGTTTTATGTTTTCAGGAAGAGAGTTGTACGGAATTTTAGGCTGGTACACTATTTTGGTATAGAGCTTTCTTGTGCCACTCTATATGAAAATTATTCCTATTCCTGGTTTCGTGTTTATGTATTTCCTTATTTAGCACTGCATATTCCTGATGTGATTTCAGGAAGCAGATACACTCAAATAAGTATATACATGGTAGAGTCAGTATTTTTAGTTCTTTAAAAATATCCCTGCAGGATTCTCTACATTTCATACCTTTCATGATTCTTATAGCTCTCTTTTGAAGTAAGAATGCCTGTTTTGCATGTGTTGAATTTCCCCAAAAAATTATACCATATCTTAATAAGCTAAGCATATATGAATAGTAGGCACACAACATTGTTTTCAAAGAGCAGCAATCTTTAAGCATTCTTAAAATATAACAACATTTGCTTAACTTCTTATTCAGTGATTCAACATGTTTATCCCACTTTAAATGTTCATTTAACCATATTCCTAAAAAGTTTAAAGATAGTATAGCTCTTAATCTTTGACATCCTCCCCACCCTGGTCAATCTCCAGAGGGATGACCAGCTGGACAGGCCAGGTGATTAGTTTTCTTTCTGGCGTAGACAGGACAGTAGTTCGTATGCAGCCATCTCTTGCGGTGTTCAACTGATGAATTCTTGCCCTTTTCCACATGTGAAGTGGACGCACATCTTCCTGAAGAAGGACAATATCTGCTACCTTTAATTCTGCTGATTTTCTTTTTGTGATTTCCTAATTTGGGGAAACGTTTAAACAGGAACAGGCACTCCACATTACACCATTTCCAAAAGTGATCTTCCAACTGCTGCTGCAATCTAAATTGCTTTATATGTGCGCGTGTTGCGAGTTCTGGTCCAGAGGACAACGATGTGAGTGGCCCTCCAAATAGGAAATGATACGGAGTAATTACGTCTGCGGTTTCCTTGTCTTGTGTCAGGGGTTTGCAGTTAAGTGCGGCTTCAATGCTGGTCAGTACTGTATGCAATCGCTCTCTGTCCATTATGGAGTGTTCAGGCAAATTTTGCAGACAGTGTTTGGTGCAACCAAAAATTCATTCCCACAATCCTCCCCACCAAGCCACACATGGCGTAATAAATATCCATGTGGTTGCTTGCTGGGTGAGAGACAAGATGTCTTGTGGAGCTGCTGGATGTGATGAATACTTATTTCCGCTTTCGAACCCTGTAATATTTACTGTCGCATTAGTCCACATCTCCACGATGCTGAAGCGGACAAGTCTGCTACTTCTTGGCACTGCCTGCGCTGACTCAAACCCAGTAACAGATAGTTCTTTTTGATCAATCACATCTAACTTAAGCTGCTCCACCAGTTTCATACTGACAAAAGTCTACTGACTTCCGGTGTCGAATATACAGCTGGTACGCGCACAAAGTCCTGTTGGGCTGGTTATACGCACAGAAGCAGTTTGAAAATACGTTAACTGTGGTTATTCGACGTCGATTTTTCCCACTGTTACCTGCTGACTGTAACTGCAGATTGAGACGTGATGTGGCTTCTTGCACTTGGCACAAGCAACTTTGTTCCTTTTGCTGCAAATCTTCATCCCGTGTCCTCACTTAAGACACAAGAAACATCTATGTGCAGACTTCAGTTTCTCTAATCATTCATTCACGTCAGAGATTTTCCTGCAATCTTGCGCCCAGTGTCCTTGAGATTCACAAAAGACACAAACTGGCAGTACTTTTCGGTCTTGTTCCTCTCTTTTCCTGTTTCATGGCTACTTGAAGGGCAGCAGCTGTGGATGAAAACATTCCTAAGTAGTGATCCCCTCTTATCTTCTGCGTCGTCATGGCTCCCTCCACCTCTTCTATTAAAAATTTCATCAGTTTAGTGATGTATGTCATATTCAATGATTCAGGGGATGCAATTAATATAGGCTTCAACACTTCTAAGTAGTTAAGATGGGCTTGTATGATTCAATTTTTGTCACCATAGCGTGAAACAATAATTCTCTTTGTCTCCTCATAGGCCTCTGCAGTTACTGGAATGCCTTCCACCAAGTTCTTAGGCTCTCCAACCAAGTATCCGCGCAGTTTGATGACTGCAGAGACCGGCGGGTTCGTGTCTATTGAGGATTGAAATTGTTCCCAGAATCTTGACCACGTCTCGACATCACCAGAGAATGGCCGGTAGATTGATAGTGTGAGTTACTGAAGAGGTTAATGGTTGAGCTGGAAAAGATAGAACAGGCGTCACAGATAAGACAGGTGATTCGTTTAGTTTTTCTCCCATGTGCCTGACTGATCTGTATTTTAGGGTGGTTTTTAGGTTAAAGATTTGCTCTGCACATGATCTGTTGGTTCTAAGCTTGCTTGGTATTCGCCAATTTTGTATTCGATTTGTTCTTGTAGCTTTTTATGGAGACAAGCAGAGAGAATTTTGTAGGGGACTAATAGTAAAGATATTCCTCTATATTTGTTTACATTTTTAGTGAAGGGTCAATATGAGAGAGCACTTCCAGTCTTTTGGGACTTCATTTGTCACCCAACAATGTCTGATGATTTTTGTTAGTTCTTGGAGTGAACTCTGGCATAGATTTTTCAGGAATTCCGCCACGATGCCATCCTCACTTGATGCTATCCTGTTTTGAGTTTTTGAATATTCTCTCTGATTTCTTTTAGTGTTGGAGCTGGTGAATCTGGATTGACTTCTCCTAATTGTTCTGAGAACCTTTGAATTGGTTCTGGGCTTTTCAGCAGTTGCTCAAAGTAGATAGCAAAGGGTTTACAGTTTTGTCAGTCGTTTTCCATTTGCGTTTTTAAAGCAAAGACTCTGTGAGGAGAAGCTCTTAATTTTACTTGTGAATGTTCTGTAATAATTTGTAGCATTATAATTTCTTACATTTTCTTTTATTGAATCCAACTGTTTCTTGAGGTAATGTTTTCTTGTTTTTCTGAGGGTTTTCATAGTTAGCCTTCTCTTTTCATCAAGTTCTATTTGGTTTTCTGGTGATTTGTGAGCGCTGTACTTCTTGTATGCAATTTCCCTGTACTCTATTACTTGGTAGCATTCTTCGTTCCACAACGGGTGTTTGTACTTCTTTTTTAATGGAATGCATTCTTTAGCTGTTGAAGTGATTTTATCTTTGAATTTTATCCAATTATTCACAGATTTTTCATCCCACCTCTTGGTGATTTCTGTTGACCGTAGATTGGTAAGAACAAATTTGGGTAGCCATGTTATTTTTCTGAAGGAGTTTTGAGTTGTCATCCTGACTTAACTCTCGTAAGATAGTGATCAGAGTCGATTTACCTCCTTTTCTGATTTCTTGAAGTTTCCTGAAATGGTTACATGGTTCATTTGGAATTCTTTGATTGAGTTTACTGGTGATCTCCAGGTCTTTTTCTTGCTTACTTTCTGATAAAGTGATGTAGACATGATCCTGATGTTCTGTGGCATATTTCCACTAGCCTGATTCCATTTCTGTTGGTAAATCCATGGGCCGGTTTCTTGGTATCCTTTCTCTCTGCCTAGTTGGGTGTTGAAATCTCCAAGGAGAATTGTTACATATTTTTGTAGAATTTTGAAGACAGTAGTTTCTAGTTTGTTCCACAAGTTTTCATCATCTTTTTGGTTCTTCTGGTTGTCTATGTTTGTGAGGATATGTGCACTGACGAAAGTATTGTGCTTGTTTATGTATTGTAATGTTAGAGTTATTAGTCTGTTGTTAATGGTCGTAACTTCTTTCACTGCATTCAAAACAGTTTTTGTGAAAAGTGATGGCCATTCCAATTACTGGTGCTCCTCTGTCAATCTTTCCTTTTGAAAATCCTGAAGTTTCTGTAGTCTGCTGTATATTCATCTGTGAATCTGGTTTCTAGAAGTGCAAGAATGGTGATCTTTTGTTGATCCAATTCAGTGACTAGTTGGTGTAGTTTCCCTGGTTGGATTAGTGTGTTGATGTTTTGTATTGCAACAATGTGTGCTGGTTTTGTCATGGCAGTTTGCCAGAAGACTCCGACTTCTCCTGTTGTGTAACCTCAAGGCCCTCAGAATCCGTATTGCCTTAAATGCCGACTTGTTGTCGGGCAGACCACCCACCTGAGGTAAGTTTCTCTTTTACTCACATAGTTCATGATGATAATTTGTTGAGTATGTCCCATTGCTGGGGGAATTAGAATCTGAGGTGCTAGCTCTGAAGCTGGGATGTAGGCTGCCCCTAACCTGGAGTACAGACGCTTTCAGCTAAATGCCCCTTTGGGGTGCAGATGTTGCCTTGTTTCACCAGAGCACCCCCCCCCCCTTTTTCTTAAGGTCAATCCACTTGTAGTAAGCTCCAAGGAATTGAAGAGTGGTTGTAAGTCTATCCTCAATTACTTGAAAAATCACATATTGAGCAGCTAGGGCAAGATCATTAGCATAGGTAAAGAACTTGCAATGGCTGTCCAGGGTTTAATCATTGGTATAGATGTTAAGTAAAGCTGCAGCAACGACTTTGCCTAGAGGAAGTCCATTTTTTGGTTGGTGTGAGCGGCTTTTTTAATTCTGTAAGCTAATGAAAAATTGCCTATTGTTGAGAAGTTTGTACACTATTTTTGTAAAACCGAAATCCCATGTATTGTTGTATACTTTAGGAAGGAGGGTTTTTTAATGCTGATCATGTCATAGTCTGCTGTCAGATCAACAAAGACGACTGCAATAACTGAAACCTTTTCAAAAACATCTTCAATATATTGTGTTAGTTGTAGGACTTGGTTTGAGAAGGACCGGGCTGTTCTGAATCTGGCTTGTTGAGGTAACAGTTTATCCTCAATAACAGGCGAGAGACATTTTAGAAGCATCCTCTCAAAAAGTTTATAGACATGTCTGAGGAGTGACATTTGGCAGCAGCTTCTGGAAGCATCTGGTGATTTACCAGGTTTTAGTAGTGCTACAAGTTGGGCTTTTCTCTAGAGATTTGGATTCTTACAATCTTCTGCCCTGAAGCTACAGTCATCTACATATTGGCGAAAACAGGATAAACCATCAGTCAAGTCACCTGTAATACAGCATTCAGCTAACAATGGGCATACTACTGTATTCAATAAAAATTCTTGTTAGGTATTCTACCAGAATTTAATCAATGACTCTATTGTTCTATATTAAGAAAATAGAAGAGATCCTAGACAAGTCATGGAAGTGTTAGAAATCCAAAAGAAAGAACCTATGATTTGAATTCTGTCAGTAGTCTTCAAATTTACTATTTATGGGTTTATCTGCTCAGGAATACATGGGACACTAACTGTGGGAACTTCGATGATGTCAAACTATTCTGTATTACATAGGAATAGCTTCCCAGTACTCGAAAGAACCAAGTAATGTAAAGCCTTTAGCATTGTAACACCAAAATAAATTCAAGTAAAAAATGGGTTGGATATCATATTTCACACTTAAACCAAAACTAAAAGTTCCATAAACATTTTCACAGGTTCTGCGATTTTTTTATTATTATTTTTTTAATCATTTTAATGTAATGGATGTAGGGTTGAAAAATTTGATGTGAGACACTAAATCAATTTGAAGTTCTATTTGAACACAGGGCCAGAACAAGTAAAATTGTGTGTCATTCAGGTGACGTCATACTACTGGAAAACATTTGAGCAGGCATAACAAATTTTGAGTTAATAATGAAAAGGTCCTAATTTTAACAAATAAATAAAAACTAACTATGACAATGTCTTGCAATGCATCCACCTACCACTACCTTTAGCAATCCTACTACTGGTGAAACCTACCCCATAATAGGTCATGCCACCTGTACAACCATCCATCTCATTTACCAGCTCACCTGCCTCCACTGTCCAAGTTCCTACATTGGCCTGACCTCAAACTCATTATCCATCAGAATGAATGGTCACAGACAGACAGTTTACTCCCAAAAGCTGGACCTGCCCGTTGCTCACCATGCCAGTACTCACAACACACATGACCTTATTAACTGCTTCACAGTAAGAGCCATTAGAGTACTTCCAGACACTACCTCCCAATCTGAACTCCACAGGTGGGAATTGGCATATCAACACATCCTTCAAAGAAGACATCCCCCAGGCCTTAATTTCCGATAACATCTTCCATCCTCACCCTATACACCCACAATAGTTCAATAGTTTCATTTTTAATAACTACTATTTTTTTGATCATTTTAATCTTTCGTATACTCGTGGTTATATTATCGTTGCTGCCCCCACCACCTCCGACGGTCTGTTGCGTTCTATGAGTGGCTGCGTCCAACGCAAGATCAGCCACCTCTCTGTTAACTTGAAAAAAGGGATTTTCACCCGAAATATTGTTTTTTCTTTGTTTGTGTATTGTGCTGTGTTGTTGCTGCCCTCCTCCCTTCAACTTTGGTGAGTGTTGGGTGTGTTTTCCCTTTCTTTTCCATGTAAATGTTGCCTCACGGCATTTCTTTCCTTTCATTGTTACCTATATATATATATATATATAAGAAGGGGATTCCTGCGGCATTGGTACACAAAAAAAAAAGATCACATTTCGGATCTCAGAAACAGCTACGACGATTTGGATGAAATTTGATATTTAGATAACGTTTTGAATTTTTAGATTACCTAAATTGTTGTCTTCCCTACAAAAAAGCGAGTTTACAAAATACGAACAATTTTTTTACTCCGTATCTCGTAAACGACATTAGCACCATCTCGTAGTCAATTCAGATCCAGAAAGCCTACAAATACCTTTTCTTTGATTTCAAAGAATATTTAAACGAACAGTTCTTGTATACTGGCTGATCTGTGGAAATATTAGCATTGCATGTTTAATTGTAAAACATTTAAAAAGGAAGATAATTAAAAATTTATCATTCATTGGTTTTGTAAGAGGTGATACTTTACAGAAACTTCTTTGACCGGTACCAGTTATAAAGTAATCATTGTTTACTTTTTGACAGTAAAAAGTGGTTGTTAGTTTGTCATTATATATTACCATGCGAGGTATGAGCATAGTTTTATCAGAGTAAATGAATTTAGCACTGATGATGTTCTATCATTATCGTGATGCCACAATCTGATGATGAATTCTTATAGAACTCGATGAAACATATTGAAAATAAAAAATAAATGTTCTTAAATCAGTTACAGGTATAGTTCCTTGTGCTTTCGGCGATGTTTCTTCTGGTCCAGACCATATTTCAACCTAACAACGACCATTAGGAACAAAATAAAACATTGAAAGTACATTTCCACCATATAGACATAGTAGTTTTGATGGATTTTTTTTTTCTGGCCCAGGCCGGATCTAATCCTAACCTCTTCACTTGAGATATCAGAAAAATAAATACTTTATTTTCGATTTGTCTCGAGAGTTTCATACGAATTCATCAAACTTGGCTATGGCGAAATTTATCTTCTGGTCCAGGTCGCATTTCAACAAACTACGTCAAATTTTGAGATACAATATCTTGAGAACTAAGCAATATTTTTTACTTTCAATTTTTATCGTCGAGTTACATAAGAATCCATTATCAAGGGTTATAATAGAATACCCTGAATTTCCACAAATCTCGCACCATTAATTAATCCCTAATACTAGCATTTTTCTTTGAAAGCAATTTATGAGGTGGTCTCGCAAATGGATCTAGCAATTTGGATGAAATTTTATATTTGCTTTTCAAGTGTTTAACATGATTTTTTTTTTTTAAGGAGCAATTTTTGTTTTTGGTTTCTCGAAAACGGCTCTAACCTCATTACGTAGAAGGTTCAGGTACCAGTAAGCCTACTGATGTTAGTTAAGCTTCTCTTTGGTTAACTGTGTACCTCAAAATGCCTAGGAAGCCTTTTACTTTCATCAAACTTTACTTGAAATCTTGGATATTGAACTAAAATCGAAAGATGCCAAGTGGAGATCGGTCACCCAGGTACTTATTAATATCTAAATGAGCAAATATATGGTAAAAGTTGTAATAGGTAAATTCTAAATTAATTCTATAAAATAGCAAAATTTCAGAAGAATAGGATTAAAATTAAGATACATGAGAATTGGGGATTTCTAGTAATTGAGTTTTCCAAGATGTTCTCAAGAGCTATAGTATAAAAGGGAGTAATTTTGGGACCTCCTTAGCAGTGGGTTAGCTAGGCACACTTCACGCCACTTTGTTTTGCAATGAGAAAATGTATTAAATTTTACCAACATTCAGCTTCAGTGGTAGAAATTTTTCAGAGATGAGTTGGGACTTGAAAATTTTCAGTGTCAAGTTGAAGTTATTGTTTTAACAAAACATTTTAATTCTTTAAGAAAAAGAACATTTATTAACATTTTTTGGGTCATTTCATATGATCATAGAAGTTTATGATTATTGGGGATTTCATGAATGTTAATGGAAGCAAGAGATTGTGATTTGCATGTTGTAGTAACCCACATCTTCATAGCGGAGAAGAGTCTCATTTAAGAACAAAATAAGAAATGTATTGCCTGCCTCATATCAGCATTAACTTCAATAATTTATGAAAATATATTGAGTGACTTTGAAATTTGACTTTACTCTTTGATGATTGACTTTTCCAGTGGGATCTCTTGCAGTGTGTTTTAAACACAAATAGATTGGCAGCCAATTAGAAAGAACTTTTCAAAATGTTTTATCAATAGTATCAGGATAAGGAATACAGCATGTTTAAAGTTTGTGTTAGAATGTATGCAATCTCCTGGAACATTTTAATATAACAACTGTTGGTATGTGCTTCAGTAGGTATTTATAGGTAACAGAGATGTAAAGTCACAATAAGTTGGTACAAATATTAGGGTTAAAAAAACTGATGTGATTCCAACCAGATAATCAAGAAAATTTATGACATAGATGAAGATGAAGTGCACAGTAGTTTTTGGAAAGTAATATGGGGCAGCACCTATACCCCACCATTAATTGAAATTGCATGTTATACCGAGTTTTCAGCATGGATTGTGGTCAGTCAATAGTTACTGCAGCAATGTATACTTTCCTGGATCAGTTTCTTCACTGGATACGAAATGCTAAATAGTCAGATTAATCATGCCTAAGTCAATGTCAATTTAAATGGTACAGCTTTGAGGTGTAATTAAGACAAAGTATTAATAAACCTGTAAGAAGAAATAATAACTGATTATTTAATAGTCCTTGTAAACATTTAAATCTTCATTAATTACTATTAAAGTTAAGGACACTGAATAATAAGATCATTTTCTCTGTATGGTATCATCTAGACTGTAAGTTCCAGATGCATCATCGTTTACTTATTCCCCAAAGAAATAAGTCGTTAATACAATTTAACTTTAAACTTACTTTCTCATTTTGAATATCAGGTTCTAAAAGTCCACTATTGTATGTCAGAACCCATTTCAAAATATGCTGATTTTAATTTTTTGGGGAATAAAAGTTCAAAATTCCTCCAACACTATTGATGCTCTGTATACCAACAACTATTCAAGTATTTATCATTGTAAAATCGAATGTTATTTCAAAAGGAACTTCTCATTTTGTTCCACCAATCATTCTCAAATATAGTATAGAACTACCACCGAAATTGTTACTCATCTCTAAAGAAAATTAAAATCATACACTTTTATGCCTTGTTGGCATCGAGATCAGTAGAAGCAGGGAAAGATGCAAGGAATGGAGCAAGAAATTCGGCAAAATGGCCTTATGAAGTGATTTAAGCTAACCATAGAGAACCAAAACCAGGATGTCCAAGTGGATATTCGAAACCACATCCAGCCAAATGTGAGGCCGAGCAGTATCTTTCACATACCACACTCGGTAGATCTGTCATGTGGTGACACAACTTACTGAAAAGTGGGTCCACATAGCTAAGGTTTCTGTTGGCAGAGGTTGCAGGAATTCCCATCAATATATGTAAACATTTTACTAGGAAATGAGAGACTCAAAAATAACTTAACCATGGTTATGTAGTTAGTGTCTTTTCAATGAGTGCAAAGAGTTGTAGTTAAGGTTTTCTTTTTAAATACTTATTGGTTTATGCCTCATCGATGTCTAGGTAATTAGAGGTAGGTAGTTAAGTTGTATTTATTGTAGAAATATGAGCAAACATACAGGACAAGGCTGATACACTTTGTAGAGGGCTAATGCAGGAGAGAGTAGGATAGGGGAAAGTTGGGTGTGTAGGGAAATTTCCACCGGAGTGTGTGCTCCATTGCAATTAAATTAAATTAATTAAATTAAAAATACACTTCCAAACAAAAACAAAAAGGAGGAGGGGTTATTCCAATATTGGATTAATTGTAGACTGGTAGATCATTTGATTTAAAATAATGGTAGTTGCCAAAAATTAGCTGGTGCGCATGATTTCGTTCGAGATTGTAAAGAATTTTGAATGACAGCTATCAACATGTAATCACCATAGTGCATGATGGATGACTCGAGGATAATACCACAAACAACCATCAGTGATCTGCGCAGGGTATTTATGGTAGCAACACACATGTCTTTGGACGAAATATGAAATTGTCCTCTGTCGACCATTTTCTACCACTATTTCTACCACACCCCTATAGCTATCAGTGTCTAACCCCAATAGAGAATGATGGCAGACTGGATGCCACTACCACACATAATCACCAGTGGTCTGCGCTATGTAGTTGAGGCAGCAAAGTTAAATAAACTGACACACAAGCCTTTGGTAGAAATACAAAAGTATCCTTGATTGATCACTTTCAAACACCATATCTCCCACACCCACACAGCTACTGAAATTCAGGCAACGTTGAGATCGGTGAGTGATTCTTTGCTACTACCACACATAAACACCAGTTATCAGTGCTAGATACATTGGGCTGAAAAGGGATACATAGGAACACATGCATCTTTGGTCGAAATATGAAAGTTCCGCAGGTTGACCATTTTCAACCACCATATCTCCTACACCGCCATAGTTACCAACATCTAACCACCATGGTGCACGAAGGGAGACACAGTGCTACTACCACACAGATACACCAATGGTATATGCTATGTAGTTGTGGCAGCAAAGTGACATGTACGGAGACACATGTCTTTGGTCGAAATACGAAAACAACCCTGAGCGGCCATTGTCATATACCATATCTCACACACCCTAACAGCTATCGAAATTCGGCCAATGTTTTGATCGATGGGTGGCTCTGTGCTACTACCAAACACAAAGACTAGTGATCTGCGCTAGATAGTTTTGGCTGAAAAGTGATACATCGGGACACATACATCTTTGGTAGGAATATGAAAGAGGTGCAGGTCGACCAGTTTCAACCACAATATCTCCTACACACCGATAGCTACCGACATCTAACCACCATAGTGCACGATAGGAGACATGATGATACTACCACACACAAACACCAATGATCTATGCTAAGTAGTTGTGGCAGCAAAGTGACATATATGGAGACACATGTCTTTGATCAAAATACGAAAATATCCTTGAGAGGCCACTTCCATCCACCATATCTCACCCCTCCCCCCCCCCCCCCCCCCAGTTATCGAAATTCAGCCAACTTTGTGACTGATGGGTGACTCTGTTCTACTACCACACACCAGTGATTTGCGCTAGATAGTTTTGGCTGAAAAGTGATACACCATGACACGTCTTTGGTAGAAATATGAAAGGGCCACAGGTTGACCACTTTCAGCCACCATATCTCTCATACCTCGATAGCTACCAACATCTAACCACCAAAGTGCACAATGGGAGATTCGATGCTACTACCACACAAAAACACCAATGGTCTATCCTATGTAGTTGTGGCAGGAAAGAGAAGTATATGGAGACACAAGTCTTTGGTCAAAATATGAAAATGTCCTGCGTCGACCACTTTTAACCATCATATCTCCCACACCCCCAACGCTATCGGCATTCAGCCAATGTTGTGCACGACAGGAAACTCCATGCTACTTCCACACATAAACACCAGTGATCTGTGCTAGTTAGTGGTGGCTGAAAAGTGAAATATAGGGAAAGACATGTCTATATATATATATAAGTTTTACTTCACCAATTGATTGAAATACTTTATTTTAACCAGCTTCTCTGAAGCCTCGTGGTAGGAAAAAGTTCACACGATTGTTAGGTGGTCATTGAAATGTTGGCTTTCCATCCTCCTGCATGTGCTAGAGCTGGCACTGGGATTCTCAGAGAAAACTGCAAATGTGTCCTGTCCTTGAAACCTAAGACACAAACAGGTTTAGATTGCCATATAATGCCTGTCTCAGGAATGAAACTCCTTTTATAATGGTAACAGTTACCACAAAATAAAGATTTATCACAAAACGCAGATAAAGTAGAAATTCAACATATTGCCAAAATTTTCCGAGTCCTCACCTCAAAATGCAATCTAGACTGTGATCTGTCCTTCTGAATTACATAATGATTAAAACCTACTTGCATCCCTGAACAACACAACAACCATTACTATATTGCCACAAATTGCATAATTCTTGCAGAATCTACTATGGAGCCTCTATTTATATGCAATCTGCATAAACTTGATGGTAACCTGATTTTTTCCTCTCATAATCGTGTGATTTCCCTCATTTTATATGGTTCGAAAAACCTATATCAGATTTCTGAGAGTTATACCAACGTTCACCAATCTCCTACAAACTTTCACAAAAAGTAACTGTTACATTTCCAAAAACATTTCTTATCTTACACTTTAAGAAATTCCAAATATTTTAGCTGCCAAACCCTTTCCTTAGTAACGAGAAGGCTGATGCTGGGGGATGCTACCAGATTTTACATAAGCTGTGACCATCCACAGATACCTAGGCTTACCAGGATAATGTCTTGGTCGTCAATCTGTTTAACAAATCCGTAACAGAAACAGGTTCTAAAAATGAAGCAAAGATCATTGGATAACAAAATGTCTATATTCTTCAAAATTTATTTCTACAAACCGCAGTACCAGCATGTTGCCTATGGAAAGACATCAGAACTATTGGAATTCTTTAAGTAAAGCTCACAGGTCATCATTACTCAACAATTTGTTCACACTTCAGACAATCTTTCAATATCCCCCATAATATTAGAAAAGAGTTGGGCTCATAATAAATAAAAACCATTCTGTGCATAACATCTGAATTTAGATCTCAAAAGTGAATAGTCACATCACAAATAACTGCCTAAGTCTACATTTCACATCTACTACGATTTTTCTAAGTCCTACACGTGCTACTGCCTGGTCCACATACATGTGTCTGTACACGTCAGTGGTGGGAAAGTGTGGGAACTAGTTTATTTATCCACCAACTTACTCAAATCTCCATTAAGCATTGATACTATGTATTATGAATTTTTGTGATTCCTTTGAACTATAACAACTTATGCCCAAAATTGCTTCATTTAATAGTTAAATTTTTTTTTTAGATTCAAATAATAAAATATATAGTTACTTTCAAAGTCTTTAATCCCCCATGATGGTTCTGATATCAAATTACTCTTTAAAATTTTCCTAATCTTCTGACATATATCATCACTCCACTCAATTCGTGGTACTTTGGAAGAAATTTCTATTTTACCTACGGGATCTATTTTTAGATATAATGTGTAGCTTCTGATTATTAACCTATTGATGTAACAAAGTTATCTCAAAAATTGAGGGATCTTTCTTTATTAAACAAATTTTCCTTCCTGCTACCTCCTACATGAGGTCATCATTAGTCAGTCTGGCGGATACCGCACAAAATTAAGCGGATCCACAATCCGCAAAATCCGGCGGAAACGCGTGTCAGTCTGCGTGACTCGCTGCCCTACTCGGTCTCTGTCGGATATTTTGCATTGTTTGCCTGTACCCTTCCAGTTGGCATTTGACTCATGTGAACAAGAGCTTGTTTTTGTCAACCTTCGTCATTCGTAAGTAAATAAATACACTTTTATGTATTCATCAAAACTTATGTTTGTTTCGAGTACACAATTCTGTAATTTGAGTTATGGTGCGTATTTATTACGATTTTCTAACAACATAGTTATTTTTTAAGTGTTGCATACGTTATCTGAACTACATGGTTAGAGCTTTTTATTCACGGTTTCATTATTCCCATTTTCTGTATTTGCAGATAAAGTAACTGTGACAATTTCCTAATTTGCGGCTGAAAATCTGATTATTTGTTGATATGAAACTAATGTTATCGTAATTTTAACGATCGTGTACCTATTTATTTAGCAGCTATCAAAAGGAAATTGTATATTCTTTGACTTATTGTTGTTTTGACCGCTGCCTAAATGCGTTTGTCTGATGAAAGCCACCTGCTTACATGTGCCGCTCAGACTTTCGATTAATCCCTCTTCTCCTTGTTATTATTTCGACTAAAGGTAAAAAAAGTTATAATGAAATTTTCACGGGTATATCGACGAATTGTGTTGTAGGAACACCAGACTTCAACAGCTGCCTCCGCCATCTTCCTCACGCGTGTAATTTCGTGTGTTTGCAATGAAATCTAGAGCTACAACCTATGAGGACTTCACTGCAATCATTCGCCGAGAAAGTCTCCTTTCTTACTAAGAAATAATAATTCCCACTCTAAAAACGTCATTACGCCACATAAGTAAAACTGAAATACTTGACAGTTTAAGTGTTGGTGAGCAGTTTCTTTTAATAACATTGAATCAACTGTAATATCAATCAAAGAATCAGGAGATATAATAATGTATCACGCAAAAAAAGGCCAAGTCTCGTGCTTGTGCAGTAACAAAAAGTCATGAGATCTTGTTCTGAGCCAAGTCTACACTTTACAGAGTATATTCACTTCACTTTGTGAAATGGAAGGCTTTTCTCGGTGTTATGGAATGTTTATTTAGAATTTTAAAAAAAGAAAACTCTGGTAACTTGGCCATTAAGCAAACCATATTTTTAAACTTATGTGATGTATTATAAGGCACATAATATGACTTAAGACTCAATATTTTCCATTTTTATTATTTATTTAAAAATTGGTTTAGATTAAAAAACAAAAATGTAAAACCTCGAAATACACTTAAGACACGCTAAAAAGTTTCAATGTCATTTTGCCAATAAAAATATTGTTAATTTTTATCATTTAACATTAAAAATTATTTATTAATTTAATTATTATTTAATTTATTAACGTTTTAAGTAACCATGTTTTAAATATATGCGTTAAAAAACTGTTTGTACTAATCCCGCATGGATCCCGTGGTTTGGCGCAAATCCCACGCGGATCCTGCGGGATTGAAAACACTGCGGGATTGCAATCCTTAACTATAGCTCTTTAAACGGTTTGTTCTAGCTATTCTTATTACACCTTAAATTTATCTTAATTCAATGCTTTCGCTGTGGAAATGAATGCAAAGAGCGGGGTTCAATTAAAATATAGCAGCTTCCTAAACTCACATTTTCTTTTTAAACTGATTTTGAAGATATTATGGATATATTACAGTCTGTAAACAAAACTATGGCAACTCCTTGACTTTATCCTTAAAACCATGTGTAAACAATAAATCTTGGCCCTACTTTCTTTAATTATGTCTTCTACGCTTGATTACAAATATTAGTCTTTTGAACATATCCTGAATAAGTAACTACCACCAAAAAAAACTTTCTCCCTTCTTTCTTCCGCCTAACTGTCTTCATTCAAAATTAAGTATTTCCCTAAAATTTTTATATGTAAAAATGTGACCATTAACTTTCTTTCTGATTCTGTTTTATTTATCCCAAACTATTCTAATTTCTAACTAAATAAAATAACAATTTTTCATTGTTATGTCTTTCATTTCCTTGTACACTTTACTGAAAATGTTGATTTTCTCTATCGAAACATATGTCTAGTTTATTTCAGTGATATTGCCCTTTAATTTAACATCATAAATAAATAATATTAATAATTATCCAAATCCTCCTAATGCTGAAATCTTTATATATCTAGAACCCCATAATTTTTTATGTTTTTCAACTTCACACTATTAATTTTATTCTTTTTTCTCCTATCTTACTTACAACTTCATTCGGTTTTCTTTAATTTGCTGAAATCAGCAATTTCCAAAAAGTGTTAAAATCACTTTATCTCATAACCTAAACATTCTCAAATCTACTGAAGTCCACAAGTTTCTTTAAAATTTTATCCCTGATGTGGGACTTGTACTAGAATCCTCGACATTGATGGGAATGTGGGGCATGATGTCCCTTGACTTTAGTTTAGAACACAATACCACAATCTTCTTCTTGCCGATGTTGCTGTATTACTTTGCACTACAATCTGAATCTTATTCTCTTCAACCCCAACACCTTGTTTCTGAGTGACATACTCCTCAAATTACTGGAATATATTCTCTTGGTTGTATATCAATATATGTTGGTTCAAAATGATGGAGTATAAACTCAATTTTTACATGGCGGACATTATCTGAAAAGAGGAGATCTTGTTTTATGGCCTATTTGTCTTGCTGTACTGACCCAACATGACATTTATCTTGATGGGACAGGTGTTGAATAAACATGTAGAGACTGAGTAGTATCTGATCGTAATAATTCTTGGTGCCCATGACATCTATAGAAAGACACTGGCATTATTCCACTAAATAGGTCATTACTTAGTGTGATGCCACGCTGACACTGAAATTTGGGATGCTATGTTGAACAAACAGTGTAAATGTATTCAAAGTTTATGAAAGTAGCATAGACAAATAAAATTAGTACAAATTACAAACAAAGATTTTTTACCTCATTTACTACTCTTTCATAGGTAATCCAAATACAAGAATGGGTAATGATTTGCAATTCAGTTATTTTCAGACCAGTGTTCATAACTCAAATTGATAAAATTTGCTCTTTTCCATCATCGCTGAAAGTTTGTATCAATCATTTTCAAGAGAATATGCTGTATACTTTGACTGGTCAGTATGAAATAAAGATCAGTACCAAAAAAATCATCCTATTAGCAACATAGATAGAAAAATAAATACTTTTTTATCGAAAGGTGTAGTTGAAACTGGAGTGTACAAGACATATATTGGTGATGAGGCATGCAAAGATATTGGTGCAAGAATTAAAAGTAATGCATGGAAGGAAAAAGATAACCAGGACCACAAACTAGCACTCAATTTCAGACGTAAGGGTGTGGGAAGATTTTCTTTCGTTAATAGGGGGGTCAGGGATTGGAGTACTTTACCAAGAGAATTGATGAATAATTTACTAAAAACTTTGAAACAATTTAAAGTTGGAATTTGTAGAGGGCAAAAGTAGGTGGGTACAGGAAAGGGTGGGAAATGGGTTTGTAGGGAAATTGCAGTGAAGTATGCACTCCATTGTAATTAAATTAGATTAAATTTTATTTAGGACAAAATACAACTATTTTTGCATGTAATGTGATAAGGAAATTCTGTTGGGCAGGACAAATTAATTGTTTCAAAATCCTTGCTCTATTAGAGAGTATAATGAGCAGATATTCAAAAGGATAAAAGAGAATTGGATATGACATACCCTGTCTTGTGTATCAGGATAGTAAAAGACGAACACCACTGGTATAAATATAGGGATTAGAAAAGGTTAAAGTAGGGCAGCTGCATTTTCCCACAGAAAATACTATTTCAGAACATAAACCAATAATGAAATTGTGTAGCAGCTGGATCTTAATGACTGGAAGATGAAACACGTATAAAGATATTAGTTAGTGTGTATAAGCAAATCATCAGCAATGACAGGTGTAGTAGGAGCCATATGTGGACAGGAAGAAATAGTCATAACTTGGTAAGTATTCATTTGTTCATAGGAGAGTTATTGACAGGAATATAGTACCAATTTACTAAAAAACCAAAGGATTTTCAGAAATAAGTGTATAAGAAAATTTTACTTTTTATTGCAATTAATAGGAATAACCTGCTGTGGGAGTATAACCTTACCATCTGACCACTCATGTGAAACAGGGTCAAAGCATCCATACAGCTGTCCCATTGTTATTGCCTTAGGATTAATTATCCTATAAAAAACTCGAAATTCTTCCATTGTAGATCTAAAATTGTTGGCAATGTCAGTCAGTGATTCTGCAAGGGTCTGAAAAAATATTTTTGGAGTCATAAAGTCTAATAATGCTAAATCTCAATTAAAGGTACAAGAATACATGAAAAATGAGAAATTAATGTTAGCAAAACATCCAAAATAAGAGGCATTCAACAACTATTACTATGTTCTTTATAAGCTGATATTCACACAGATGAACTCTGTTTCCAACTTACATCCTACTGTATTCATAACCTAATGCTAGACAAATATCACACACAGACACATTCACACACAGATATATAAAGATAGGGAACTGAACCACCTCTTACCTTAGATGACGCTGCGATGTTCACACACATAAAACAGACAAAACACAAATGATATTGATATTTTTGGGTTTTAACCCTATGTCAACAAGAGAACATTGTTAAGGGTTGGTGTTGTGGGAGACTGACTCACAGAGTGATTGTTAGCCATGAACATAGTGGGGTAAATTCAAGTAGAGAACAGGTAGAGGGGTAGTGATTTAAAGTTAATACTCCAGCACTAACCTCTAATGGATAAAAAGAACAAACCAATGTAATAATCTTATCAACATAAATATGAATAAGCAAAAAATAAATTAAAAATAAAATGAAGAATTAAACCAAATAATCTATCAATTCAAGCATCACCTCTGGTTAGTGACAATTCAATTTAAGTAGAGGGGAGGGAGAGTATAGAGAGAGAGGTGGAAAAAAAATGATTGGGTATTATTGTAAAATATTGGGAGGACTCTCATAGCAAGGACTGTGAAACAAGAGTTGAAATTATTTGTCATGGGAGATGTAATGGACCCCTATTGGGTGAATTTGATTTTGTGTGAATACCATCTGTCCATGGATATTCGGAGGTGGCATGTCCTATGATAGGAAGGCTTTTTCCAGTGAAAGGTTTAGTGAAACTGGTGGAGGCATGGTGCATGTTCCACATCTTGCAGTGGGGTCTATTGGAAGGGAAAGAGCCTTCGGGCTGTCTGATGGGAAGAGAAGATTATATTTGTGGACTAGGAGTTGGCTGATGCTATGATGTCATGAGTACAGATGTCTTGATCCACTGATCTGATTGAGGTGATGTGCGGTACCTAGGCCGAAGCTCTCCCCCACCACCCCAACCACACCATACCATCATACTACTTCACTACGCCCCCGCCGCGGAATTAGACTCTTCAGAATCACCCACCATTACAGCACGGATGGTAAGGCAAGGCACATTTCACCACCCATTATGGATGCCCACGGGGAAAAAACGCAGTTGTAACGCCCGCCACAAACTAGGCCCTTCCAAAACCTTGCCGTATTGCATAAGCCTCTCTGTGTTTCCTACTCGTAACACCTGGCCGTAGGGTTGGGTGGAAGCCGCAGTGACTGGGCACTGCGCAGAAGTGCCCCATTTGCATGATCCACCACACCAGCTGACCGAGCGTATCGTCACTGAATACGTGGCTTTCCACAATAGGGCACGTTCATAGTGCACTTTGCCCCATACCCACCCTACACTCATGTCCATTGCGAGCACAGGATTCCACACACTTGTCCAAGCTCCACAGAACACACAATCCTGCTGCAGAGGCCCGAAGATCCCAGCAGCACTCACTAGGTGAATGCTGCCCCACCCCAGGTAAAACCCATGCACTATCAGTCCACACTTGTGTAGTGGACCTAATATGGCAGCATTAGAAATGGCTCCCACTATCAGGGTTGCTACCCCTGAGCCCAAAGGGCTGTGCACAGAGCAAAAAGCCATCCCGACACGGCACCCAGTGCCGCGGTGCTGAACCCTTCATTCGACTCCGGGGAATATGCTGCACTGGCAGCAGAGGTACTCTAAGCCTCTGCGGTGCTTGGTCTTCATTCACCAGAACACCCCCAACACTGTAGCAGTCAGGGCAAGTTTGCTCATCGACTTGAGCTGCGGTCAACACCATAGTGCGCCAAGATGCAGCTTGAATATGCAAAAGCCTTTCATCCAGCAGGCTACACAATCTCCACTGAACCCCCAGCCTGAAGACCGGGAGTGACAGAACTGTGGACACCAGGCTTGAGTATTGAGGACGGCAGTGGCAACAGCATGCCTCCTACAACCGCCCCCTACTGGGACCCAATCCCTATGCCCAGCAATATCCCCTCTCTTGGTAGATGCAATTAGTATAAGCTCGATACCAGCAGGTTACAAAATTCGACAATCATCATGTGTCAGAATGGGCATTATAACAATCACCTCCAGCTCAATCGACCTACCACATCCCTCCAGTGGGAGAAAAATTTCCCCCAACGCCTTAACTTGCACCTATACAGACACAAGAAAAGCGTCGGGGGAGGCGGGGGTGGGGGGGCTGGAAACCTCAGGTGTGTCAGACCCATCATCCAGGCCTCCCTGGAGGAAGGCCAAAGCCCATCGGGGTGATGCTTTGAGGTCAGCCGAAACAAATTCTGGGTGGGGCGGGGAAAATTTGGGAAGAATGGATCTCATTTCTGGCCAGTTTTTCAAGAAATTATAACCCTGCCAAAAGATTCTGTTGATGGATTTTATACCTGGATAGTATTGTGTGGCTATGTTGGTTTTGGGGTTCAGGATAGTCAATGTTCTGAGCAGTTTGACACTGTGGCGTGTGAAAGCTGTTTGTGAACCAAAACCGGAGGGTACGTGAGGGATATTAATGCTTGCAAGCTGTTATTTGAATAATGCATGAGGAACTGTTGGTTGGAGCATATAGGACTACTCTAAATGCTAAGACTTTTGGGAAGGAGTGTTAGGTATAGTATGGATGGCGACTGTCATAATGGATATATTGTTGAATGTTGGTAGGATTTGTGTGGTCTGAGTAGCAATCAGAAAGAGACAAATCCACATCCAAGAAAGTTGCCTGGATGTGGGACTAGGTCCATGTGAACTTCATCATGTTAAATGTAATAAGATTTTTCAGTAAATTTAGAAGACATGAGTCCAGATCATATATGATCTATGAATCTGAGCTGTATGAGGGGTTTGAGAGAGACTTTCTCCAATAATGTCTGCTACAGATGGTCAATGAACAAGTTAGCATAAGAGGGGGCCATGTGGGTGCTCATGGCAGTGCCACAAGTTTGGCGGTAGATATTGCCTTCGAAAGAGGAGTTGTTATTGCCGAGTATCATGTGGGTCAAGTTGATGAGAAAAGATTTGCCAGGGAGGCTGTTGTAAGGGCACTCATCCAGAAAATGTTCCATGGCACTAAGACTGTGGCAGTGTGGAACATGTGTGTACAGGAGTGTGATGATGTGAAGTTAATCACTACCAAGATGTTGGAAGGAAGAGGTGTGCGAAAAAGTAGAAAGGAAGAAGAGGAAATGTTGTGTGTTCTTGATATAGACGGGGAGGTAACAGGCTATAGGTTGTAAGTATTGGTCCACCAAGGCAGAAAACGCACGGTGGTGGTAGAATTGTCCAGCAATAAAAGTGAAACAAAATAATCTTTGTGTAAAACTTAACTTAGTCCACAACCCGAAGGTTGGTTGGATCCTCCCGAAGGAGGCATACTCATTCACTGTGTCAGAGGTAGGACGGCCAGTTCCTTTTCTCTGGGACCTACGGTTTAACATGGAATCTGAACCACGGAGCATCCTGGATAACTCATATGATCAAATACAACTCTTAAAATTCCTGCACCTGACGGGATTCGAACCCTGGACCGGAGCAGTGAATGTTTTGAAAGCAAGTGCCTTAACCACTGAGCTACCAGAATCTTTGTGTAGCATAAGTCAAAAAGTTATAATTTTATTTAGATGAAAATAAAGGGAGATAGAAATATATATACATATAAAAATATATAAAATGTAAATAAATAAATAAAAATATAATTGAGAAATTTTGGAAAAATGTATGAAACTATTGTGCTGGTCAGTGATGGGTGTATAGGAGTGAGGATACACCAGTATACCGGGGTGGAGTATCGGTTCAGTTAACTTAATTAACATAAGACTTGCTTAAAATTAGACTAACTTTTCATTGATAAACTTCAATGACCATGTATCAGCTTGGATAATTCAACTGTAAAGCCTAGCGGTTACTACATAGCTTATTTAAACCAAAAGCTAAGGAAAGGTTAATGTCTACTATGAAAGTATGTAAAAATTAACTTGAAGAAAAGTTAACTTGAAGTCACATTTGAAAATAGCAATTACAGTTAAAATGGCAAAATCGAACTAAATGTCTCCAAAAATCACAAGTCATGAAGAGGAAGAACTATCCAACTAAACCGCTTTTGAAAATTTAAAACTTCATAATCACAGATTGCACCAATGACTGGAGGGAAATTTCAACATGGCCCCGAGTCATCCATGTTGTGACTAGCTCAAAGTTTACTGGAAACCATCTTCATTGCTCGACACCAATACCACCCAGCGGATTTCTTACAACACACTAGCGCATGATTAACTCCGCAACTTGAGACAAAAGGCTCCAAGATACAAGACAGCCCAGCCAGCATAAGCACCTCAATATATAATCTATAATCTACAGTGATCTACCGCTTGAAGAAAATAGTCTGATAAAATTTTATTATAGTTAGTGTTCAAAATTTAACAGTGTGTAGCCTGGCCTTTATAAAAAGTATGACGACCATAATTCTAAATTAACTCGTTTTCTTGTAAATAATTAAAGTATGTGAGCGTAATGGTAATTGACTTCACAAAAACGGTTAGTAAATCCCTGAGCTATTGCTTGATTTGTGCAAATTTTAGAAATTCCTGCTGGATTACAAATGATTGTGTTTAAACTTATTTCATTGTGTTCGGTGCTTGCTCCTGATTTCAAAAATGTAACTTTTATTATTATCGGTGGTGTATTATCAAAGTTATCTATCACAGAAAAATCGGGGTTTAAATTGTTTAGACGACATGTTGGAAAAACTTGGTTTCTGATTAATAATTATTAAAGTGCTGTTATATCGTAAAAAGTGTTATAAGCTGAATTTTTCTTTTAATTAGTTGCGTGTTTTAAAGTCGTTTTGTTTACGGAAATGGTCTCAATTATTCACAGTTTAATTCTGAAAACTACCACTTTTTTTATTATTATTTATTTATTTTTTTTTTTTTTTTTTTTTTGACATCATTACTTGAAAATAAATTTAATATTTGTTCTACTGCATATAATATTTTAAAATTTGAATATGTTATACTCGGTTCTTTATTCTTTCAGTAAATTTACTTTTGAGCTCAGGAAATTATCGAAAACATGTTGTTATTTAGTGTCGAAAATGCAAGTGTGTCTAATGAAGTGTATAAAATTATGTTTACTTTATTTACACGGCCTGAAACTATTGAATTTTAGTGAATTTAACTTTCTTTCTGATTGTTATTATTATGAAATTACTTTGTTGCACTGAAAAGTGTTGAGAATTAGTGAAATTATCACATAACCAAAATCGACTGTATTCAAATTGGATAACTATGGATAACACTGTTTCAGGTTGGTTTAAAGGTTATTTACTATTATAAATTGTTTATTTAGAGCTTGGATTATGTGCTGAGTGACTTTATTGTTTTTAAATCAGTGTATGTTCGGAGTTAGGTTGCAGGATCGGCTTCTGCATGAAACGTGTATCTCATGTCCCCCTGTAGTTGCTAACTGAAAAATTTTATGTTTACTGGAAATCTTACTCCCTCCCTTATGCCCTATAGCCAAGAAAAATAGAATTTACCCAAATTCTAAGATGCTTGCAGAATGCTCATTGAAAAACATCGGTAAAGGGTTAAGGATATCATCATGTTCTTCCTTGATGTCGAATAGACCCAAGATAAAAAATTTGAGATAGCCTAGAACAAAAAAAGATACAGGATCCTTAATAAATAGGATTAAAATGCTTTATGAAAACACAAAATCCTGTGGCAACAGAGAGTTCAAAAGATTTGAGAAAATAAGTGGAGTAAAACAGGGAAGTGCTATGTAACACCCACTCTTCATTGCTGTAATGGATGACATCTTGAAGTAATTCAAGGAAATGTATAGAAAAGAAATACAATCCCTAGTCTTTGCTGTTGATGTCATGATTTGGGGTTAAATTGCAGAAGAAGTGCAAGAGAAGCTGGCAATTGGAACAAGCTGTTTGAGGAGTATGGACTAAAACTCAGCAAGAGTAAGACGGTGGTCATGGCAACAGGTACAGGGACTTCTAATGTGAATATTTAATTAAACAATTAACAACTACAAAATGTTGATCAATTGAAATATCTTGACAGTACTCTGAGTAAAAACAACACTAGTAAATTTGAGATTACAAACAGAAATACTAACACAGCAGTTTTTTTATAACCAGGTGGGACAACAAAGTTACCAGAAAGTCTATACATACACTATTCAAAACCTATTACATCCCGATACTGACTTATGCACTAGAAACACGTACCCTGTACAGAAGAGACAATTGTAGACTTCAAACCACTGAAATTAAGTTTTTCAGCACCATTCTTCAGAGAACATGAAAGGACAAAGTGAGGAATTAAATCAATCATGCAGAAGCCAGTATAAACATCAGTCCTTGCAGCTAGAGATGGGTCATAAATAACTAAGCGGTTACAAATAACCGTTATTTTAAAAACACTGTTTAGCAGCTAGCGGCTAAAACGATAAGTGGAGTTATTCAAATAACTGTCAGTACTACCCTCTGACAGCGTTTAATTGTTCATCGACCGCCCACTAGGTGTTCATCAGTCACAGCTTACTGCTTCTCTCACCGTTATTAATTGCAATAGCTACCACTAGATGACACTACCATCGTAAACCGCTTTTTCCAACCTTTGACCGTTATTAACCGCGATAGCGACCAACAGATGTCGCTACTGCTGACGACGTTAAATACTACTTTGCAGATGTTGTACGCCACAGAATCGAAAATTTATCATCTCTCTACGACTTAGTGACCATTTAACCGGTTTTCAGCGTCCATCCTTCCATCGTAAACCACTTGATTATGCTTTTTGTTACAGGTGTTTACCCTTGTTATAGCATCTTTGGCAGTTGAAGGCGTTATTAACTTCGATAGCGACCACTAGAGGACATCACCTGTGTAAACCGTTTTTTTATTACCTTTCACCGTTATTAACTACAATAGAGGCCAATACATGGAGAAACCATCGAATAGCGCTAGTTTGAAAGTGGAATGTAACATATGCATTTGTTTTGTTTAAAATCAATCCTGTTTCTAACACCTACACACCAAACAAACACTTCCCCTGATGGTTAAATAAGTTCAAATAATTCAAGGTATCAGTTACCGTTTCTCAGGTTGTAATGCTTTAATATTTGACAAATAAATCTTCTAGAAGATGCAAAAGCCTTCAAATTTACTCACAATGTATTAGTTTAAATCCAGACTAGGTATGAATAGACAATAGGATGTGTTTTCATGTTTGGTTGAAAGTGCAGACATTATTGATTAATCATGTTTACACCACAAAGAAATAATACTGTTAACTTGTGTTTGTAACTTGCTGATAGAGGTGGCTACAATAGAACTATCTGGCAAATATTTTTTCCTTGTGAACATCTCCTTTAATAAAATTACATAATGATGATTGCACAAAGCATGATTGATATTTATTTATTTCAGTAAAGGCTACACAAACTAAATAACTAATAGTATTTAAAAGTGGTTCTACAGAAGTTTATGATGTACTATGCTAAAATAATAAAGGCTGTTTGTGAAAGTAAGTGATATAACATGAAAAACTGCAGTGCTGAAGTGAAAGTGGACAAATATTATTCAGGTTAGAGTTTGGCCACAAAAAAAAAAGTTTATCCTGCTACAGAAAACTAGCTCTGGTGATACATAAACTAAAACATATTGATGTAGGTGCCACATTTGTAAGCTTCATTCATAATATGCACAAGAAGAAGTATTGTGAAAGTATAACATTCTTAAGGTCACTATGTTGGAAACACACATGTCACAATATAATTTCCAAGCTTCAAATTAAGAGAAAAACTGCCCACACACATATATAACAAATTTGTTATTCTGAAAGTGAAACTGCAACTGATCGATGAGGAAAGGGTGTGAAAAAATAGCATAAACCTTCTGGAATTAGTTATTCAAGATCAGGTAAAACTTTATAATGAATGGAAAGCATATTCACTCAAACTCTAAAATATGTGTCAAACATAATTAAATTTTCTCCAGGTCGAAATAAATGTTTACACAAAAATTAACCCCTCATTGTTTGATTTCCGATCAGGTCATTTAAAGATTCTTAAGGAATATATAACATTACAATATTTGTTTCACTATTCCCACAAGTCAATTAGTTTCAAACAGCAAACCATATTTACATTTCAAATTATGTTTATGTATGTCTGTAACAACATATTTAAATTGCAGCTGGACTGTTATTGGGACACATTTACAACATATGAAAAATATACTATACACATAACTACAGCCACACAAAACTTAATGCGAAATGGAAATTAATGGCCAGACTGAAAAAATTGTTTACTTTCAGCAAAGTTAATTTCCTGTTCTTTACGAGTACGCAATGCGTAATTCTTTATTTGTTGCAAATATTCATAAAAACTCCTACCACAAGTTCATTAGTTTCAAACAGAAAAATATATTAACACGTAATCAACACTGCCCACTTCGGATTATTTTTATATATCGTACGTCTCTAAATCACTTTTACTTCATTTCCTCCTGTTTGATCACATTATACACAAACCGCTAAAGCTGGTCGTGTTAAAATTCTATGTTAATTTACAAAGGCATCACTGCGACTTAATAAAAAAACACATAAACACAAGTCGAAGGCGTATATAATGTCTCTGACAGGAACTATGGAAGCCGCTTATTTGAAAGCCGCTTTGGTGATGTATCGTTAAACGCTAAATAACGCTAATAAGCGACTTTTCGTGACGTCAGGGCTATTTCATTATTATTTGGGGGCGTGGCCGCTATTTTCGTCACATCCGGTTATTTGACATTTCCGGCTTTTTCAACAAGAGCAGAGAGTTTAATGGCGTCTCCACAGATTTTACTTCGGAAAAAATAACTATACGCTATATTTCTAATGGTTAATAAAAGCGGTTTGAAAAAAGAGGTAATAACAGAATAACGTATTACTGGAAAAAAGCTGTTTTGCCCATCTCTACTTGCAGCATTCTCACCTCAGGTGGTATGGTAATGTCCAATGGATGGAGGAAGAAAGAAGAGCAAAGGCCTACTTTAATATGAATATCCAAGGTAAATGATGTATGGAAGAAATGGATAGACCAAATCGAGAAGGATATAGAAGACTTATGGCTTGATTGGAAGACTGTTCATGAACATCAACTATTCATGGACCGGAAGAAGTAGAGAGGGCTTGTGACCAGCACCCGGTATATTGGAACTGGAGAATGATGATGACAGATGCCAATATCAATTCTTTCTTTATCTGTGCTATTATGGATTGGAATGCATAAAATGGGGATTGGTTTTAGTGCAATGGGTTCCCTGCCACTTATTGTTCTCAGTGAACTGTAGCGTATATATGTAGATTAACTATTATTAAATGATAATATTTTATTCTACTTTATCTTTAGTTATAATTAGTACCACATTTCTATTATGATGATAAATATGAAGTTTGAATCATTTGTAAATTTTTCTTGAATCTTAAAGCACATTTAAAACTATCGTAGGGTTGAAAAAATTATCTGGAATAAGAATCACAACAGGAGGATTTATAAGTAGAAAACTTGAGCTACTGCACTAAATGAGAAAACAGCTTGCAGACTGTCATATACCAAAGTTAATATGACATAATCATCCAACAGATGTTCATGCAAGAACCTAGTACTTACTATTTTCTTACAAACATATGTATTACGATTTATATAATCTGTAAACCTGCAATACCTGGTAGGCACAGGTCTTTCCTCCCATTGGTTCACCAACAATCATAAGCCCATGCCTCACTAAAATCATTTCATAAATCTGTATTATTTTTTCAAGATACCAGTCAGTGGCCTGCAAATTTCTCTTGCCAAGATTAACCTTCAGAACAGCAATTAACTCATCTCTGTCTGGTCTTGGAAGATCTACCCCTGGGAAAAGATCTGAGAAAATTCCTTCAAATAGAGGTACATCCTGCAAAGAGAAAACACAAGAAAATTACTAAAGAGAATGTAACATGCTTGTCTCCAATGTTTATTTATTTAATAATGAATCTAGTAATAAAGCTAAAAATTGTGACCTGAGCTAAAAATTTTGGCAAGTTAACATCCACAATTGCTCTTAAAACAAGAACAGCTTCATTCTGTTGTTTGTATTTCAGTTTTAGATTTCCTGCCGCTGTCAGTACTGTCTTTACAGCTCTCATTCCATAGTCATAATGGTGCTGAGATGAAAGTTGTTCTGAGCACAATTTATATGTATGCACTATTTTCTCAGCCAAGCTGAAATAAGAGTTAGAAAATAGGTAATTACTACATTTGATTAATTATTGTAATGGGTATGAGAAAAATATGATACTGTTCTAATTCTGAGACATCTTATTTACAAAAAAACTGAACATCTATGAGTAACTCATTATTATACTTACATTTATGATTCCCTTACATATTGAATGTTAAACATATGAGACAATGGAATTGAAGGCTTTCATGCAACGAATTAATGGTTTCTGTATACAAGCAAATATAAACACACCCAAAAAAACCTAAGATGTAATTGTTTGGGTATTAACTAAAACCTGATCTATTTACTAGACATTTGAGGTTAAATAATCAAGATTTGTGTCATTTGATACAACAATGACCACTACCAGGGTAAATTCATCACTAAGATATAATCATATCTTGATAATAATGCTGGACCAAAGCAGTATTTTAAAACAGGGTTCCCACTCTTTTAGCAAATGAAAAATTAAGGCCTTTTTAAGGCTTTTTAAGTCAATTTTTCATATTTTTAAGGCTATATTTAATGTAAATTAAAATGTTATGAAAAAACTAATATGCAACTTACAGCAAAGAAATTAAAATATGTTAAGATTATGATGAAATAAGCTTTAATCGAGTTTATAAATTGATGAATAATAACTTTCTAATTAATTTACTTTTGTTTTCACACAACAGTGAATATTGAAACTTTTTCGCTTTTCATATATTAAACATAAAATAAAAAAACTACTATACTCCAGAAAACTGACACAAGGGCAAAAAGAAACATTACTACCTTAGTAATAAGAATTACTAACATATAAATATATATTTTAACTTAATTTGTTTTTATACATTATAGCACATCAGAGAAAGACTGCCAAATTATCACTCAATTACTTATTAGATTTCAGGTATAATGTTGAATGTTGAATGAGGAAGACTCAGCCCCCCCCCCTTTTTTTTGAAAGCTACATGTAAAAGACCAGTTAAAGATGAAACATTTTCCATAGGTTTAAGAAATAGGTTAACTACAACTTTTTCAACATCTTTCGAGTTACAGCAGTAGTTCCTATTGGACATATTTGATCAAATATTTTCTTATATGAGGAAAGTTTACTTACCAGATGAGCTACAACATGTTATAAGGGTAAACATAAAACATACTGGTAAGAGTTGTTAATATGTATGCAGGTTAAATAAAAAATATACATTTTTTTTAATGATATTTTTTTATTTTCACATTGTTTAAAAACAAAGGTCAATTCTCTTTTAAATCTATCAATAGAGTCTTAATTTTACTTTCAACGTCCTCAAATTGAGCTTTTTTTAACTTTAGCAGTTCGTCGAAAACTATTGGACTGTGTGATGTACTTAACATCCCCTATAACCTCAGTTTTATCTGCTAGTTTATCAGCATTATCTTCAAGATCTTTAATTGCAGTTTCTAGATGTGCCTTTTTACACTTCAAATCTTCCAAATCATCTAAAATAGATTTGTGTTTCACTCCCTGAATCCCTGTATTCTTTGCATTTTTTTTCTCTTCCAGGTACGCAATATACTTTTGACAAGCCATAGCTGCATACATCCTTAACTCCTTAGTTATTAATAACTTAGTTTTGATGTTTTTGAAATGTTGACTGACTAATCTTTGAGCCACTAAAGACTCTTCTTTTAAATTTTCAACTTCCAACTGCTTGTTCACAGAGAAGCCTCGTTCAACATCTGCTTGTCCATGTGATAACAGCAACAATATTTTTATTACTATATACATAAGAAACTAGTGAGAAATTGCCAAGAAATATAAGATGCAGGCATGTACAAAGCAGAAATACATAAGAGAGGTTCTGTACAATGACTCTACTACTTGCTTGAAATATAAGAACTTGGACTCACACTTAGTCAAGGTCAAGCCAGAGAGAAATCTGCCAATCAGCGCTACGCCGGGATAGTAAAATTTATTACGCCGTATCTCGGTGTTAAAAAAATCAGGCTTTTTCAAAGATTTTAAGGCTTTTGAACAAATTTTAGGGCCTTTTAAGGCCCCTTAAAAAAAAAAAAGAAAATTAAGACCTTTTTAAGGCTTTTTAAGACCCGTGGGAACCCTGAAAAACCAAGATTAGTTAAAATAAGAGTTTTTAAGCAAAAAAAGTGCAAAGCTTGTTCCTACTCGGTTTAAACATGTTTAAACCTCAGTCAGGTCTTTGCAATCATCTGAGAATAGACTTTCTCCGCAGCTTTTAGATATTCCTAGATATCATCTTATTTTGCTGTCATTTCAGAACAATCTGGTTTATAGCTGTAACCAAGAAATTATTATTATTATTATGATTATTTTAGTGTTTAATGAGACATTCATTGCAGCGTTAGCCATTCCCTTACACAAAAATGACTATTAAAAATCTTAATCATAGACAAAATATGAAATAAAATTAATGCAGGTACGATTCAGTTTAAGAGATCAGACATACTGCTAACAGAATAATAAATTAATAAATAAATTTACTTGATAGTCATACAAAGGCCAGCTGGAAAACCAGCACACATTTCCATTACAAAGGATATACAAATATATAAATTAAATTAACAAATGCCAATAAAGTAACGGAAACATCAAATTATGTAAAAGGAGGTCAAAGGCCTGTAAAAATTATGTCAAACTATATTGTTCTTGGGAAGGAAGCTGGATGTTACACAGAAATGTAAGACTTCTGGTATGTTGGATGGTCTTTTTTTAAGAGAATTGGAAAATTCATTACTTATTCCCAGATAATTGCTCAACATAGACAAGATCTATCTGTTAGCTAGATCTTTAAGGGAGCCAACTTGGTTACGTTTACACTGGAACCGACATCGGCCAATTTTTCACTCTACCTAACAGCCAACCAAACGCTGTTTCTGTACACTAAATTGATTAAACAGGCCATTTGACACTCGTGTAATGCTGGGAGCCAGTGCAAACAGCTCGTGCTAAACTATGACTGTTAATGCAGCCTAATGGTTCACTGTATTACCCTGTAATACCTCAGGAAATGAAGGTAGGTTCTTAAATAATTCTCCACTGGAGACTTAACTGTACATTCTTCACATCAATGGTATGAAAATTTAAATCCTCCAAAATACTGATTGCCAGTTTAAACCATGAGACAAGCAGCAAGAAACTTCCTGATGACTCCCTAAACAAAACTACTTTCTATTTCATCGAGAGCTAAGCCTCTACTAGATGTTGAAACTAAAATAACATTGGCTGAACATTACATCACTCCCTGCACACTTTTCCACCTGAGCACATGGCGCCATAATTACTCCGAGCGTACTTTTGTAAGACTGACTTCAACATCCCCAACTGGCCTCCTATAATAGACAGTCGGGTAACAGATGAAATTTTCAAGGATATTGGGCAATGCTAAGCCTTTTGATTCTTGGCTGTCTGGGTGACACCGCATCATATTTCTTGTAGCTGACATTTTGACCATCTGTGGTCTTCATGCAGGGCAGAACGGTGTCTTCGATCAGTGTGCGGTGTTGCCGCAACCCGCCTAGAGGGTTCGATTTACCCAGCCAATCAGAAGGTCCGAACCATCACGTGTTTCGTGGGCCTGGTGGGGCACAGCGCGTTCTGGTAGGAGGTAACACATGACCTGCTCTGTCCACAATTAGCAAGAGCTAGGCATCATGTAATTTAAGCCCGTTGACTTTGTATATGTTGTTTGGGTGGATGACAATTTCCAATGCCTCCTTGATGCTCCTTGGCCACCATTTATCTTCAAGCACTGTAAGGTTGGTGCTATCATAGTTTATGGCATGATTAATTTTGGCTGCATGCATTGCAATGGCAGATTTATCGATGTTGTTAGATCTGTAATTGTCTGGTTGACTAAATTTGAAAAATAGGTTAATACTTCACCTTAGTATCTATTTTATTCAAAAAAAGTACTATTTTTCAAAACATTGAGCATTTGTTTACATTATGTATTTTCCATTTAAAAAAAAAAAAAACGAATCTAAATTTACCACGAAAATGCTCAAGATTGTCATGTTGTCTTATATGACATCCCACCACCTGAACCAAAACTTTGTAATCATGTATTTATTTGGCAGGTGTCAAGTGCTCCTTAATTAAAAATGAATTCCTCATTTTATAAGTACTGTGTAGTGTCCCAGTGTAGAAGCACAACAATAAAAATGCCAAACAGTTATTTACATATGTTCCAAACAATGAACAGATATGGGTAAAGTGGTTAAAACTTGCAAGGAGGGAGAATGCTCATAGTTTATATGCATATTCAAGAATCTATGTTTGTGAACATCATTTTGATGTAAATCTTTGTGCACAATATATTTCTAAATCTAAAGCAAAGCTGATGAATTTGGCAGAGCCACTACTTTTCAAGTACGGACAACATAATAAGGTACGAGTTGAGATTGTTTTGGTTTTATAATTTATAATCTTTATTTAGTGTTACGTTTAATATAACAAACACACTCTGGCAGCACTATCATTACTGTAGTGCCACAATCTGATGATAGATTCTTATGCAGCTCAATGAAACAAATCGAAAATAAAGAATGGTTCTTGGGCTCGGACACAATGCTAGGGTCCCAAGAAGGAAATGTGCTATTGGTATGAAATTTGCTGCACACTTTCCTGAAGACATATTATTTCATAAAACATTGTATATGGAGTCATAAAATGTATGAAGTATGTATAAAGTTGTTTGAAACATGTGTAGGTTTTTAATGGTTATCATGCAATAAATATGTGTGATTACCTGTTTCTGTTGTTTGCAGATGTATCTTATGATTTATTCATTGAGATAAAACTGCATTCCACACCCTTATATAACATGAAGAAGAAGTAACGACACAGGCAATGATAAGAAATATTCTTTTTGGCAGGCATATTGCACTGACATGTTTATAATCATATTGGTTAGGTACAGCAAAGATAATGAGATAAGATGTTAATATTGCTGCCAACTTCTTGTGGTGAAGTTGATTGTTATGGGACGATTTTCTGCTCACCAAAAATGTAGAGATTCATTCTGGACCAAGCCGTAAAAGTATACATCCATGGCAATGGCGCATATATATTTTCGATTTGTACCCAAAGAAAGTGAGTTTGTATTTACATGGAAATGAGGCCTGGACCAAGCTGTAAAATTATGCATTCTTGGCAAAGGTGCATATATTTTCGATTTGTACCAAAAGAAAGCCAGTTATCTAAGTTGTTTTGTTAGACTATGTTGGCAATCATATTCTCAGGTGAAGAATGTGTGTTACAATGCTGCAATGTTCAATTGTTAGGTGCAGCATATAACAACGTCGCTGAAGCTCTTTGTGGCATAGTAACTTAGATTATTTCTACAAATCTGTTGTAAGGAACTAGACCGATACCGGGGTTGTAGTATCGCCTAAGTGCCTTAACTTACACTCTTGTCGACTAACAGTTCTCTTAAAAACTCGGTAAATAATTTGGATTTGACCATGTAGCCAAGGTAACTCAACTGAATGCTCAGGTCGCCACTATATTCGTTACCCACGAATATAGAAAAGGGTTCTATGCTAACAACTGAAGCACACAAAGTCACTTTTAGAAAACTTCAAGGTTTTATTCTTCAAAATCAAAAGTTCAAAATTGCATTTACAGTTGAGCAGGCATATCGAACACTCGTTCCACAAGTTTGCAGATTGTGAAGAGAAACTACCGACCGAAACCCCTTTAGTAAAGTTACAAGTTCATGGTGAGTAAACAGAGCCACGCCCCAATCATGATGGCCGAACCCGGTAGTGCCAACTGAACCTGAGCTACCAACATTAGTCGGAGTTGCCAACCTACTAACGCACACACGCTTAAATCATCTTGTTAGCACGACTTCAAACCCGGAAAAGACCCTGAGTCAAAATGGCTTCCCAATTTATACCCTCGCTGACGTCAGAGCCAAAATACAAGTTTCTACTGGCGCCTAGGCGATCTAGGCCTGAAATATCTCAGTAACTAAACTGTTATCCAAAACTTTAAGTGTGGCAGTGTTTCGACATATTTAATTGTGAAATAATGGATATTTAGTGAATAATTTTAGGCAACTGGTTTAAAAGTTGTAAGGGTAGGAGTGAACTATTTCTCTACTTTGGGGAACTACTATTGTTCTGGAAACTTCTACATTTCGTCATTTTATTAATGCTACAATTTACATAAATGTTATTACCGTCACTGTGTTCTACAAAAATTCCTGATTTTATTGGTGTAACTTTTATTAAAATTGGTGTACGGAAAGTTTACTTACGACGTAATCAAGGTGTGATTTCAGTTTTAATTTTATAACTTTATTTCTATTAGTTTTATCGCAAATCTAAAATTACCATGAGATTCTCTGAATAAAAATACATATTCTGAAAGTTGTTTCATCTCTGTATCTACTTTAGATCGGTTGAAATTTATTTCTAAGTTGACCTCATGGTCGTGATGAAAACTAAATTTTAAGGTCTTTATAAAATCGGTTCTATTGACTGGAATTACTTGAAATAATTGTATGTTATATTAGATTTTTAGTTCTTTCCGGAAATCTACTTTTTATTTCGGAGATCCTCTAGGATTTTGAGATAAAAATTATTAGAAGTGAAGTGCATCTGACGAAGTATAAACAAATTGATTTAAGTTATTTAAACGTTCAAAAACTACGAAATTTTAGTGAATTTATATTTTAATTGCCTGATTACTTCATTAAAATTACTTTATTTGGTTCGAAAGTGTGTTAAAACAGTGAAATGCCAAATATTATAAATTACTTGTGCACTGAACTAGATTATTATGGATTATCATATCAAAGGTTAGTAAAAGGTGTTAATATCATTACAGAAAGTTACTTTAGTTGGTTTATTTGCTATTAAGTTACTTTCTTGCTCGTTAATTGATCTAAAAATGGCAAAATGCTTCCACAGTAGAAATTCTTAAGTCCAAGGTAGTATTATTACTGATTAAAAGCTTGTTTATCATTATTCAAAGTTTATATTCGGCATTTAGTAACTACTGAAGGTCTTTACTGCATTCAAATTGGTTTATAAACTGCAAAGTTAACTTATTTCAAAATCTTTTATGTGAAATTGAATTTGGGGGATTTAAGCTACTCCCTCCCAAACTGATGTTTTCTTTTTGTTATCAAAGGTTTATTTAGAGCATTTATTTAATTATGGATACATTTATTATCCCTAAAGGGTTTTATTTAGTGTGATTGGTTATTATGTCTCTTGTGCTACATAAAGCTTTACTCCCATAACCTCTACATGAACTGAAAACTGTCTTCTACTACCGAGTAAACTTTCCCTTAATGTCTAAAGGTGAGAGGCTAGAATTTACTAAAATTCTAAGATGCTTACACTGTGTTCCTCAATTTTCCTGTCAATATCTTATTTTGTGATGTGTGCCAAGAAACTTTTCTACCAAAATTTCTGCACAATTTTGACGTCCGAGTTGTAACAACATACCATCTACAGGAAAGTAAGCCACTGCTGTAATGATAAATTCAGTGTAAAATTATTTCTACACTACATGGTTTGTCATTTTACATACAATGTTTTATGTAATAATATGTCTTCTGGAAAGTGTGTAGTAAATTTTAGAACTATTACACATTTCCGTCTTGGTATCCTGGCATTGCACTCGAACCGGTTCTCGAGATATCATAACTGTAAGCTGATGTTGCTAGGCTGATACGAAGTGAGGAGCAGAGTAGAAATTGGCAGTAATATAGCTTTAAAATTTGCCACACCTGTTTTTGAATATATACTTTTCTAGAAAAGGTGTATATAAAAGCAAAAAGAATCATACATTAGACATGATGCAACTGAAAATTTACGATAAGGGCAAGGCACAGAAATAATAGTACACCTAACAACAACCACATCCAATGACATTATTCACGCCAAAGATAGTATCAAAGCGAAGAATGAAATCTTTTGTTATTTTGCTTAGGTCTTCCTTCTGGTTTAGCTATTTAGCACTTGCTTATACTTTGCATATGTTACCTCATACTAGTATCAATTAGATTACGAAATGTATGTCCAAGCAATGGGTTACTGTTTACAAATCTGAAATAATGCTATTCATAATGTATAACTGACACTTGTGTATACTTGCATCACAGTTTTAACATTGCAGAATTCCGATGAACAAAAGTCGATGTTTGACGCGAAAAATCTGCCAAGTGTTACGGCATTGATTTTGGGCAAAGTGCTAATGTTGGCTTTGATAAATCCTGGTTCCATAGTGAATTACACTTGTCTTTCAGAATATAACTGAGAACAACAGTATTGACATGAAAAAAGTGCCTACAAATCAATAATTTACCAAGTAACCTGTTCTCTTCCAAGAAAATGTCAATAACAACTTTGGCATCTCGGGTGGTGTGACATAATGCTTTCTCATTGGGGTTTGCAGTCACATGACTGAATGCCTGATTTTGTCGAATTTATTTTCTAAAAATAATAATAATCTTTATCTTTTATTATAAATAATTTTGTTTTTGTTAGTTCCTTAGCATGATTAATCATGAAAAACTGCTATGCGTCCGATTCATTCTTACTGGACACAAACCTTTTCCATATATGCTCATGCAGCCTGTCCCCTACAGTGTGCCCTGTCTCTCCTGTGTACACCCAACCAGAGGTGCACGGAATTGCACAGACCCCAGCAACCTGTAATGGAGGCAGCCTGTTCTTAACCTTGACAAGCTGGTAACTGACCCTGCTGTTCACTTTGTAAATGGATTTTACATAAACTTTTTTAAATAACTTGGACAACGTGCCCTTAAAACCGGGTCTGTGGTTATGCTATTTTGACGATACCCTTGTTGTGTAGCTCCATGGACGAAGTGACACTTAACAGATTCCAGGATTATATAAATAAAGCACATCCTAAAATTAACTTCACTATGGAAACGGAGCAACAAAGACAGCTGCCATTCCTAGATATGCTAGTAACCAAATGTTACAACAGGAACCTTGGACATTCAGTTTATCAGAAGTCAACACATAAAAACAGCTATTTACATATTGCATAACACCACCATACAGCAACTAAAAGAGGTGTCCTCACGACCTTGTGTAGCAGAGCGATGAAAGTGTGTGTGTTTGATGACAGAGTTGGAGGCATTGCAACACATATTCAGGTTCAATGGCTACCACAACCATTGTGTTAGATGGGCATTACATGCGGCCAAGACAGGGAGAGATGCCAATTCAGCATCTAATCAACCTACCTCTCAGGAACATACTATATAAGTGGCTTTACAGACAGAACTGGAACGCTATTTAAAAAAAGTTGTTATAAAACCCGTCTACAAAATGCACAGCAATGTCAGTAACCAGCTCAAGAAAGGTTAAGGACAGCCTGACTCCATTACTGGTTACCGGGGTCTATGAGATCTCATGCACCCGTTGTCAAATGTAAATTGGAGAGATGGGGCGCACTATAGGGAACAGGCTGCATGAGCACATCAGCAATTATAGATCTAAAAACATCGATAAATCTGCCATTGCACAGCATGCAGCCAAAAATAATCTTGTCATCAACTTCAATAGCACCACCCTTATAGTGCGATAAGATAAATGATGGCCAAGGATGGTCAAGGAGGAGTTGGAAATTGCCAAACGTCCAAACAACATAAACGAAGACGACGGGCTTAAATTACATGAATCCTGGCTATTGCTAGTGCGGACAGAGCAGGTCACGTGTCACCTCCCACCAGACCATCCTGTGCCCCACCAGGCCAACGAAACACGCGACAGTTCAGACCTTCTGATTTGCTAGGTAAATCGAACCCTTTAGATGGATCACGGGCCCCAGCTATAAAACAACACTGCACACTCTCGAATATGCAGTTTGTAAGGACGTAAGCTATACTAGGGGCGAGTATACGCTTAGTACCTTAACTGAAAGTTCACTTGAATAGAAAATGTTCTCCGATTTTACGTTAATAATTTTAAAAGACCATGTAGCCTGCCTGGAATACTCAATTGAAATGCTTGATGGTCGCCACCAAGTTTGTTAACCGACAAGCTTAGAAAAGGTTTCAGTCTACTACGAAATCACAAAAAAGTGCACTTGAATAAAAATTTGAAGTATATTTTCAAAGTCACATTTCGAAATTAAGCATTCTACGGTTGAGCAGCCAAACGAACAAACGTTTCCAAAAAAAACTGCAGATTATGGAGAGAATAGAACCAACCAAAAACCCCTTTTAGAAAATTTACAAGTTCATGGTAGTTGTTAAAACCACACTCTGGCAAAGAAAAACATCATGGCCAACACACATTCCTAGTGTGACTCAACCAGATCCGGCTCCTACCCGACACACACCAAAACTACTTGCGCAGATTCATCATACACCACGTTCCCGGAGTAAAGACAACCCCCTCTATGAAGTACCCGTTTATATACCCCATCTGTGTGACATCAAGTATTCAACTACTTACCCAAAATAGTATAAAATGATTGTGCTTATAGAAAGTGTTCAAACTTTAACTGCATGTAGTCTTGTCTTCAAGATGTATAAAAATTTTTCGTGAGAATTCTCAAATGATTAGTTTGCTTATAAACAAATTTAGTTTAACCGGCGCATTGATAAAGAATCCAAAAGTTCAGTGGTGGTTACCCTAAATGTATGTTGAATTTAAGTACTTTTGCTGAATTGCAAATAATCTAAATAAAATTAGTGCCAAAATCTTCTATATTAATTCCTGATTCCAGTGATGTAAATTTTGTTATAATCGTTGCTGAAATGGCAAAGTTATGAGTTTAACAAGATCGTGTTTGAAACGTATCAGAAGTCAACTCGGTTTATGCTAAATAACTATTCTTATGTTGTTTATATCAAGAAAGTCAAGTTGTTGGAATTTTCTTTGAATTTAATTACGTGTTTTGACAGTAGTTTTATTTATGAAAGTGGTTTGGTTTAATCGTAATTTAATTTCGAAACAACCACGTTGTGATAAATGACGAAATAACTTCAAAATGTATATAAAATCTATTCTACTGCATATAATTGTAACAGCCCTCATACCTGAATTTTGACTAGTATTGTAGTGTATGAAGTATTTGTAGCGAGCTAAAGTTTGCTTGAAAGTGATTTGGTATGTTTGTTTTGTAATTTCTTGTAAATCAGTGTATATAGACTTTGTTTTATGTAAGAAAATTATTTAAAGTCCATTTAATATGTTTAAGAACCGAATGATGCAAGAGAATTTCTTAAATGTTTGTAATTCCATGTATTAATGTAAGTTACGATGTCTACAGGACAATTTTCTACAGTTTGAAGGGATTTCTGTAAACAATTTTGTATTTAAGTATCTCTAATTACCATTTCTGATCATTTTGTTGTTAATTAATTTTGTATTAATTCCAATTTTTTTTAATATGTTTGAGTGATAGTTAATGATCGAGAAATATCGGGCGTATGCCTTTGAAGAATTCTCGTAATTTCGATAGAGACTATATCAACAGATCGGCTGGACAGAGCAGTTAGATAGTTAGTTAGTTGACATCATTCAGTCAGTATTCAGTTTTACAGAGAGATTCATCCAGATTTTATTTGCGACGGCTCAGAAGTGTATCTCTGTATTGTATCTATGCTTATGAATATCGGTGACTTTGTTTTGAATAGAATAAACCAAATCTTCAACATAACCTTTTTGGTGGACTTTTTTAATTAATCAGTAATTAAACCACCGAAGATTCTAATATAATGTTCTGAAATTTTAATATGTTATACTAGATTTTTGGTTCTTTTAGGAAATCTACTTTTTAGTTCGAGAAATTATCGAAAACATATGATAAAAAATGTTGGAATTGAAAGTGTGTTTATCGAAGTGTTTAAAAATTTATTTACGCTATTTACACGGTCTGAAACTATGGAATTTTAGTGAATTTAACTTTCTTTCGAATTATTATTAATTTAAAATTACTTTACTTCATTTAAAAGTGTTAGGAATTAGTGGAATTATCACTTAGCCAAAATCTATTGTTTGCAAGGTGGATAATAATGGATTACCCTATTCCAAGTTAGTTGAAAGGTTGTTTACTATTAAAAATGTTTATTTAGTGCTTGTATTAAGTGTTGTGTGTCTTCACTGTTCTTAAATCGGTTTATTTAATGAATTGATAGCAGTATCAGCTTATACATGAAACGTTTCTACCATAACCTATACTTGTAATAAAAACTAATGTTTAAAAGGAAAGCTTACTCCCTCCCTTATGCTTTAAGCTAAGCAAACTAGAATTTACCAAAATTCTAAGGTGCTTACAAGTTTTGGCCTGGAAGAAGACATTAGAAGGATGGTCGAAATGCCAGATGCAAGAAATATGATGCAGCGTCTCCCAGACAGTGAAGAATCAAATGACTTACAATGCTAAGACTTAATTTCTATCAGATCTTCCTGAAACTTTTATAGATGGTAGCTCTCAGTATGAATGTTAGATCAAATCCTTATAAATTTTTCTCCACCCTGAATAGTTCTTTGTAAAGAAACGCCCAGTAGACCCAAAAGTTCAGCCAGATGCTCTGGCCTTTATCCCATATTCAGGAAACATCTCTGGGAAAATAGGCAGGATACTGGCTCGGCATGGAATTAAGAGCATATTCCGTCCTCCTCCAAGATCCGTGACTGGCTCCAGCCATTGAAGGAAGATTTGGGATTGATGACTCCTGGCGTTTGCAGCAAACCATGCCAGTGTGGCAAGTCCTATATCGGTCAGACGATCGGGACCATCAAGTCTCGTGTGACAAAGCATGAGAGCAACATCCACTTGTTCCAGATGGAGAAATCTGCAGTCACCCAGCATGTGATTGAAAACGGCCAAAAAATGGATTTCGGTAATGTGAAGGTGTTGGCCAAGTGCTCTTTCTACTGAGAGTCAGTAATCAAAGAAGTGTTAGAAATACAGTTGGATAATAACACGGTTAATAGGGACATGGGGCTTTGGCTTAGTGAAGTGTGGAAATCTGCTCTGTCCCTTCTGAAACATCCACATCACAATCGGAGTGGCAGCAAGGCACCGCCAGGAAATGTAGTTTCCAGCTCACCATGATTGGCTTTGACAATCGCTCCGCAAGCCAATCAATGACTAGCGTAATACAGGAGCTGCGGGATGGAGTGAGTGGAGGGGAGAGGACAGGCCATATAAAGGGTGCGCAGAGTACAGACACTGCCAGGGCATCTGTGGTGCTCCTTGCATAACATCAGACCTGAAGATGGCGGCAGAGCCAGCCGCCGAAAGTTCGTTGTTGTTTTTGTTCGACTCCATGCGGCGGAGAACCCGCGAAGGCTTCATATCAGTCTCATACCTTTCAAGTAAAAATCCTAATACTTCTATCAATATCCAACCTTCCATCATCACAAATATAAGCCTCGCACTTACCAAACTTTCTTTTCATCTGCTTTCTGTCTTCAATTATCCTCAAATCAGCTGTTTCAACATCCAGTTACTGACTGCTTTCTGTGGTTATTTCTACTAACTAATCAATGTGCAATTTGATACCCAAATTGTGGATCCCACATCATTTCACTACACTTAAGCAGTTTAAGTTATGTGGGATCCAGAATTGCTTAAATGTAGTGAAGTGATGTGGGATCCACAATTTGGGTATCAAATTGCACATTGATATGGTAGTAGAAATTACCAAAGAAAGCAGTCAGTAACTGGATGATGAAAAGGGTGATTTGAGAATAATTGAAGACAGAAATGAGATAAAAAGAATGATTGATTAGTGCTAGGCTTATATTTGTGATGATGGATGGTTGGATATTGACAGAAGTATTAGGATTTGTACATGAAAAGTAAGAGATGGTCCGTAAGCTGGCAGTTGATTTCAGGTGGAAGGCAGTGGGAGAATTTAATTTTGAAGTTGACGGAGTGAGGGACTATAATAAGTTACCAATTAAAATAATGGTCAGTTCCCCAAAAACACTGAAGAAGATTAAAGTTGCAATGAACAATTTGTCAAAATACTGAATGAGTTTATAGTAGCAGTTCATAAAAGTCAAAAATAGGTGAACGGTGGAAAATCATGGAATGGGATGGTGGGGGTATAAGCACATTGACACCAGAGGCTGTGTGCTCCATTGCAATTGAAAATCAAATTAAAAATTAAATAATCAAATAAGAATGTAACATACCATCAAAGTTATACCACTAGCATCACACATTTTTGTGGCCAAGAAAATGAACAGCATCATTAAATTTCAAAACAGCAAATGTGGGGATCTGATTATGCCAGATGAACCTGGCTATGCCTAAACAGCATACATGACATTTTTTATAGAGAATCAAATTTCAGTGCTCACTGATCATATGGGTAAGTCCATATTGCTCCATAGAACTAGTTATTATATTTAGATCCCTCAGTAGCTGTTCATAAGCTTTATTCTTACTGTACAACATTATGTCATCACAAAACAACATGATTTCTGATTGAAAATCAATTGCAGAATCATGTTTTAGAATTACCATTTATGGCAATTCCAATATGCACTCTGCAGCACATTAATTTTTATTTTCATCTCTACTGATGCTACAGTTCCTACTATAATTGTTTCCTTTCCCTTACAAATACTTTCAACTACTGCTTTGGCACTATATTAATTACTACGATTCTATTGCTCAATATGTCAAATGCCTTGGAGAGATCCAGTGTCACATTATCAACTTGTACTACCTTATATACTTAATATGAAATAGCTTTTGCATAAGCCATTAACTAAGAGATAATATCTCGTAATATTAATTGTCTCCACTCTTTTAAAACTGCAAATACTAACATACAAAAATCACTGAAATACTTAGATTTCAACAAGGAAACAAGCAGACAAGTTACAAGCATGATTAAATCCTGAGCTCTCACCTTCTGGCATCCACAAATCCCATTGAATATAACGAAATTTCACCAATCATTGCATAATCTGGTACCATCATCGCGACAGTCCTGAAAAGCACTTTCAAATTGTCTGGCAGCTCCTGGCGCCCAGCATAACTGAAATTAAATTATAAAAGAACAATTGCGGACATTTTAGCCAAACAATTACTAAACAAAATATTATATCTTTAAATATAATTTAATAATTGAAAGATGCATCTAATATACAAATTTATTGAGATACAGACATTGTGAAACTGAGGCATATTATTTCCGCTGTCACAACAATTATTTTGTTGTATAAAATTACCACAAGGATTTTAAAAAGAGTTTCCCATTTTCCATATTGTTTTTACCTTAAATTAACTAAATGATTTATTTTGCCGTAATTTTTACATCCTCTAAAACATACCCTGGGTTCATTGTGATGAAGATGGAACAAGTTGGATCCAGAGATATTTCTGTTCCTTCAAATACAAAGCGTTCAAGCTTCAAAGTAATACCCATTTGAATGCTGTGAATCTGTTGAGCCACTACTGACAAGACTTCTAATTCAATGCGATTAAACTCATCGAAACAAGCCCAAGCACCTGCTTGTGCCAGACCCTGTTGAGAAACAATGTTTTACTATGAACAAAAAACATCAGAAGAGAAAATACAATACTTTTACATACATATTTTAACTAAAATATATAGTATTAAATCAACTACTGTGACCAAACTTATTCCATTCAAAGAAGAACAGTATACAGAGACAAACTCATTACGATGATCACACAGTATCAGAAGATTAGTAACAACAGAATCTTTCTGGTAAATGACTTATGTGGATATCTGGATTTTTTTATTAGTATTTAATAGCAAAACTGTGATCAGAAGTTTCAAAGAATGAATTACGAGTGATCTCCCGTATAATTCCAAAACTGATGCATTTCACTATGGCATTTCCCTTTCCATCCACTTGATAGTTGTTCTGCCACACGCTATCTCTGCTGCCTCTAATGGTACAATTTTGAATTCTTCCCATTCATCCTTGATGGTCCGCAGTTTCACCCTTGGCACTTTCTTACTAATTCGTGACAAATTTTACATTCTGAGCCTATTGTCCTTCACCTTCCATACCTGTTTCTTCTTTCCTCTATAGCTGTGCCTTTTTACTTTTTTGCCACCAGTTTTAGTTGTAGCTCTTTATCTAAGCCCTTAGATCGTATGAGTTTGTTGTCCACGATCACTTTCCTCATCTGTCTAAGTAATATTTCTGTAGTTAATTAATCTTTCACTGATCTGCCCCCCTGGAAACAGTCGGAGTACATCTACATCTATACTCTGCAAATCACAAATACTGTGGGTGGCAGAGGGTGCTAGGAACCAATTTTAATTCAATGCATTCCAATCCCGAACAGTGAGAGGAAAGAAAGAATACATAAATGTATCAGTACGGCATCTTATTTCTCGAATCTTATCCTGCCTGTCATTGTGGCCTAAATAGGTTGGCGGAAGAAGTATTTCGTTGCACTTGTAAATTAAAGATTTTTGCATATTCTCCAACAAATTCAAATGAAAACGATGTCATCTGTCTGCCAAACAATCCCAGCCCAACCCACGTATCAGCTCTGTGACACTTACCTAAGGACTGTAACTAGCAGTCACGAATTGAGCGGCTCTCCTCTGTACTTTCTCTAACGCGTCATTCGATCCCTTATGATATAGATCCCAAATTCCACAACAGTATTCCAAATGTGAACCCACTAGTGTTTTGTATGCTATTTTCTTTGTATGATCATTACAACTTCTCAAAATGTGACCTATAAATCGTAGTTTAGAATTAGCTTTGCCTATGACAGAAGTTATTTGCAAGTCCCATTTCATTGTTCTGTTACGCCTAGATACATCCGGGAATCCACTGTGTCAACAACTGAATTGTTAACTTTGTTCTCATGAGCAAATGGGGTCTTTTTATTACTTATTCGCATTTCCTTGTACTTTTTGTAGTTAAGTGTAAGCTGCCATTTACGGCACCATTCCGAAATAACATCCAGATCCTGCTGAATATCTAAGCAAGTGTCAGAGCACCTCACTTCCCTATAAATAAGTGCATCATCAGTAAAAAAATCGCATCCTGCAATTAATGTTATCACTGAGATCGTTTATAAAAATTAAGAAAAGAAGTTGTCCTACTACACTTCCTTGAGGAACGCCCGAAGTAACATCTAGCTAAGAAGAGGCTTCTCCAACAACAACGACATACTGTGACTGACCAGTTAGAAAATTGCGTATCCATTCACAAATCTGATCAGATATACTGTACGCTCGAATCTTTGCTAAAAGTCAGTTGTATGGTACAGAGTCAAAAGCTTTCTGGAAATCCAAGAAAATAGCATCTACTTGTGATCCTGCATCAATAACTTTCATTATGTCTTGAGAAAATAGAGCCAGTTGCATTTCACACGATCGGTTTTTTCCGAAATCGGTGTTGACTTGCTGTAAGTAACTGATTTTCATCTAGAAACTTCATTATGTTAGAGCATATGACATGCTCCAGAATTCTACTGCAAACAGATGTTAGAGATATGGGTCGATAATTCCTATGATCTCTCGTATCTCCTTTCTTGAAAACGGGAAACACTTGCACTATTTTCCAGTCAGAAGGTACCTTTCTTTCTTCTAAATATTTACAAAATATACCTGTCAGAAATGGTTCTATTTCTTCCGCATATTACAAAAATACACTTACTGGTATACCATCGGGTCCCGGCGCTTTCCCCCACTTCAGGAGTTTTAATTGCTTTATGATACCTACATTATCAATTTGTACTGGATCCATCTCAAATTCTACACATCATGGAAAAACAGGAATGTTTTCCATGTTTTCGTCAGTGAAAGAATTTTCAAATTTGATGTTAAATATGGTAGCCTTGTCACGGCTGTCATCAACTTCCCTACTGCCTTTTAGTAGAACGGGATTATTGTTGTCACGACCACATACTTTTTATTACATATGAAAAAAATTTCTTTGGATTTTTGATGACGCTCTTGGACAGTGAATTGCATCGAAAGTCATTAAAGGCCTCGCGCATTGCATTCCTGACCTGTCCCCTTGTCTCAGCTAACTTTTCTTTGCTTTGTAAGTAACCTTTTAACTTAACACGTATACCTCAGGGGATTGTTCCCATCTCTGATTTTCCTTTTCGGTACATGTAAATCCATACCTTCCCTGACTATATGCATGAATCGAAGCCACATCTCTGCAACTGAGCCTCTTCCTTGTAAAAAGGTAATGTAATTATCTCTCAAGAACATTCTTAGATTCTCCTTTGGGGCCTTTTCGAACCTGTAAACGACACTATCTTTTTTCTTTTTGCACACGTCTGTTAATTTTAATGTAGCAATTATAGCTTTATGATCACTTATTCACATGGTGATAGAAATGTGCATGAATGATTCAGGCCTATTCGTAACGAGAATATCTAAAATGTTTTCATTATCTTGTGGCACCTGCTCAAGATTAAGATCTGAGAAAAGGTCAAGAATAATCTCACAGGATGTTTTATCACTGCCACCAGTAACGTGGGTGTAATTAGTCCAGTCGATATACCAAAAGTTGAAGTCACCTCCTTGTATTATTTCATGATCCAGAAATTGACGAGCTATATAACTTATATTATTTCTTAAGGCCTCAGTAACAGCTACATCTGCATCTGGTGGCCGATCACAAGTTTTGTCCTAGCTACTTTTGTCCTAGGATATCACAGGCCGTATTGATATTTATTTCGTTACACGACAGGTGTTTACTAACAGCTATAAATATACCACCTCCATTAGAATGCAGCCTATCCTTACAGAAAACATTCATGCTATTGCTAAAAATTTCTGCTGATCTTATATCCAGTTTTAAACAGCTTTCAGTACCTAATACAATATCTGCTTCTGTGCTACTAATAATGCTTTCAAGCTCAGGGTGCTTAATACAAACATTTTTACAGTTAATAAATGAGTACTTTTAACCATCGAGTTTGATTTACGCTACTCCTAACATATGGTGCCGAATTTAATTGGGCTGCTGTCCGTGACTGTAGTCCCAGTTCCACGTCTTCCTCCCTCAGCCTAAAAATTCCCCAAATGCACACCACACAGCCCCTGCCACACATGTAGCCGATTCACCTGTGTAGTGCACACCTGATCTTTCCAAGGGAACATGACTCGACACCAGGGCGAAGATCTAGGAATCTGCAGCCAGGATTATTGGAGAAACACCACAGTCTCTGGTTCAGATCCTCGACTCAGCTCTGAACCAGAGGTCCACAGTCGGTTCTATCGACAATGCTGCAGATAGTTAACTCAGCCAAAATCTTCCGTCATTAATGACAGAGCTCACCCTATGCGCAAGCCACCGGAAGGAAGAGAGGATACCCTCTAACCCAAGGTGGCAAGCATCATTGGTGCCGACATGAGCTACAATCTGCAGCTGGATACACCTCATCCATTCAATGGCATCCGGGACAGCCTGTTCCAGATATTGGATCAGACCTCCCGGAATGCAAAATTAATGGACATTGGACTTCATCCCCGACCTATTCGCCATGTCCATAAGGGGCTCAATGAAACGACTAATGTTGGAATCAGCTACCACCAGAATCCCCTTCTGTGGTTGCCCAGACCTAGTGGGCAACTCGTAGAATGACGATTGTGGAACTGAATCAGACCCAGACAACACATCAAACCTATTGGACAGTGGTATAAGCTTGCTCTCCTGGGATTCAGACTTGTATGACTGCCTCTGCATGCGGCATCGACGTCCGGAAATCATGCACCAGACACTGTCAAGTGACTGCCACACAGATTCCGAAGTCTCAGCCTGGACTGCAGGTACGATATTTGGTAGGGGAGAACCTGTGAGAACACTAAGCTTCATCAGGGTCGCCCATATCACATCTGCTGCAGTCACCTAAGGCAGCTTCCAGCCTAGTAACTTTCATTAGCAAAGCTGCAAGCTGAGCGTGAAGATCAACCACCTCAGCCCACATCACAGTCCCTGCACATACTACTTTGAAAGCGAAAACTATGGAGAGGATGAAAGATGAACTAACCGAGTGATCCAAATAAACTGTTCACTACTTACTAACAACCGCTAGTCACGACTTAAATAAAACCTAATTGTGGAGATGAATTTAGAACAGATGACAGATACTGTGCTAAGTAGTTAATAGGAAGTACTGGTAAACAGTGTTAGCCAACCACTATAATAAATAAAAGACGAATAAGCTGTAAATACTTAGCTATAGAAAAAGAAAATAATTATAGGCAATCATGATTACAGCACGCTGCTGCAGTTCAATTAATGCTAATAAAACAAAAGCTATCAACACTAAGTAAACAGATGGTGGCACTTGTCACGAGGGTTGCTGGAGACCAGCTGCTCTGCAATGACAGAAGATCTGAAAATATTCAAGATAAAATCTAACTACAACACTTTAAATAAAATACACAGAAATGGCAGCACTTGACTCGACAGTTGCTGGAGATCAACTGATAGTCTCCCACAAGGTTAATTATTTGTATGAATCTCTACATATCTAAATATGTAGCTGACTGTGGCTATGGTTACATTTGGAATGTCAAATTTGATAATACTGCAAAACAAATTATGATGGTGTTATCAGAGTTTGAAAGGGTATGGCCTAGCTTAAAATTTGAGATATGTCTGGTGTCCACTTTGTATTAGGGATGAAAGGATAAGGGATATGGACAAAACGATCAGGAAGTTGTATGAAAGGATCAGGGTTCTTGAGGCTCGTTCTATGGAGGCTCAGCTTGTGGAGCCACGGCCTGTGGTGGCTCCACCCATGGAGGCTCAGCCTGTAGAGGCTCATGCTATAGAGGCAGAAAGTAGAGATAAAGTGTTGGAGGAAGTTGAGAAGGATGTGTAGAAGATGGTAACAGGTCATAGGAGAAGTATGGTTAATAGGATGAAGAAGCCAGTGATTTCAGAAATTGTGGGGGAAAATAGGTTTGATCTGTTGCCAGAGTCAGAGAAGAACCTCATGTAGATGTAGGACTTGGTAAGGTGCAGCAGATCTTTACTAATAGGTACATACAAGGATAAAATAGGAAGAAAAGGATTCTGCTGCTAGGTAGTAGCCACGAGAGGGGTGTAGGCTCTCTTTTGCAGGATCAGCTGGGCACAGGTTACCAGGTCACAAGTTTATTTAAACCAGGTGCAACTTTAGGTCAGGTAATAGAGGATTTAGAGTCACTTTGTGGGAGTTTCACCAAGGAGGATAGGGTAGTGACAGAATCAATAGAAATGCTAATTATAGTATAATGAGTGACCTAAAGTAACTGTTGAAGAGGCACAGCACACTAGGGTGGAGGTCATGCAAGTCCTAAGTCGCCATGACCAGCCACAATTGAACCACGTTGTGATGTGGGTGACAGAGGTTCTGTAGTTCTGTAGGGGTTGTGCCTGTAGAGACCGTTGGTAAGTGGGGTTTCACGAGGCATGGTCCACACCTAAATAGGGTGAGGGGGGTAAGGGAATACTTTCAGAGTTGTTGGCTAGGGATGTGAGTGAGCCCACATTCAGTGATGACGGGGTCAGGACTGTGACATTTTTAGATTAAAGGCTGCTAGTAAGGCGTTAAAAATGGGTAATCATAGTATAGATCCATATTTAGAAAAATCGCTAATGGTAAATGTTATTATTACTTATATTTCAGCAGTTAATAGCGTAGAACAGAAGCGTACTAAAATAAACTGTAAAGGACGCGTTATTGCGAATAGCAATTCTTTATTACACGTTCGCACGCCAATGCGCAATACAACGTACAACGACAACATAGACCAGCGAGATTACAGACAATGCAAAGAATAATTTAATATCTGTGCATTTCACTGATAATCTCTACAATCCCCCCCTCGGAAGATCATTGACTTGTGGATGATCATTCCGCACTTCGGAGATTATGCCACCTGGACCTGCTCCACCAGCTGACTGCGATGTGACTCGTGTAGTCTGTTACACAGCGCCTTCGTGAAGATGTCCGCAACATTTTGTTCATTTGGAACATATCGAAGTTCCACTGTCCCATCCATCACCTTTTCTCTTACAAAGTGATGCCTGATTGCAATGTGCTTTGTTCTGGACTTGTCAACATAATTTCTAGCATGTGCAATAGCTGCTTGACTATCACACCATATCGTGGTTGCACTGTCACTTACTTCTTGGAAATCCAAGGACTTTAATAGTTCTTTTACCCAAAAACACTTCTCTTGCACAAGCTGCCAAGGCCACATATTCTGCCTCCATTGTGCTAAGTGCAATCACAGTTTGCTTTGAACTTTTCCAGATGATTGGAGCACCTGCAAGTATAAGCACGTATCCACTTATGCTCTTGCGAGTTTTTGTACAACTAGACCAATCTGCATCAGCATACGCTACAAGACTTTCATTAGTTGGGTGATATGTAATCCCATAGTCTTGTGTCTCTTTTAAATACCTAAGTACTCTTTTAGCTGCATTCCAATGACACTTGTTGAATTGTGAACAATACTGAGCCAACTTGCCTACTGAAAAGGCAATATCGGGTCTCGTTCTCTGCGATAAATATAATAGACCACCAATGAGTTCTCTGTAAGGAAGGTTCTTGAGGTCATCTTCATTACACTCGTCGAGAAACTCTGGCCTCTGCTCCATTGGAGTTTTAATTCCTTTGGTGTCTTGCAGTCCAAATTCATTCAACAGTTTGTTGACATATCCTTCTTGTGAAAGGGTGATGCTACCATTCTCTTTCTTATTGAATTTTACTCCCAGTAGATGCGAAATCGTTCCTAGGTACTTAATATCAAAGCATCTCTCCAGAAGTTCTTTAACACTACTTCTCATTGATTCATTTTCTGTTAATACAAGTAGATCGTCCACGTAAACAGCTAATATGGCCTTTCCATTTCCTTTCTTCAACTGATATACACACGGATCTACTTTATTACGAACGAATCCAAGACTTTCTAATGTTTTGTTGAGATGTTCATTCCAGCACCTTCCACTTTGTTTCAAACCATATATCGATTTGTTCAACTTACAAACCAGTTTTTTCTTTACCTCTTTGTATAAACCCTTCAGGTTGTTCCATATACAAAGTTTCCTTTAAATCACTGTGAAGATAAGCAGATTTAACATCATACTGGTCCATGAACCACTTTTTCTCAACACCAATAGCAACAAGTAACCTTAGAGTATCGAAGCCTGATACAGGCGCATACACTTCTTCATAATGCACTCCCTTCTTTTGAGAGAAACCCTTTGCAACCAAGCGTGCTTTGAAACGTTCTGTTTTCACCTACTGTCTTCCGTTTAAACACCCATTTGCATTTAATGACATTTGCATTTGGAGGTTTTACAGCCAATGACCAGGTGTTGTGCTTCTTCAATGATTCTATCTCTTCATTCATTGCTCCAAACCATTGCGCTGCTTCAGCAGAATTGATAGCCTCGTTGAATGAAGATGGTTCCACTATATTATTAGTATGAACCATATGAGATTGTGGTTCTATGTTATCATCTTTCTTTGATTTTATAGAACACCTTTCCTCGAAGAATCATACTGTGTTGCTTTTGCAGGTTTGCATTATGTTTTGTAGAATTTCGCTTTGGTTGTCCTCTCTTCTTAATTTGAACAGTTGAGTGTCCTTCACTCTGTTCACCTTTGTCTGAAGTTTCTTCTTCTTCACTTTCTGTGTCTGGAAATCCTTTGAAGTCTTCTTCATCACTTGACAGATCTTCTTCAGAATTGATCATCACATTTTCTTCAGGATTACTGCCTGCAGTTCCATCACTGCAGTCAAAACTGATAGTTTCTTCTCTATCAAATTGTTTGAAGCTAGAATCTTCGGGTTTAGTAATGTGTTCTGCTTCATCACTTGTGCTCTCTTTGAATACACAGTCACGTGACTCCACAACTTGTTGAGTATCTGGCACCCAAATCCTGTAACCACGTCCATATATTGCATATCCAATCAAAACTCCTTTCTTGGCCCTTGCTGAAAGTTTTGAGTGGCGTTTCTGTTTAGGAATATGCACAAACACTTCACATCCTATTGCCCGAAGGTGAGTTACACTTGGCTTCCTTCCAACCCATAATTCATATGGAGTTTTAACTTCATTATGACTGTTTGTGACTCTGTTCCTGATATATGCTGCAGTATATATCAGTTCTGCCCAAGCTGCCTTAGGCAACCTACTACTGCTGATTTCACTTCTCACTAAATCCATCAGAGTTCTGTTGAATCTCTCTGCGATTCCATTTTGCTGCGGTGTATAAATCATTGTCTTTTCATGTACAATGCCATTACTCTCACAGAAAATATCCCAATTCTTCGAACAAAATTCAAGTCCATTGTCTGTTCGAACTCGCTTTAAAGATTTGCCAGTTTGTTTTTCAACCTGGATCTTCCATGCTTTAAACTCGGCCAGTACACTTCCTTTTGTTTTAAGAAGTCTGATGAAGGCATATCTGCTAACATCATCCACTATGCTAAGAAACATATCTGTTGCCACCAAAGCTTTTTACATCTATTGGTCCCATGAGATCTGCATGAACAAGATTCAAAATTATTCCATCACTTTTCAAATTGCTTGATGGATGTGTCACAAATGGCAACCTTGTAGCTTTTCCTGCTAAAACAGTCATTACATGGTGTAGGAGTTGTCAACTCACAGTTTAAACCATTTACAGACTGTGTTTTGACCATTTTTATAATTTGATTCTTGCTAACGTGCATTAGTCTTTGATGCCACAAATCCAATGTTTTTAACTTTCCATTTTCATAGTGTAATGAGCTTACTACACTCTTCTTTACATTAGGTTCTGTTCTCACCACATACAAGCGACCCATATTCTCTGCTTTCAGTAGTAAATTCCTACTGTCATCGTAAATGCAACATCCATTTTTATTAAAAACAACTTTCTTGTTATTTTCAGTTAACTGTTTAACTGACAAAATTCCATGGCTAATGCCAGGCACTAAAAGAGTGTTTTTAATTGTATATCACTATTTGCAGAATTATTACCTATAATCTTTGCATTACAGTACCTTTTCCAATTGTAGGTGTTGTTGTGCCATTTGCTGTCACAACATTTTCAGTAGTCACATTTTTACTAATCCAAGAAAATACTTTTTCTCTGGAGACATGTGATGAGTAGCACCTGAGTCTATGACCCAAACATCGCTATTCAATATAGCCGATCCACATGTTGCCGATGCACTAAATGAGTGTTTACTGCTTGATTTATTTGGACACACGTTTGCAAAATGACCGATTTCTTTACAGATAAAGCATTTGCCTTTGCCATTTCTGCCTTTTCGTGTTCCTTTCTTACAGTGTTTGGCATCTCTTGCTGCTAGATTTGACATCTTTGCAATTAGATTTGACGTCCATCATTTTCGTGTTTACTTTCTTCAGAGTAATGCAGACTGTTTCGTGCTATCGTTTTCTTGTCGTCTTGAATCTTCGGCAAGAAGACGTCTTTTCACTGTAGCACATGTAAACTCGCTTTCTGGTAGGTTACACAAAGCTGTTACAACAGAATCCCATTCCTCGGAAAGTCCGCACAAAATCGTCATAGCTAAATCTGCATCTTCTATGGCGTTGCCAACACTAGCAAGATCTGCAACAGTTCTGTTTATCTGTCCCAAGTATAATTCCATTGAATTATAATCACTCAGTTTCAACGAATACAATTTTCGCCTGAGTTGCACAATACGAAATTTGCAGTCACGCGGTGCATACAACCGTTCCAGCTCGTTCCATGCTTCCTTAGCATTCGTTAAGTGCTGAATATGCATCTGCTGTTCGTCGCACACAGAAAGTGCGATCTTTGCATAAGCTTTATTTTGTCTCGATGCGTAATTACGTTTTACATTTGTATCTGCGTCGACAGACGGTTCTTCTTCACCTGGATCAACAACTGTCCATAAATCACTTTCCATCATTACCATTTTCATTTGGTAACTCCATGATGCGTAATTTATACCATTCAATTTGGTTATAGTTGTAGACCGGTGATCAGACATTTTGAACTGATTCACGCAACTTTTGCCTATCGTAACCTTCACGCTAAAAATCCTAGCCAATTTTTTTCGAATCGACGCTACAACTTAACGATTGCGCAATCAATTTCACAGTTTATAACACTTCTGCGCTGTAACTGGGCCCATAACCAATGTTATTATTACTTATATTTCAGCAGTTAATAGCGTAGAACAGAAGCGTACTAAAATAAACTGTAAAGGACGCGTTATTGCGAATAGCAATTCTTTATTACACGTTCGCACGCCAATGCGCAATACAACGTACAACGACAACATAGACCAGCGAGATTACAGACAATGCAAAGAATAATTTAATATCTGTGCATTTCACTGATAATCTCTACAGTAAAGAAATAGAAGAAGCTTTTGAAACAATAACAGAGGGGGGCAGATCTGGGAAGGCAAATGTTAGTACTGAAAATATCACAAAGCCAGTGATAAGAGTGTTACTGGTAAACTGTAGAAGAATAATGAACAAAGTAATGGAGTTTGCAAACCGAATAGAGATATATGAACCTCAAGTAGTTATAGGAGTAGAGTCCTGGTTAAAAGAAGGAGTACTAGACAATGAGGTTTTTCCCAATGGTTACAGAGTGTACCACAGAGGTAGGGAAGCAACTGGGGGAGGGGTATTTGCAAAGACTAGTATAGTTCATTGGCGTTCAGAGATCATGACCAAAATTTACGTTGAGTAGACTTCTGGGAAAATAAAAAATAAAAAGTCGGGGTGTTGGCTACTTACCATAGTGGTAAAATGAATGATAAATATGAGACTCGTGAGGAGAAACTGAATTCATATTCAGAGTTCGGAAGTGAGGATAAAATGGTTATTATTGGTGGGGGTTTGAAATTACCAGGCATCAACTGGGTAGGAAGAAAAGATTAATAATACAAAGGGATAGTGATTTGAAAATACCTTAATAAGGGAAGGAGGCTTTCCATAGGTGGTTGAGTGAACAACACTGGGACCAAACATGTTGTATATTTTCCTAATTAAGCCGAATGATAGCCTAATCGGGTGTCAAGTAAATGAACGAATAAGTGATCACAATGTAGTTGTGATGGATATAAGGGGATTCAGTAAACAAGTGGCCAGATTTGAAGGGGGAAATAGATACAATTATAAAAAGGAACAAATCTTGAAACTGAAAAGATATTTCAGGGTTAATTTTACTAAATGGAAGAATGGCAAAGATTCAGTGGAGACAAAGTGGGAAGAGTTCAAGGAAATAATTAAAAAAAGGGCAAAGAAATATTTATTCCAAAACAGAAAATAAGAGAAGTACAGAACCTTCATACTATAACGGGGAGGTGAGGAGGTTAAAGAGATTGGTGAGACATGAACATAACACAGTTCAGAAACAGCAAGTCAGTAGGGGGGTCATGAAACAACGAACCAAGAAATTAAGAATGGCAAATAAACTGGCTAAGGATGACTTTATTAAGAATATTATTGGTGCAGGGGAACCTCTGACTGATGCACCTACAAATTTCTATAGCAGTATCAGGAAACTGAGGGGAAGAGAGGGTATTGAGACAAATATAGATAAGGATGGAGAAGAAGTAACTGAGGATATGAAAAAGGCAGAGTTATTAAGTAAAGGTTCATTGAGATCATTAGGGACAATAATCCAGGGGTAATATCTGAAAATGAGCCTATCCATACAGTTGGAGGTGAGCAGATTACAAAATTTGAATTAAATATGAAGATATCATGAAGGAACTAAGGAATCTAAAAAAGCATAAAGGGGCTTGTGTTGATAATATTACTACAGATGTCTTGAAGATAGAAGGATGGGATATTGTACCTTACCTTGAAACATTATTTAACTTGAGTCTGGATACTTGTTGTTTACCAGAGGATTTTAAAAGTGTGATAGTAGTACCAGTCCATAAAGGAGGGGTGAAAAACAGGGTTGAAAACTATAGGCCAACAGCTTGACATCAGTAGTAGGTAAATTAATGGAGAGATTAATATGCAACAATTTTAGAAGTGTTTGTGAGGAAACTAAGTGGTTTTCAAATCGGCAACATGGCTTTCAACAAGGATATTCATGTGAATCTCAGTTAGTAAGCTATATGCCAGATATTTCTGATGAAATGGACAGGGGATGTCAAGATGAAAGTGTAGCACTAGATCTTTCAAAGGCCTTTGACAGAGGGAGCCATGACCTACCAGCCTGTCTCTTCTTTCTGTAAGCTTCTACCACGAACTTCTTTCCTCAGCCATCATTTCTGAAAAACACGTTCATTTCGTACTTTGTCTGTCCACTAAATTTTCAGCTTTCTTCTGTAGCACCACATTTCAAATGCTTCAATTTTCTTTCTTCCTGGTATTCCTAAAGTTTTGCTACCATAAAGTGATGTGCTCCATATATAGAGTTTTAAAAAGTTCTAATTCCTAAATCAATATTTTAAACTAAATGATTTCTATTTTTGATGAAGGCTCTTTTTACGAGTCCAGTTCTGCTTTTACATCATTCCTGCTTCAGCAATCAGTTGTAATTCAGCTTCCCAAGAATCCACTTACTTCTCCTATTGTATCCGATCCTATTTTTATATTTAATCTACTGTGATTGGTAACATTTCAGCTACATTTCATCACTGTTGTCTTGCTTTGATCTATATTCAGTTCAAAATGTTCCTTCAGTATTTTGTTCATGCCATTCAGTAAATTCTGAATATCCTCAGCCCTCTCTGCTAACAAGACAATGTCGTCAGCAAATCGTAGCATACTGATTTTTTCTCCACTTATGCCACATGAAAATTTTTCTTTTACTTTTTTTTATTGCTTCTTCTACATACTGAATATTGATGGGGATAGGCTACAACCTTGTCTCACACCCTTTTTAACTGATGCATGTCTCTCATGGTTCTCTACTTTTATCGTAGCCACTTGATTCTTATATAGTTTATAGAGTATTCTTCTATCTCGATATTTTAGACCCGACTTCTTTAAAATTTTGAACATCTTGTCCCATCTAACATTATGAAATCAACAAACACCATATAAGTATCATTCTTTTTCTTTATCCGCCCTTCAAGTATTAATCTTAAAGCCAAAATACTTTCCTTGTACCTCGATTTTTCCTTCACCTACTACCTCTTCTACTACCCTTTCCATTCTACTGTATATTCTGGTCAGTAATATTGAAGCATGTGATGTCAGACTAACAGTGCGATACTTCTCACATTGGTCAGCTTGTGCTTTCTTCGGAAGTGTGAAGATCATATTTTTATTAAAATCAGTTGGAATTTCTCATGTTTCAAAACATTTTGATATCAGCTTGAATAATCTCTCGATTCCTTCTTCTCCTAGGGATTTAAGAAGTTCTGCAGGGATCTCATCAATTCCAACTGCCTTATTTGATTTCACGTCATTCAGAGCTCTATTAAATTCTGCCATCCAAACAGGATCTCCTAAGTCATCAATGTCAACATCACCTTTTCTATTACGTTGTTGTTCAAGTCATCCCCATCATTCAGTTTCTCAATGTATTCCTTCCATTGTGGTTAGCTCTATTGTCTGAGTTTAAAAGAGGTTTCCCATCAGCAGCTTTAATGTTCACATTGAGAAGCCTATACTGGTGATGAAGCATGGAAAGATATTGGTGGGAAAATTAAGAGAGGTGCTTGCAAGGGTAAGGTTGACACTGACCACAAGCTGGCACTTGATATCAGGCATAAGGGTGTGAGCAAATTTTCTTTCGTAGGAACGTGTGTGAGGGACTAGATTAAATTGCCAAGAGAAGTAATGAATAATTTACCGGAAATACTGAAGGAATTTAAAGTAAAAATTAGTATAGGGAAAAAGCAGGTTGGAAGGGAAAAGGGAGAAGAGGTGTGGGTAGCGAGATTGCTACCAGAGCTGGCACTCCATCACAATTTTATCAATTATTATTATTATTATAACAGGGAGATGAGGAGGTTAAAATTGGTTGGTAAAAAGAGAATATAACCAAGTTAAGAAACAGCAGGGAAGTAGGGAATATTTAAAACAAGTAAACAAGGACTTGATAATAACTAAGAAGGTGTCTAAAGATGAGTTTATGAAGAATATTGTCAGTGCAGAGGGTCCACTGACTGATTCATCTAGAAATTTCTATATCTCTGCTAGAAAACTGAGATGAAAGGAGGGTGTTGAGACACATTTAGATAAGGATGGACAAGTCAAAAAGTATAGGCCAATCAATTTGATATCAGTGGTATGTAAATTAATAGAGAGACTGATATGCAACGACATTAGAAATAAATGTGAGGAGCGTAAGTGGTTTTCAAGAAGGCAACGTGGCTTTACGCAAGGATATTCATGTGAATCTCAGTTGGTGGGATATATCCAATATATTTTGGATGAATACATGGACACATTTGAGGAACGGAATAATAAAATGAGCCCTGTAGGAATATTTTGTGATCTTGCAAGAGCATTTGACTGTGTAAATAATGAAATACTTTTGAAGAAATTTCAATACTATGATATTTTTGGAACCGAAAGTAAATGGTTTAAATCATTCATGGAAAGTCGAATGCAAAAAGTTTCCATTTTTTATTCTAAAATAAGTAAAGGTGGTTCATCAGACTGGGAGAAAATAAAACATTGAATTCCAGAAGTTTCTGTCCTAGGACCCCTCCTTTTCTTTTTGTACATCGATGACCTTCCTGAAAACTTATCCAACAAAGTTAAGAGTGTTTTATTTGCAGATGACACTAACCTGACTGTGAGAAAAACACCAAACAGCAATCTAGAATTTAATGTAAGTGAAGTACTTAGTGAAGTAGCAAATTGGTTTAAGGCAAATTCATTAAAATTAAATTTTGAAAAAACACATTATATTAGGTTTAAAACAAATAATTTTACACAGCCAGATTTACAAGTAAGCTATATAAATAACACAATATTAGAAACAAAGAGTATAAAATTCCTTGGTATTAAAATAGATGAGAAACTCTGTTGGTATGAACATATCACTTCACTACTGAAGAAGTTAGGTAGTGCTACCTTTGCTATACGAATACTTTCTCTAACAGCAGATCTAATTAACGAAACAAGTGTACTCCTCATATTTTCATTCAGTGATGTTATATGGCACAATATTTTGATGAAACTCTTCACAAAGTAAAAAAGTTTTCATAGCACAGAAAAGAACTATTAGGATGTTGTGTAGGGTACAACCAAGAACTTCTTGCAGACAACTTTTTAAAAATCCCAATATTCTTACAATGACTTCTCAGTATATATATTCTCCCATGTGCTTTGTCATAGATCATTTTAACCTGTTTACTTCTAATTCACAGGTACACAATTTCAATACAAGAAATAGAAATAACTCACACAAATAACAAACAGATCCGTCATTAGTACAAAGAGGAGTTAATTATTCTGGTATACATATGTTTAATAAACTTCCCAAGAGTATAAAACAGTCTCCAGATAATAAAGATATATTTAAAGAAAAATTGAGGGATTATCTTACTGGCAACTCCTTCTACTCCATTCAAGAATTTGAACAAATTAATTAATTGCATTCAATACCGGACGGCAAAAATTGAGGGCCTCTTCTTCTCATTTGCTACAGGTCCCACGCTGTCTTAATCCGGCCCTGCTATGATTATGACTCATATTGTACGTATGTGTATTAAACATGACATGTTTCACATCCCAGAGGTCCTTCCTCAGCAGGGATCCATGAAACAAGATTGATAAATAAAATAAAAATAAGGTCAAATTGATAGTGTAGCACTAGATCTTTCAAAGATTTTTGACGGAGTGAGCCATGAAATGTTAGTAAATAAGGTAAAAAATATTGAAGTGGATGAGAAAGTAATATGCTGGATAGAATTTTTTTTTAAAGGTAGAAAATAGAAATTTAGGGAATCAAAAGAAATGGTGGAGTGCCACAAGGTAGAGTATTGGGACCATTGCTATTCATTACTCTGATGAATAATAGTTTTGATTGTTTACTTTTGGAAAATGGATTATTTGCAGGTGACATAATGCTATATCAAAGGATCAAAACGGTACAAGATTGTAAACAGTTGTAGGGTTATCTGGACAGGATATCTAGTTCGGTCGGTATACATGGGATGAAAATAAATGCAATGAAGAGTACACAAATAAAAAACTAAATGTTGATTATGATTATAAGATGGGGAAGAATTGCTTGTTCAAGATTTGAAATCTAAATATCTTCGCATTACATTTGATAACAAGCTTAACTGAGCAGATAGTAGGAAATGGTTTCAAAATTCTGCACTAGTTGGAGAGAGCGATGAGGGGATGTATGAGAGAAGTAAAGGAATTGGGTTACAAACTTTGGTTAGACCATTGCTTGAATATGGTAGTGTAGTATGGGACCCATACTGTGAATATCAAATACAGTAGTTGGAGAGGGTGCAAAGAAGGGCTGTTTGATTTGTTTTTGGAAATTATCGTAGAATGCAATCAGTAACAGATATGATAAAACAGCTGGAATGTGTCTCATTGGAAGACAGGAGGAGGATGAAGAAGGTCGTGGAAGTGTACAAGGCATATATTGGTGAAGAAGCATGGAACAATATTGGTGTAAGAATTGAAAGTAATGTATGGAAGAGAAAAGATGACCATGACCACAAGCTGGCACTCGATTTCAGGCACAACGGTATAGGAAGATTCCCTTTTTTAGGTATTGGAATAAGTTACCGATAATGAATAATTTTCTAAAAACGTTGACAGAATTAAAATTAAAATTTGTAGAGGGCAAATGTAGGTGGGTGCAGTGGAGGGGAAGATAGATGTTTAAGGAAATTGCTAATTAATTAAATATTATTATTATTTTAAATGAACAGTCACTGGAGGAGAAAATGCAAATCTGTTCTTATCCTCAAAACATAGGTTGATGTAACAACAATATATAGTTTAAATACTCAAATAAGAGGAAAGACATAGCTTGCCATCAAACAAGGTATTCAAGTAACACATCCATTACAACACAAGTGGTCAATATCATAGAAGCTCTTGTAATTGAACATGAGCATTTGGATGCAGCATAAATCCCAACAATGAAACATCAGGCAGAAGCTGTTAAATATACTCAAAGAAATAGAGTTAAAAGGTATGGAAATTCTTAGCAAACAGTGACCATTCTAAAAATAAATCATTTGAACTGTGAGGACCCATCATTCCTTTTACAGATAAAAGTAGTAAGGAAGGTTTCTCTAGTAAAAACCAAGTGCAAAATTATGCCGCCATGCCCAATTAATATGACATGAAGGTCTTTTAATTGTTTGAATATAAATCAAAATTGTAAATACAGGAAAGGTATGTATGTCTGGAGGCAGTGTCACATGAAACCCTCCTTTCCTAAGATTCACAGAAAAATCTATAACATTTTCAAAATAGGAAAAAAATAATCGATTGAAAGCAAAAACAAAAACTGTATCGTTAACTTATGTGATCTACTTATGTGATCAGAGATGCTGTTAAATAAGAACTTGGAGGTGTCCATTCTTTTGCAGCTGGTACTTATAAGAAGTATCTACCAACAGTTGTCAAAAAAATAAATCAACAGAAACAATTATTTCTCCTCTATGGATGCTACATATCAAGAGGATGAAAAGGGGGTGGTCCAAAATGGTGTAGCAAAAAGTTTACAGCTGCAGATTTGTGTTATGACTTTTAACTCACAATACGTTTACATTCATGGTACAAGATGTGACATTTCTCTTCATATATCAGCAGTATGGCAATGTTATCATTGTAGTAAGTGTGCAGATGGACTTTCTGTTGATCAATGTCAAATATCAAACCCAGTGTGCCTTTTTTGTTGTGGCCGAGAACAGGGAACTTTCAGCTAATGTAAGGAACAAGTAAACAGCTTGGCCACAATAAATAATTTGTTATTCTGTTACACAGAGATACTACTTGGAAGTTACATATAGGCCTATACACAAGTGATGCATTAAAACTTAAGTGGCCCAAATAGGTGGATAATGATAAACAATCATCTTCAAAAAGTGAGATTACTTATGAATACTGTCTCAGTTTCTTCCATTATAACAATGAATTCTAACAATGTTTGTACTACTTCTTCTATAGTAAACCCACAATATAACATGTATTCAGCTGATTTTACACTTTCAAATAATCAGAAGCTCATGACTCTAGCTTAGCGAAAGGAACGCAATGGAAATATGGTGCCAATGATACCAATGTCTATCCACACTCCTGAAAGACCATGGAGAATTTCCTCTCATGTCCAAGAGGTCAGGTGGATTAAGACCAAAGATGATTACCAGGAATCTCACTATCAAACTCACATCCTGGAATCATATGAAAGTGCTGGAAATAAAATGCTAAGCCACAAAAATTAAAAGAAAACTAACCATATCTTTACAAACACTGCCTTACAGTATAACCTCTATGTTATATCAACAACTCAAATTCATCTTTGTTTTGTTTAAGTTACTAAAGTGGAATTGAAGATCAGTGATAGTAAATAAAAATAAGTTAGCTAAATATGTAAGAATGGAGTTGATGTAACTGAGGATTTTAAAATGGCAGAGATATTAATGAGACAACTAGGGACTATCATCCAGTGAAGATTGTGGCATGTGCTATTGTACCTTACCTTGAAATTTTATTTAAAGTGAGTCTTGCTGTTACCAGAAAAATACAAATGAGTGATACTAGTACCAGTGCATAAAAAGGGGGGAGAGGATGACAAACAGGTTGAAAATTACAGGGAGATTTGTTTGATATCAGTGTCGCATGCCAGCCAGTGAATTGCGCTAAGCCGGCGACCCAATTACATCAATCACTGTTTTAATGCATGTTTACCCCAGTCAGCACGTGGTAATGTATATAAGCCTGCCGCTGGAGGGGTACAGACAGAGATCACTCAACCCACGGAAGTAGTGCGCTCCACTGGACTGGCTGGCTGGCGGCTCCTCGCCACTCACAAAGTAAGCTGACTTATTGTATTTTTCTACCTTTCGGCCTTAAAGAATGCTCCAGTTGTTGGGCTGCATAATAGTTGTGACTGGAGGCTGTCAATAAACTCCTAAGACTATTAATTGTGGGACTTAGTCTGCCTAACCTCCCCCCCCCCCCTCCCGCTCAGTAATTGTCTAACCCGAAGGTTCTAGCGCCGATCGGCAGTACCCGGGTCAGCTCTAGCCACTGTGGAGGCATTTCTCGGAGTTCTAAGAGAACCGTGAACGTGACATCAGCGACAGGCAAAATAATGGAGAGCTTGATATGCAACTATGTCAGAAATGTCTGTAAGGAAAGATTTACAACATGGCTTTAGGCAAGGAAATTGGTGTTAATCTTAGATGGTGGGTTATATGCAAGATATTTCAGATGATTTGGACAAGGGAGGTCAAGTTGATAGTGTAGCATTAGATCTTTCTAAGCCATTTGGCAGAGTGAGCCTTAAATGCTTTTAAATAAACTGAAAACTATTGGACTGAATGAAAAAGTTACCTGTTGGATAGAGGATTTCTTTAAAGCAAGAAAGCAAAGTTTACAAAATACATTATCGAAAGAGGTGGAAAAAAATATGGGAGTGCCACAAGGTAGTGTACTGGGGCCGTTGCTGTAGAGATGGGTCATTCGCAAGTGAATCAGTTCTTTAGAGCAATTCTTTTAAAAGAGAGAGTGAGCAGTCACTCACTAAAAAGTCAATGGTAGTTCTTCTAGGTGAGTCAGTCATAAGTCCAAAGATCAAGAAGAGTTTGTTCACATGGGTTTTGTGGACTGTAGAGCTAAAAAAAAAAACGTCTACTAATTGCATCAAAGTCGATTTAAGGGGGTGTAAGACCCAAGGCCGATACCGGGACTGTAGTATCGCCTTAGCGCCTCACCTAACAGTTTATGTTGACTCAAAGTTCTGCAGAAAGTTCATTAACTAATTTTAGATTTGACCATGTAGCCGTACAGTAACCCAACTAAAATGCTTATAGGTCGCCACAATATTTGTTAAGCCACAAATAGAGAAAAGGTTGTAAGCTATCTACTGAAGCATACAAGTTCACCTCTAGAAAATCCAAAGTTTTATTTTTCAAAATCACAATTTCAAATATGCATTTTACAGTTGAGCAGGCAAATCGAACACACTTTTCCAAAAGTTGGCAAGTTGTGGAGAGAAATTTTAACCGACCGACTCCTTTAGTAAATTTATTAGTTCATATTAAAATTAACCTCGTGTGCCAAACACCTAAGTCCCAAGATGGCTGACTCGGTAGCTTCACCTTCAACCAATTTCCTCCCTCCCCGACATAAGACTGACGCAAGTTCACTCACATAATGCTCCACGTACAAAAGACCACAAGATAGACAAAAACATGAAGGCGGTGGGGTCCTTTTACAGAAACCACTAGAATCAGTGACGTAAGCAACTGTATCACGTCTTTTTGCTTCCGCATAGCTAAAAGTGTGTGTAATTTATTTGACGATACAGACTATTAAAAATGTTTAAACTTCGACAATGTCTAGACTTATCTACTAGAAGTCTAACGGCAGTTTAGTGAGAAATTTAGAGTAATTAGTTTTAAAGTTTTATTTCATTCCGCGTGGTGATACAAAGCTCTAAAGCAGGGGATTAACGCAAACATTTGAATTTTTACAGCGACAATCAATGACAATCTATTTTCAAAAACTTGATTACCAGACAAATAGTAAAACTTTTTATAGAAACCAATATATGTACAAAATCATCTTAATTAGGACTATCTACTGATGTAATTTTTAAATTAATATCTCTTTTAATAAAAAAGCTTATTATTTTCTCTTAATTAAAATCACTAATTAATCTTTACCAAATTATTTAATTTTATTACCAAAATATCGGGGACAGTGCTGACTATAGCTGGTGATAAAAGGTCAGCTCTAGCTTTACTAGATTTAAAGATATTACAAATCTCATAATTTGACTTTTATGATCGCGTGTTTCCAAACCTGAACAAAGCGGAATATCTCTTAAAATAAACGTTTCTCGATATGATAAATACACTTTGAAATGATTTTTATGGCGAATTGTAACTATGGGGAAGATTACAGGAAAATTCCTTAAAGTTGAAAACTACTCTTACTCGAAATTTCTAAGTCCCGCCTAAGCAAAACTAGAATTTGCAAAATTGGGGGTGTAACTGGATTGTGAGGGCTGAGACCTAAAAAAAGGGGGGGTGGGGGGGGGCTCAAATAAAACTGAGCTAGTGAACCTCTACGTTGCTGTATATTTTTCTAATGAAATATTGTGTTGATGGTTTATAGTCAGAATTTAGGTTGTTGAAGATGACATAATGGTATATAATAGAATCAAAACACAAGAAAACGTGAACAGCTGCAGTGTGAGATGGATAGATCATCTAAATGGATAGGTCAGCATGGAATGAAGAAAAATGCCAAGAAGAGTCAACTTGTTAGGTACAGAGATAAAAAAAAAATAAAGATTGTTTATGACTATGGGGGGGGGGGTCACAATTGCTTGTTGAAGGCTTGAAATGTAAATATCTTGGCATATTGTTTGATAATAAATTCAACTGCACAGAGCACATTGGGCAGGAGGTAAGAAAAGGTTACAAAATCCTATATTTACTGGAGAGGGCGATGAGAGGATGTACTAGAGAAGTTAAGGAATTGTGTTATAAACCTTTGGTCAGAATATTGGTTGAATTGGGAGGTGTAGTTTGGAATCAATTACAGGAACTGAAGGGAGTGCAAAGAAGAACAGCTAAAATTGTTTGTGGAAATTATCACAGGACTCAACCAGAAACTGATACGATAAGGGAGCCAGATTGGGTCTCATTGGAGGAAAGGAAGAGGGTAAATAGAGTGCTGTGTATGTACTAGGCATATTTTAGTGATGGCTATTGGTTGAAGAATTAGGAATGGTGCTTGGAAAAGGAAAGATGGTCATGACCACAAGCTGGCAGACAATTTCATGCATAAGTGAGTGAGAAAATTTTCTTTTCTAGGTAAGGGTGTCAGTGATTGGAACAAATTACCAAGTGAAGTGATGAATAATTCACTAGAAACGCTGAAGGAATTTAAAATCAAAATTTGTAAATCACAAATGTAAATAGAGGAGGAATTTAACATTCAATATAAGATAGTAAAAAAGGAGTAATTAAGACGACTAAGGAATGGATCGTACGATCCATCGCTATTAAATTAATAATAATAAATTCAAAGAGAATCCTATACATCGGCAGCATTATCTGATAATTGATTTAAATCTGTTCATCATATAAAATTCCTCAGATATCAAGTAGACCAATCATACTGCCCAGACAGCTAGAGGAGACAGCCATATGCTAGAATTCTGCTGTATACATACATGTCTTGGAGCAATGCAATCAATGCTGACAAATAGTGGAAGCAACAGTATGTCCATTAACCATCCGTAGGAAAAAATTAGCTGATAAGTTTCTTTGCAAAAGAACTAATATACTAAAACTGACTGAGAAACTAAGGGTGCTGGCTGGAGAGGAATGATTGAATTAAAATTTGTACAATTAATTCTTTTTCTTGTAAACTGGCAAAGTATTTCTGAATTCATCCCATTCCTTCTAAAATAATAACCATATACGCCTTTTAGAGATACCTTTCTCAACACTTATTATGACTGGAGGTAAACATTAATGAAGACATGAAACTGATGAAGCTTATGAGTTGATTAATTATGATGAACATATTATGACCAGATTCTTCTTTTCTACTAGCCGGTGAAGATTCTGGAGATTTCAATGCCTCCAAAGGTGTTAGTGTTAGAAGTAGGGTTTATTGAAAAAAGATGCAAGGAAGTGTCTTAAGGTTTTGGTATCACCACTGAGTCAACATATATATGGACTATTCAACTAGCACCCTTCATTTTTCTATGTTCTATTTATACCAGTTCAATACTGGAGTAACACATTTTTTGTAAACAGAATCAATACAAAAACAAGAAAAGTTCATAGTTGTTGCAATGTGCCATTTCCTTGTTATTTATACAGTCAAAATTCTGATATTTACAATTCAATATTTCAAATTCTACATGCATCGGAGGACATTTCCTATTATGCTTTTTCTAAAACACATCTTTACCACTCATCAATGATCACCACATCTAAGTCACTTTTAAATTACAATCTCTAAACCCACATCAGACTAAGACTCAAGATTTTCTTACCTTGAAGAATTTTCCCATGGCTTTATAATCTAGACCATCTGAGCAGTTGAATACGACACACTGTTTAGCCACTGCCTTGGCAAGATCTTTTGTAGTCTCAGTTTTACCAGTCCCAGCAGGTCCTTCAGGTGCTCCTCCAAGATTCAGTTTCAGTGCACCCATAAGTGTCCTTCAAATGTAAATATCTTAAAATTGTACAACAACCATCCTGAGGTTGATGTATACATATATCATTTAAGAGACAATGGAGCAGAAAGAAATGTCATAAGGTGATATCAATATGGAAATCAAATATGCAGTAGACAAATCAAGGAGAACATAAGTAATAAAAAAATAACTCAACAAAAAATACAATATTTTATGCCAAGCCCTTAGCTATAGAAATATATTATAAAGCTCACACATGTGATCATGGTGAATCCAGTGACATGAATTATTGTTTTTGCCCATAACAATCAAAGCTAAGGTCTTTGGTGTTACAAAAACTATATAAATTAGAATTTTACATGGTGCATACCAAAGAATCATCAGATAATAGTAATTGACATATATTAGTAGTGAAAAAAATATCAAAAAATATGTAAATGAGTAATAACAAATTATCATAAAAATTCAACTAATAAATAAACTATATCTGCAAGTGATGGGTATACCAGTGTAAAGAAGGTGAATAAATTCTGACATTGAACCCAGAGTGAGTCTGGTCTCCAGAGAGCCAATTTGCACCTATAGAGTTCTGATGGTAATGTGGTTTCAGAAAGTTATCTGATGACTTTGAGAGTGAATGAGTTACAGAGTTGTAAGAATGGGCGACAACTAAGTGGACTAATTTTGGGAGTTATTATGGGTAATTAGCTTTTGGTAACATGCCAGCTGTGTCCCAAATGTCCTTACACCCTGTCATCTCCATCATAGGTTAGGTTCTGTGCATTAGAAAAAGTCCCTTTGCAATTGATCTTCACTCACCATACTCTTCTAGCACTGGAATTACCCCTCGCATGGTTTCATCAATTTCTTTAGCCATCAGCCAACACTGATGTGCACTTAAATTGCAGCCTGGTTGCTGTCAGTCACAGATCTGCAGGGTAAATCACATAATCTGAATAGCCAGAACTTAGGATCAGAGGCAACAGAACACTTGGCATACCAGCAGCAGGGCACACCAAATCCACTGTCTTCCCCATTACCAGTTAACCCAGGAATGGCTCCAGCACTGTAAGATGCTTCCAATGGCAGGGTCACACTAATTACCCAAGATCCTTCCATACCAACTAGTAGTGCAGTCACGGTACCAACGTACCCTTCTGTCAAACTTACAAGGAGCACAAAACATATGCATCATACCAGAATGCTTCTCTTACCCTTGCTGAACCATGTGAATCTGTATACAGACCCACGAATGACCTGGTGGGGGTAACTTGGAATCCCGGCACCAATATATCCATTTTTGAGTGGATTCAATGAGCCCCTGGATTTAATATTCTACATGGTAGTGTTTTACACTGATCAAGCAGAACATTATGACTACCTACCTACTATCGATATAAACTCATTTAGGCGATAGCAGTGTCACCCTGACGAGGAATGACTGCTAGTCAGACAGTCGCACCATGCATGTAGTATCAGTGATCATGCTATCCTTGTTTAGAATGGGGAGGTTGCACGATCTATCTGAGTTTGACCGAGGGCACATTGTGATGGCCGGGAGGCGTGGCACAAGTATTTTTGAAATTGCACAACTTGTTGTGTATTTGAGGAGTGCTGTGGTGAGTGTCCTCAACAAATGCTGAAACCAAGGGGAAACGATGTCCAAACATCTAGGGGTTTGGTGGCCACACCTCATTACAGATATCGGACATCGAGGGCTGGGCAGACTGGTAAATCAGGACAGGTGGTAACCTATGGTGGAACTACCACCAGACTTTAATGCTGGGCAGTGTACAAGTGTATCTGAACATACAATGCAGCGAATACTCCTAACGATGGGCCTCCTCAGCCAACGATCCATGCTTGTGCCAATGTTAACACCACGACATTGGCAGATATGACTGAAATTGGCATGTGACCATAGTCACTGGACATTGGTGCAGTGGTAGAGCATTGCATGGGCTGATGAATCCCAATACCTTCTTCATTGTGCCAATGGGAGGGTGCAAATCCATCATTTTTCAGGGGAACAGCTTCTTGACACCTGTACTGTGGGACGGAAAAAAGCTGGCGGCGGCTCAGTTCTGCTCTGGGTAACATTCATGTGGGCATCCATTGGTCCAGTGGAGCTCATTCAAGGCACAATGATGGCCAATAAATATTGTATACTGGTTGCAGACCACGTACACCCCTTCATGACAACCATGTTTCCTAATGTCAGTGACATTTTTCAGTAAGATAATGCATTATGTCATAACACCAGAACTGTGATGGAGTCGTTTGAGGAACACAGTGTTGAGTTGAATTGATGTTCTGGCCCCCAACTCGGCACATCTGAATCCGATCATCTGGGGTGTGATTTAACATGACGTCAGACCTCAACAGAATCTATGGGAATTAGGAGACTTGTATGTGTAGATGTGGGGCCAACTCCCTCCAATGACCTACCAAGGGCCTCATTGCTTCCATGTCAAGATGCATCACCACTGTTATCCATGCCAAAGGTGGATATACCGGCTATTAGGTAGGTAGTCATAATGTTCTGGCTCATCAGTGTAAATAATGTTATAATTTACATTAGAAGATAAAGAAACAGAGAATCTTGATATGTCCCTCAAAAATTAAATCACGTGTAGCCAACCATGTGTGAACTTATCTAAACGTAGCCAATCAGGTACAAGTTTACAGTTCTGCTGAAGAACACAAGGAGCACTGTTGGCACAAAACTCAAAATGGTGTCGGTCAGTGAGAATGACTTTACAGTTACGTTTCCACAGATGGCTGCACAGGGTGTGGTGTTTGATGAAGATATTAAAAGTATTTATGTTTTTGATCATAGTAATGCTTAGTAAGTAGTTAACTACATATTCATAACTAAGAAATCAGGTGACTTACTGATTTTTAATGTCAGCCTCTTCACCCTCTTAATTAACATGCCCATCCAATATATACATAAAACTTTGTATGGAGGTTGAATGGAAGAGAGCTTCAGCAATAATAAATAATACACAACACAAAAAATACAATATTTCAGGCAAAAAACTTTTTCAAGAGAACACAGAAGTATTTGGCTGCGCCTGCAGTCAATATGGCCACACCGAATGGATCTGACTGTTGGAGGTGATGGGGGAAGCAACAATATTATATTATGAAACATTAATTGCAAGAAAGATAACCATATAAGAAAAATGGGACATTTAAAAGAGATGAAATAATAATAATAATAAAAATTTAAAAATATAAATATTTTTTTTTGAAATAAGGTCTATTCCTACATAAAAAAAAATAATTATTCTGCCAGTGTTGAGCACAAGGGGGTGAGAAAGGAAGGTGATTATCTGAGATTGAGGCACAGAAATGGGTGTCTGGTAGTTATGGACAAATGGGCTTTCCAAAACCAATAAAGGGGTATAATTCAAATCCACTAACACAGGAAATTGATAATATAAACATAATAATCTTAATAATAAAGGACTTTCAAATTCAAAATTAAAGAAATATCATAATAATATGCCAAAAAAGTCATAAAACTAAAGTGGTTGGAAATCAGTACATCCATATTCATTAGTAGTACTGATGAAACCAATCATTTTAGTCAAGGTTTTTAAAGTCTGAAAATTTTACTAAGAGAGATAGAGCCATTTGAAAGTCTATTTCACCATGTGCCTAGCATTGTATCTGCTGACAATAGAAAAAACATTAAGTGGGAAGGCAGTTATGTAAAAGAGATAAATGAAATTTAACTATGACAGTATGTAGACAGCATCAAGAAACAAATTATGGCGAAAATTAGAGGTCATAAGTAAATTCTAAACATGTTTTTAAAGGAAGAAAAAAATTCAACTTTAAAAGAAAAATAGTTTGGAAAAAGATAATATGCTCAAACGACAGATAAAATTCATATAATGATATTGACATTAAGTTTGAGATTTAAAGGTGAAAAATATAATTTTGGTGTCAGAGCTTGCAAGTGAGCTCGAGACGTATAACTGTCAGAAATAAATAACTCCTAAATTAGTAGGATTAAAACTGAAAGTGACATAACATAAAGTTTCTGTAATAAATTTACAACATTATAACAAACTTTCAAGAAAATTTGACTAAAATAATAAACCATGAGAAGAGGGGAATTTTTGGATTTGCCAGAGGAAGGTAGTTCACCACCAGAAGTTCTTTGGGAAAAACTATATAAAGCCATACATCTCATTGTCAGTCACCAAGTTTTAGCCACACCAGTCGCATTACAAGTGTTTGAAGAATGTAGGAAGAAAATTATGCCACAGAGCTAGCATGGCGTTCAATTTAGTCAAATTTTCATATTATGTTCGATAATAAACTTTTAGTAAACAACATAAATAATTTTTAAAGTGTTGAACAGTTCTTCTAAACTTGCTCTAATGGGGTTTCAATCAGTTAAATGTTGCAAGAATGAATGCTTCTTTGTTGGTGTATGTTTGTTGCATAATAACCTGCTGTCTTCTATAGGATTTGAAGCCTAATCAAACAGTTTACAAAGTGCTATTTTGATACTGTTACAAACCATAACTTCATCAATTTCGAAGAAAACATATTTTGAGTGATTTGTACTCTTTCGTTTCTACGAACCATTTTCAACCATTAATAGTGGTAAAACAGATTGGCAACCAGAACTTCAGTAGATGTCAGATACATCATGTTGCAATCATGGTTATAGTTAATGACAAGAACTTGCAATAACCCAAATCAACATTTGTTCAGAATGTGCTGGTAGCCTGATGCCCACCTGGTGTTCGGATTGAGAACTGGTATCGGGAACTACTTTGATGGTTCTGATGGTGAAGCAGTTATTGAATTCGCAAATTTTATGAGTGCTGGCATAGCAAGAACTTTGAATGGATGCTTGTTTATCATTCGAACAAGAAGTAACTATATTAATAAGATTAAAAAATCAATTAAATTATTTCTATTTCAAAACTTCAAACACAAATTTCAGCACTCCTCATGCAAAACGACGACCTGGAACTTCTTTGTCTGTTGCCTGAAGGACACTTTGTCAGTGCCTTTTATAACAATAGTAGGAAAATGCAGAAGCAACAGCCGAAAGAATGTTTCTTCACAGATGTTGACATCAAGTCCATATAAAAATAAATATGAAGCTGCAAAACCAACAAAATTGACAGAGAAAAAAGAAAAAGAGGAGCACCAATGATAGAAAGAAAACCACAGAGCACGGGAAATGTAACCGAAGAGGAGATCAATTGAATGATGATGATGATATTCAAGAGTAAAAACAGTGCAAGTTCCACGGCCAAATGTGTTCAATTTGGACTCTCTAACTCTGAGCTGGAGTTGGAGGAAACAGTTTCCTTTCACTTGCAAAAATTGGAGGCAACGTAAATTTACCTTTTACCTGTTATAATTAATATTCTCTTCTAATTATGCAATTTTTACTTAAACAAAATTCACTAATATGAAAATTTAAAAGTTTTTTGTCACTCATTTGTAATTTTGAAGTCAAGCAACCACATTGACAGAGGTCAGGAAAAGTGGCCATTTGGGTAAAGTAAACGTAAATGGTATGAACATTCCTACAGCTAATGTCACTTCCCACAAGATTCGTGAATGTAGATCACCACATTCCCATTACAACCTTGTGATGGGGTCAATGCCATGGCCTGGCTACTCTTTACCTTTATGTGGAATTTCTGTCAGCTAAGAGGGCTTGTGGAGCCGTATCGAGCTTTCAGCTTTGAAAAAAGATTTTTGGCTTCATCGGTTATCAAATCCCAATCGTCCATAAGATGCCCTACCATCTGACCTATGTGGCCACTATGACTAAAATAATTTCAGTACATTTAGAACATTTAATTGTAATTTAGGTATTTAACTGGATCTCAAGGTAACTGAAATAGTCTAGTATGTGCTAGGTAACAATGAAAGGAAAGAAATGCCACAAGGCATTATTTATATGTAAAGACAGATGAAATACACCTAACACACCAAAGTTGAAGGGAGGAGGGCAGCACCAAGACAAAACAACACAAAAACAAATAAAATACAATATTTTGGGCAAAACTCTTCTTCAAGTCAACAGATATAAGTAATCTGCCTTGCGCAAGACTTTCATACAATGCAGCCACTCATAGAATGCAATATACTGTCCTTGAGGGAGCAATGATAATATAACCGCAAGTATAAGTCATAAGAAAGATTAAAATGGTTGAAAAAATAATAGTAATAAAAAATATAAATAAAAAAAATTGCATTTTTTTTTTTTTTTTTTGAAAAATATATAAATCTATTGTGCTGGCTAGTGATGGGTGTATAGGGTCAGGATGGAAGATATTAACGGAAATTAAGGCCTGGAGGATGTCTAGTCTTGAGGATGAGTTGATAAGCCAAATCCCAACTGCGGAATTCAGATTGGTAGGTAGTGTCTGGAAGTACTCTAATGGCTCTAACTGTGAAGCAGTTGTTAAGGTTGTGGATCATGTGAGTATTGGTATGGTGAGCAACAGGGAGGTCCAGGTTTTGGGAGTAAACAGTTTGTCTGTGACCATTCATTCTGATGGATAATGAGTTTGAGGTCAGGCCAATACAGGAACTTGGACAGTGGAGGCAGGTGAGCTGATATATGAGATGGGTGGTTGTACTAGTGACATGACCAATTATGGGGTAGGTTTCACCAGTAGTAGGGTTGCTATATGTAGTGGTAGGTGGATGCATACCACAAGTTTTGCAATGGAGTCTCTTACAAGGGAAGGATCCAACTGGTGGTTTAGGAGCATCAGAGGGTTGATATTTATGTACAAGGATGTTTTTTTTAGATTAGGCAAGTCCGCTTAGAGAGAAACAGACATTCCATCACAATGATGAAGTTTAAAAGAAATATCATTAAGGTGTTATTGTAAAAAATGATACATTTGCATCATAACTCTGAACACTAGACAGTACTAATACAATCTCATTTTCAAAATAATCAAATTCATACAAAACCTGAACTACTATGGATTACCATACGTGTATAAGACATCAATTTTATTTAATTCCTACTCCATAACTTTTTATATTCCAATAATGTTAATAAAGCTTTAACATTTTTCATAATATCATCAGCAACATTCACTTGATTTATGGAGTCATCATCAACCACACGTACGATTTATTCTTAACAGGAATTAATAATCTAACAGAAACATGATTAGATATAATAATTTGAAAATCATTATTCTCTTTATAAATAGAAATGATGTTCTTATTTAAGCAGATAGATACCAATAATGCTGATATATTAAATCTTTACATACACTAGAGTTCTAAATGAGGTAACCACTGAAAATATAAGATATTCTTTTACCTGTAACATCGATCTGTGAGTGGAGTAATTACTAGGCGAGGTGTGTTTCCCAAGTATTCAAAACCGTACTTCACTTCTGTTGTAATCATGGCTACAAATACTGTACCCTCACGGCAGTAGTATCGAAGTTGGCTTATCCAATTAAAATCATGTAAGGTTGACACTTTCAGCTTGTGAAGAAGTCCAACAGTATCTCGAGCTGTACATTAATTGGCACTGGTTATACGTTTTTTTTTTTTGTTTTTTTTAATATGAGATATATATTCAGATAGCATATTTACTGATAGTTACTATGAGGATATTATTACAGGAAGTTATATGAAATACTAAGAAGGATGAAAATAACAAACACGCTATGAAAAAAAGAAAATAAGCTATAAGTCATAAATTAGAATAAGCGCAAGACGTTTATCAGTTTAACATTTTAAAATAAATCTATATATCATTAAAAGCAACAAGTGTTACAGGCTTTCATTTAAACACAGGCAATTAATTTTCTCATCATGATAACTATATGGCTGAAAAATTTTCATTGTAAAAGTTTCAGCTGTTTCTGAAATTTAATGAGCAGAAGCCAGGAATAATAATTAAGACTGTTATGATATAATTATGAAATCAAACATTCAGTACAATGGTCACAGTCTCTTATTACATAAAAACTCCAGGCACTATTCTAGATCCAAGTTTATTTAATGCTTGCAGTCACTATAGTGATGGATAAAGTGTTTCTGGAGGGGGAAAAAAAACTGAAAATAGGGCACTTCCAATTTGCAATATAAGTTAAACGGTATAATGTAAATATAATGTTTAGTTGCACAATATAATTTGTTTTATAACCATTACCTTGCTATAACTTTAATTTTTGTAATATGCTATTCAAAAAAATATTTAACAGTAATATGCGATTTTAAGTGAAAATTTTATATTTGTGGTTAAACTGCATTTAATTTAATTAATTACTTATGTTGTATTAATCAAAGACAAGATAGTACTATATCATTTGAATGGGATTATGATGGGGTGTTGATTCCACTTACAGTACCAAATAGTTTTCTAGAGTTACATAGTGTACTGATGGTTTGAAAACAATTAGCTTTGTTAAAACCTGAGTCAATAATTTATTGTAGTCTGCCACTCCCATACCTACAAATTAAAACTTACCTATATCCTTTTACCTGAAATCAAGTCGTACGTAATAGTTGTAGTTCCCACTTTCCTTCCAACTACTACATTTGTTTCCTTGCCCAATATGAATTCAAGTTTTAATCCATACACCTGAATTCAAGTCGGAATTCAGTTTAGTCAAACATACACTTCACTATGGAAGTAGAGAAGAATGGGATTCTCCCATTCCTGGACACATTAATCTAGCACAAGTCTCACATCATTAATGGGAAACCCACACACATATAGTATATTCCTATAATGTATTTAAGGGCTACCAGATTTCACTACCCAGTCTATCACAAGATCGTATTAATCACGTTGATATGTTGTATGTGAGCTATCTCAGACAGTGACATTCTGTAAGATAAACTAAGGCACCTTCACCACATTCCTGGCAATATTTCTATACACAAGGGCAAACTAAGCGTGCATTTATTCTCAGCACATCGAGATTGACAGCTGAACAAGAAGAACCATTAAGATCCTGAGCAGTGCTTCCTTATGTTGGGTATACCTCTGTAAAGGAAAGAAGATTTCTCGCATGTTATGGCACAAGAAGTAGCTTTCAACTGCCCACAAAAAAATACATAATATTATGTGCAAGGTGAAGGAGTATTGGTCTAAGAATTCCTGGAGATTATTTAAGTCCATGTGAATGTGGAAAAATATACATCAGCCAAACAATTAGGAACATAGAGTAATACTTCATTGAGCTCCAACATTGTATGTGCTTGCTACAAATCCACATTAGCTGAACATGCTGTTGAAAATTTCTACATTAAAAGTTTCAACCAAACTGGAGTTTTGGCGCAGACTTTGCATTGCTGGAATTTGGCAATCAGAGAGGCGAGATAACACTGAGGAGCAGCAACATGAACAGAGATGTTGGAAGTGTTAAAACTCATCATTCAAAATTTGTAATAGCAGCACATCGAATGTGCACACCAAAATGCCTCTAGCTAGAAGGTCAAGAAGCTGTTTTCATTGAGGGTGTTAAATGGGACCTAGACAACCTAGCTGCTTCCTTGGAAAGTAGCTTCTGCTATGAGTCACATATGCATCTGCAAGCTGACTCCAGTACTTATGTGAATGATAATGATGAGGAAATAACAGTTAGTGATGGGTTGTCACAGTAACCACCTAGAGAGCTGTTAAAACATTGTTCGTGGCTGAACTTGTCTAGCTAAACACCCGAGAAGAAATTTCACAAGCTTTATGATGAGAAAGACTCAAATCTTACAACTGATACAAAATATTGAGGAAAACCAGACATAGACCTGTTGGAAATCAAAAATGTTTTTGGGGCTGCAATCCTGCGACCTAGACCACTCTATGCATTTTCAATCAGGAAGGAAGCTGATCACTCTACAACTGTCATGTCCTCATGCTGCCATTAATCATCCAGCAGGCTAGCCCTTTCTGGACTAGCAGTATCATCCATCAGATACAAATCAGGCCCATATGCACCACAAAAATCCAAACATACAGTTGTGGGGTATCATCCCCATAAACAGCAGCGAACACAGTATCCCTTGGAAACACATGCAGTGTGGTACGACTCATGGGCATAGACAGGTTGGGGAAGGTTGTGGCGCTTGCCCCATCCTGGTTCCCTCCCTCAAGCAGTGGACTGAAAAATGTATGAAAATAAAAAATCACACTTTTAATACTGAAAAATAAATTTTGCCCAAATTCATCCAGAACCCTTGTAGACTAGTGCTTAAATAAGCGAGTGTTTTATTTTATTTTCAAGTAAAACAATTTTTAACAAGTATTTTTCTTAATTTTCTTGTTTTTGCCTCACTCTAGCCTAATCCTGGCTATGCCATTGGTACATACACCTAAAATGTCAGGATATGCACTTGGTGGGGGTTTGTTTAGTACCAAACAATTAGTCTGAATCTTTAACCGTGATGTGTTGCCATTGGATATTAAGATTGATCCTGCTGTTAATCAGTTGCCATCTGATTAGATAACCACAATCAGGAAAGGTGTATAGAAATTAAAGTCAGTGCTGCTGTAGATAAATTAAACCATCACTATATTCTTCAGAAAAATTCACGAGTTCTTGAACAATTTTTTAGGCACCGGAAATCTTCACCAAATTAAATGATTGCAAGTACTGATAAAAGATTTGAGCCAGACCAGCCCTGCTTACAGTCACTTGAAGGTTTACAAGTATTTCACCCGCCCACTGAAAACTCTAAGATGGCGGCTGGAAACACAATCTCATGGTATCGTTTGTTGCCTACTGCCTACATTCTTCACGCCCAGCACGGGGTGGAGCGTCGTGGTGTCAGCTCAACTGATTTTTACTGACAGTCCATGAGGACCTTCAGTGTCCTCTATATATAGCGATGGTGTGGGAACTAGAAAAATCCACAATTCTCATGACATCACCAAATATTTCCAGGTATCGGGATTATTCCAAATGACTTGAAATTTTTACAGCCGGTAGCATGACTCCTAAATGTTAAAAATCAATCCTAGTCAAAATTTCTGTTTCTGTCATAATTTAGCCATAAAAATCATTTCACTAAAAATTCCAAAAATGTTTATAACACCTAAAGTTTAAGGCTATGAAGTTGAAAAAGTCTTTAAATTGATCTATAGGGTTGTCTCTTTCATTTGATGTACAAATCTGCCTGATTACCATTTTTTAATTAGGTGAAATAATAAAATTCTAACTGGGTAAAATTTCGAAAACTGATATCTCTTAAAATATTTAACTTACAGATATGAAACCTGATTTAAACGATTCTAAGTAACATTTCCTACACAGTAGTGATACCCCTTAACTATGATAATAATTCTTTAATAGCTTTTTTTTTAATAATTTAAGTAAACTTCCCCCTCCACCTTTACTTGTCTTTTCTTGTGATTTGTTTACCGGAAGGAGCCATATTAACGAGTTTACAATTAATTTTCTTTTTAACACCCTCGCCAAAATAATGCATATATTCAAAAACCAATTAATGTGTCATTCTCAGAAAAATTCTCCTTTCATTTAAACATAGTGAATTTATTTACAGTCTTCAATCTTAGCTTTCTCTCCTCCCCCTCATTGATTATTATTCTCATTAAAACACCCGAAAACAACCCTTAACTTTTACTTACCTCTCTCAAAATTTAACCCTTTGACTGCTGATGCCGGATCGTCTACCTGCCGCGCTGAGGCCGACTACCTATGCTAAGTGATTATTCCTGGGGACAGAGCGGCCCGCGCTGCCCCACCGTCCCAGTGCTGAATGTTCCTGGCGTGACCTCTCACGGCTGATACACAATAAATGCTCTTACTACATAGTTTCTCTGCAAATAAATTACTACAGAATCAAGCTGAAACATTGACCCTATTTTTCATCACTAATAATTATATCTTGCTTGTAGTTTTTACTTGATTTTTGTGGCTCATGACGAATGCGTCGTAATTCTTAAATTTACCTCAATAGTTTACTGTTCTTTCTTGCATACCAGTTTATATCAACTGCAATTTTCCATAGGTTCCTTATTGTATTAGGAACTGTTATTGTTGAAATTTAAAGAGCGTAGATTCCAAGAAGAGGCTAGAAATATTTTACTTCCGCACTTACATACCGCGCTGAGACCACGACTGTACAATTAGAGATATTCGAACTCATACAGAGAGATAAAGGAATCCGATTTTTCCTCGGCCTATTCACTAATATAAAAAGACACGTCAAAGTGATAACTGTACTAGCAGCCTCCCCCACACACCGAAATTTGGCTTGCGGAATATCTTTGTAGATGTAGATTCCCAAAATATCTCGATGTTGACAGAATGTTTTCTGTGCTTTGTAATTATGCGATTATACGTAATTTTGTTTCTTTGATGAAATTTGTTCCACATAAGTACTCAACAGATTTTTCAACATTTCAAAGCTGTTAAGTGACTGTCCATTAATTACGCAAGGTGAAATTGGGGGGGGGGGGCAGGGGAGGGGGGGGTCCGGCGAAATCTCACCAGAGTAACAAAATGCGGTATCTGGATATAAGTTCACTAAAAATTGGAGTATTTAGAACATCTCTGGTCCAATATACGCTAATTTTCATTTTTTTTCACGCGAGGCATCAGAAGACAAATAGCCATGAAACAATACATTCATCATATCCAGTATCTTTCCACTTTGATATTCGAGAATGCACTGAGATTCTGGAGCATTCTCCATAGTGGTTATATAAAACGGATTCTTTTCATCAGCTAAATATTTCATAAGTTTTTCTGTAAAAAATAACATGAAAACAAACAGAATACTTGGCACATTCCCTATTTGACACACATGTCCCGATAGCATATCATCAAATGCGTGACTAACTGGGCGAAAATTATTCTCTTTCCTGTCAGATTTATCGCCAAGATGTAATTTCTTCATAGGCGTTTCACTATCACTTTCTGATTCTTCAGATTCAGAACAACTAACATCTCGTATTGAAACATGAGACTGCATTGTCACCCCTGCTGACGAGTATGATTTAGAACTACAGCTTTCCGATTCTGTGGAAAAGCTATCAAGCAGTTCATCCTCAGTGTCGCTCTTGTAAGAATCTCCATGATTTCTTCCTTAATGCACCCACGACGTCTTGCCATTTTCTTTATAAAATACAGGACACAAAGAACACTGATGTAATTTCCGTTGAACAGTGAACTGTAGAGAGAAGCCTAGGCACCCAACAGACAAATATTTGGACGATAAGCTAGCGACCAGAACTGCGAAAGGCTATTGAGAAATGGGGCGTGAAGTCTGTTGTACGACTCAGATAGCGGCACGTGTATATTCGTCATCAGCACTGAGGTAGCAGGCGGGTGCGACTTAACTCGTCAACAGCACTCAGGGGAAAACCAGAGGCTGCGACTAAACTCGTGATTAGCACACAGGGGCAGCAGGCAGCATGATGAGTAAACTCGTTAACAGCAGTCAAAGGGTTAATATGAAATGTAAGAAAAAATCACGCTTCTTTTAAGCTATAAACTATTTCCCTATATTCAGAATTGTGGCTATTGGAATTTTAAAAGTGTTTACTGCGTCATTCTGCTTTCAGACAAACTCGACATTAAAATGCTGGTACCTCGTTAGGAAAAATTCCTAGCTACAAAGTTACCTATTTCAATTTACTATTTGGGGTCTGAAGTAGTTTCCTTTCTAAAATAGTCTCAACTCCTTTATAGGACAATATCTATATTATGGTCTGGCTTTATATGATCGTTTACTTTGAAATATCCCTTATAACACTTAAGAAACTGCCTTTAACCTTGATCTGCAATGTTATAGAGTTTACCTTGATGCTCCATAAAGAAAATTTTCGACATGGAATTACAAAATTTTAGGTTACCTGACACCCAGGAAATACCACTGCACCACCATATCATTACCCTTCCACAATACTGATAAGAGTTGTAATTTGTACCACAGGTGCACCAAATAAAAAGATAGTGGGAGTGACTCTCCAGGTTAAATTGCAGAGACTCATCCGCAAACTGTTCCTAGGTCCAATCACTGTGTGCAAGATATCACATTTATCAAGTCACATTGTGCATTTGTGTTAGGGGAATGCAACTGGTAGTTCACCAAGAGTGCAAAGAATCATTTCAAAGCTGACAATACACTGTATGACAGGTCTCTAGCTAGTGCAGGTGCTGTGCTGGTTGTATGTCTTTTGATAGTTAAGTCAAGATGGGTTGTATCATGTGCTCAACCTTTCCTATGCTGCCATTTAAAGTTTTTACTTCCTGGAAAATTCTCCATGTCAATGAAATGAAGCTACATGTGACAAGCATCTCCAGGCCCATCTAACCCTAACTTTGACCAGCCTGTAATTTGTGATGATCTGACCACTTTTAATGCAATGCTGATGTTTTTTGGTGCCATAATTTTACCCTACGATTCGAATATTGTGTGCACACAACATCACCAATGTTTTTTGGTGCCATAATTTTACCCTACGATTCGAATATTGTGTGCACACAACATCGCAAAAACAAAGTCAGAACTGCGGTATCCAAAACCTCTGGAAAAACAGACTTTCTGCAGCAAACTAAGTAATCTTGTACTGAGTTACCCAGTTTAAGTGCTGTGCAGCTATAGTGTAGTAAATACATTTTTGCATGATGCAATGAGTTCTTGTCGATCTTGAAGATCCCTTACCTAGGCATTAGTGTAGTAACCTGTGGTAATAATATTTCTCAATTCTTTTGATATAGTATTTCTCAACATGACTATTTGCTTCATATCTACTGAAAATACCTCCGTCCAGCAAGACAGCACAGACTGTCTTTAACACCACAACTCTAATGGCTGTGTTTGAAGAGATTCTGTGACTGGGAAGCATGTACTGCTGATGAATGGTGTTGCTTTGTATTCAGCAGTGAATAATGGTTCAGCATTTCTTTGGAGACCATCATCAAGAATAGTGGTAATCTAGAAAGTGCTGGTACTGATTAACGGAACTCTGGCAGCAAAGAGTACATCATAAACATCCTGCAGAGTTATCTCTCATGCAACAGTATAGTAGTGCCATTTTTCAACAGGACAATGCTTGTCCATATATGTCATATGTTTCCATGAAGTGTCTGCATTATGTTTAGATACTCCAATGTCCAGCAAGATCCCTAGATCTGTGCCGATAAAACGTTGTGGAATCAGGTCAGACATCAACTCTGTTCCAGTGGCAGTATGTAGGATATCAAGTCGTGGGCCAGCTTGCTCATGAGAGGATACAACAGCTTGAAGACACCCTTCCCAACTGAATCAGTGCATGAATTAAAGTCAAAATGGGTTCAATGACACACTGCTGAATGGGCTTGTACTGCCAAGTTCTTTGTAATATAAATTGCAAGGAAAGGGAAAATGACTCATCACTCACCAAAGTTGAAGGCAGCGACGAGAGAAGAACATATATCACGAATACACAAATATACACAATATTTTGGTTATTAAACCTTATTCATGATGGACAAAATGAGTCATGAGGCTCGGGAGGTTTGCACATGCCGAGGGTTGCTACAATTTGACTCAATTAGTTAACACTGAAATAACATCACATAACCTCCCAACCAATGAAGTTTCATTTTATTTTCTCTTCCCCATCTGCGTGCTTCACTATATATATATATATATATATATATATATGATAATGGCAGGATGGCATGTTCACACAAAATGGACTTGGACATGGATACAAACAAAAGAGGTGTTGCAATCATTGGGTCTTTAGGCCTTCCCTCAACAGTAGATCTTGATGGAAGGTGGGTGCTAAAGAGCACTATCTCACTGAGCAAGCTGCATAGTGGAGAAAAGAAGAGGGAGTTGGGACAGTGCCCTGAAGAAAAAATCGGAGCATTGCAATGTTGATAAATATTAATCTAATATATAAACAAATTGAAAAATAAAGAAGCAAGAATGGTAAATAAGAAAATCATGAAACTAAACATTATCTTTAGTTGGTTGTGGATCATGTTAGGTAGTGGGGGCAGAAGATAGGAGAAGAGAGAAAAAGGAAAGGTTGAAGTGATAACTGGGTATTATTTTAAGTCAAGATCCATTGTATGCTGAGTGCCCAGTTTGTGCTGATAGGTCACTTCTCGCCTCTTAAGTTCAAAGAAGATGCTACTGTTTGAAGGGATTTTGATAGCATGGATGGCAAGAATTAAAATCATTGGTTTCATAGGCAGGTACTGGTTGTTCTAGTTCTGTGGCCATTCATTCTCATGGACAGTTGATTGGTGGCAATACCTATGTTGGAAGCCAGAGAGTAGGTCTACTTGCAGGTCACATGGGTTATTTTGCAAGTTCCACATCCTACGAGTATGATATGGCATGTCAATACTGATCTAAATAATCAGATATCACATCAAAATCCTCTTGTAGCAATTCAAAGTCCTCTTATTTTAGGCCTATTATGTAACATTTATGTAATCTGCAAACAATGTAATTTATGACTTTAAAACAACACCAGAGTTGTTCATTAAAATAATGAACGACAATCAACCAGATACCCAATCCTTTGGTGATTCTGATACTGAATGCATTATTTACCACATGTACATGGAAGATACAGGTGTAAGGTAACTAACTGCAGTAAGGCTGATGTCAACCTAAGTAGTTTTAGACTTAATAGTTCAAGCTCTACTATGAATGACTTATGTTAACAAAGCTTACCATGGACATCAATAACAATGAGAGCACACACAGTTACTCTAGCTCCAGGTGTTAGAGCTCCTCTCACAAGTCCAACCATTTCTTCTATCTGGTGATCACTTTTCTTTTTGTATGCCTATATGCAGAAAAGAAAGATCAAAAATTTAAACCATAACTGACAAATTATAAGGGAGCAAAAATATGATACCATAGAAAAAGGGCTGTTTACTTATATTTAAATACTAACATTTACCCACTGCTTCGCACATGCACAACGTGGTGTGTACTGAAATGCTTTATTCTTTTTATTATTATTATTTTACTTACATTTTAACACAGTATAACATATATAATATAAGAAATTAAAGATACATGAAAAATTATCAGCAACAGAGCATACTGAGAAACAATTATCCTTTTGGTCAGAAATTTTGTACACACTTTGCTAGGGACATATCTTTCTAAAAAAAACGTAGTGTGCCTCAGAGTAAAATGAACTATACCTTAGACATAATGTCACACCAAATTTATCATATGCACAGTGGGACTACAGTTGGCAGCAAGTTCTAAACACATCTTAGAAGTCAACCGTAGAATCCACAGCAACGGATGTAAATCGTTGGCATGTTTTTGTGATATCATATGAATATATTCTACAATGTTATAACAAATGTAATGCACGAATTTGATAGCAATATAATGTCTTCTAAACAAGGATAGTTAGAGCATTTTTCATTCTGGTCTAGACTGTGTTCCAAATTAACCACTAGTGCATTACCACCAAAATTCAATCAATATTAAGTTACCAATGAAAATTAAATTCCGCAAATAAAGTTTGTGATTTTACATTCTGGTCAAGGTTGCAAGTCAGCCTAAACAGATATGTTGTCCTGATGTGCAAAAGTTGCGAAGTGTGCTCTGGGATTCGATTGTTGTTTGTAAACGAATCATCAGCTGCTCAAATTCATCTCAAGTTGTGCCTAGTTTATGAACTTAGGTTCTGTCTGATATGAGGATTTTTCTTTGTGAAATGTATAGTTTATAATGCAGAGATTGGAGATCTTCACAGTATTCGCTTAGATGGCAGTAGTAAACTACCCAAAAACCACAGTCACAACATCCGGTATGCTGGGTTCACGATGCAAACAGGCTACTGTTATATCTTTTCATTTCATTATTATATATCAGATAATTATCAACACTAGTATAAATCTATAAGCAAGATTCATATATCTTAGGGTTTACTGGAGCAATCTGAAACACTACTGCACCTATTTGGATCAAGTTTTCACAGTTGAAATCTTATAGCCTAGCTTTAAATCTGTGGTACATCTTATGAATCTGTGTGATCATAATGATAATAATTTCGAGATGGGACAAATAGGTGACACACATCTCTCAGTATTTAAAACATGAACAACATTAGGAAGGGATCTGATGAATAATTTACAAATAATGATGAAGCAATTTAAAATCAAAAATTAATAAATAGGAAAAGTAGATGGGTTCATAAATTTAATACTTAAAGCATATAAGATAATAATTTAAAAAATTATAAGAAAGGGGCAAATTGATTGCAAATAATCCAGCAGTCTTTTATAACCAAGTCAGAAAACTATTTTGGGACAGAAAAATTGACAAAGAAAGAAGCAAAAATACGTTATTTAAAACCTACAACTCCATACTGGCTTATGCAGTAAAAACATGAGCCCTATCCAGAAGAGACACAGTAGTAGACTTCAAGCATCCAAAATGAAATGTGTGTGTACCAGGCTTCAAAGGAAATGAAAGGACAAAGTAAGGAATGAAATCAATTGTGCAGGAATCAGTATAAACATCAGTATGGCGAAATCCTTACAGCAGTCTCGCCTAATGTGGTATAGACACGTTTAAAGCATGGAGGAAGAAAGAAAAGCAAAGATATTCTTTAAGATGCATTGGAAGGCCTAAAAATAATGGATATAACAAATAAAGGAAGGTCTGAAAGATATAGGGCTGGATTGCAGGAGTACTCATCAATAACAGCTATTCATAGACAGGAAGAAGTGAAGAATGCTCGTGACCAGCATCTGGAAGGCTAAAACTGGAGAATGATGATTATGACAATAAATTAGATGACTGGTCAAACTGGCACTGGAGCACGCACTCCATTGCAGTTCAAATCAGTACTACTATTTGGATTCAGTTAAAATAGTTATTTCAGTCTAGATGTTTATTTCCTCAGTTTTTTTTAAAATATATTATAATAAAACACATAAATGCATTAACCAAACCACTACATCATAGAGTAACACGTAAACAAACATAACAAAATTGTGATATCTAATTTACAGGAAACATGTTTGTGCATAATGTCATCACAAGAAAGTGATTTTCTGGATAGAAGAATTTTTGAAAGGTAGAAAACAGAAAGTTAGGGTAGGAAATGCGGTATCAAAAGAAGTGGAAGTAAAAATGGGAGTGCCACATGGTAGTGTTTTGGGACCATTGCTATTTATTATTCAAATGAATAACTGTGTTGATTGTTTACTATCAGAAATTAGATTGTTTGCAGATGACATAATGCTATACAAAAGGATCAAAAAGGTTGAGGATTGTAAACATTTGCAAGGTGATCTGAACAGGATATCTAGTTGGGTTGGTAAACATGAGATGAAGACAAATGCAAAGAAGAGTCAGCTTATTAGATACACAAATAAAAAACTAAAGGTTTATTATGATTATAAGGTGGGAAAAAATTGCTTTTTGAAGACTTAAAATTTAAATATCTTGGCATTACATTTGATAACAAGCTTAACTGAGCAGATCACATTGGACAGGTAGTAGGAAAAGGTTTCAAAATCCTGCATTTGTTGGAGAGGGTGATGAGGGGATGTACGAGAGAAGTAGAGGAATTGGGTTACAAAACTTTGGTCAGACCATTGCTTGAATATGGTAGTGAAGTATGGGACCCACATTTTGAGTATCAAATACAGGAGTTGGAGAAGGTGCAAAGAAGAGCTGCTAGATTTGTTTATGGAAATTATCGCAGAACGCAATCAGTAACAGATATGATAAAAGAGCTGGAATGGGACTCATTGGAAGACAGAAGGGGGGTGAAGAGGGTCATGGGAGTGTACAAGGCGTATATTGCTGATCAGGCATGGAAAGATATTGGTGTAAGAATTGAAAGTAATGCATGGAAGGGAAAAGATGACCATGACCACAAGCTGGCACTCGATTTCAGGTACAAGGGTGTAGTAGGATTCTCTTTTTTAGGTCAGGGATTGGAATAAGTTACCAAGAGAAATGATGAATAATTTACCAAAAATGTTGAAAGAATTTAAAGTTAAAATTTGCAAAAATAATGTAGGTGGATGCAGAAAAGGGGGAAGATGGGTGATTAGGGAAATTGCCACTGGAGCATGCACTCCATTGCGATTTAATTTAAATTTTAAATTTTAAATTTATTCAGTGAAATGGCAGATCAGTAAAAATTATTGATCATGTTTTTATGGGATTTTAATAATTTAAACGCTTTTGAGTCTAAGTTAATATCAGAATTATATATTATGACACTGTGACACAATTTTAAATTATGCTGTGAACACAAAAGGTTTTTACTTATAATCTGGTGTTATCAGGTAAAACAGAATTTGCAGTGAAAGCTCCTGTTGTGACACAAAGTCACTTCATCTTTTCACACTAGCTTTAATGGTTTTATTTATTTATTTACCAAATACCTATGCCTGCATTTTTTCTGAAATGCTACAAGGAATTTGTCCTAACTCTGAACCATCTTCACAAAATGATCTTCTCAACACAGATTTATACCAGAAAAATATTCATGAATTTTGTTAGTGAGCTGATGTGATCCTGCTGTTACCTTATTTAAGATATCATTCCTTGCTTTGTCCTTACTTTGTTTTTAAATACAGTATATGACAACAATAAACAGAAAGTAGAATGGCTGAAAACCCTTAAGAAAAAACTTCTTATTATATTAAACATAAACCAGATAAGGCCATAGCTTTCAGTAATTAGAGCTCTAAACGCACCCGCATTAATAACTCAAGCATTAAGTGAGCATATTCACAAATTTACATTTTAGAAATACATACACAACCACTTAGTGAAAGAAATATACGTTTATATAAATTTATAAGTTCACTAGCTGTTGCCCATAATGTCATTTACATTTACTGTTTATATATGAACAAGCATTTACCTGTGATGGTCTTGGCATGTATGCAAAAAATACTCTTTTTTTATTTTAGTACTAAACATTAACTTGGAGAAGCAGAAAATATAAATTTCATTTAAATATTTTCCTCTCCTTTAGTTATCACCATAGATCTTAGATTGGGTTGTTATACTATAGTTCAGAAGTGTTTTTTCGGGGGTTTTTTTATACTTAAATTTTAACACAAAAATTCGATAGGAAAGGGAAAGATGACCTGTCACAGATGAAGGCAGGAGGGCGAGATGAACATGCAAAAAACACAAAAACAAAAAAATTGCACAATATTACGGTAAGAAACCTAATTCACGTGAGAGGCGAAACATATGGCGGGGGAAAAGATGTGATAACAACCTGACCCGCCACATGAACTGAATGTTTGCTGCGCTTTGTAATTACCCGATTATACATAATTTTGTTTCTTTGATGAAATTTGTTCCACATAGTACTCAACAGATTTTTCAACATTTAAAAGCTGTTAAGTGTCTGTCCATTATTGCGTGAGTTAAAATAGGGTGGGGGAGGGGGGGGGGGAAGGGTTGGATTCGGAGAAATCTCACGAAACCTCACCAAAGTAACAAAAAGCGGTATCTTGACATAAGTTCACCAAGAATTGCGGTATTTAGAAGAACATCTCTGGTCCAATATTAGCTAATTTTCAATTCTTTTCACGCGATGCATCAGAAGACAAACAGCTATGAAACAAAAAATTTCATCATATTCAGTATCTTTCCACTTTGATATTCAAGAATGCACTGATTCTGGAATATTCTCCATAGTGGTTATATAAAACCGATTCTTTTCATCAGCTATATATTTCATCAGTTCTTCTGTAAAAAAAATAACATGAAAACTGACAGAATATTTGGCACATTCCCTATTTGACACACATGTCCCGACAGCGTATCATCAAATGTGTGACTAACTGGACGAAACTCATTTTCTTTCCAGTCAGATTTATCACTAAGACTTAATTTCTTCGTAAGCGTTTCACTATCACTTTCTGATTCTTCAGATTCAGAACAACTAACATCTCTTGTTGAAACATGAGACTGCATTGTCACCCCTGCTGACGAGTATGATTTATGACTACAGCCTTCCGATTCTGTGGAAAAGCTATCACTTCCATCAAAATCAAGTAGTTCATCCTCGGTGTCACTCCTCGTAAGAATCTCCATGATTTCTACCTCCCATGACGTCTTGCCATTTTCTTCATAAAATACAGGACACAAAGAAGACTGATTTCTGTTGAATAGTGAACTGTAGAGCAACGCCTAGGCTCCCTACAGACAAACATTCTGACGATAAGCTAGCGACCAGAACTGCAAAAGGCTATTGAGAAATGGGTCGTGAAGTCCGCTGTACGACTCAGGTAGCGGCGTGTCTATATTCGTCATCAGCACTCAGGTAGCAGCAGGCGGGTGCGGCTTAACTCGTCAACAGCACTTAGGGGAAAACCGGCGGCTGCGTCTAAACTCGTCATTAGCACTCGGGGCCAGCAGGCAGCATGACGTGTATAAATATCAACAGCAGTCAAAGGGTTAAAAATAATAAATTAAAGCTACATGAAACATTATCACTAACGGTCAAATAAGGTCATATCGAGAATTAGTTGACCTTCTGCACAAAAATTTGGAACACACTCTCCTGGAGAGAAAAGCATCACATTAAGGCAAAAAGAAACATATATAACTATACACTGAAAGCTCATTATAAACTTTATTCTAAAATACTAGTGTAATAAGAAAGGCCAAGAACAGGTATATATCAGAGAAAATAGAGAATTCAGGCAATAAGATGAAAACTATACGGAATATAATATATACTGAAACAGAAAAATCTGTAAATCACTCTAAAGACATAAAAAAAAAAGAACAAAATGGATCCGTCCATAATGAAGTAGGGAAAGTTTGTGAAATATTTTTAAAATTTTTACTTCAGTTGTAGATAAAATAGGCATAGAAAAGCAATCCCCACATAGTACCCTAAGGCTTGTTCAGATTTTGTTCCCAAATAGATTTGTGGAGATGCTATTGTCACCAGTAACAGTCTCAGAAATAAGTAAACTCATGACACACTGAAAACCTTAAAATTGTTCCAGCTATGACAGTATCTATATATTAATACGCTAAGTGAAAACTTATGTTACATTTTTAAGAATATTGGGCGCACGGAGAAGTGTGAGATTTGGCATAGTTAAAGAGTATATGGAGAAGAAGTGAAGGAAGCTAAAATCTATATATAATATGCGTTACAAATACATTAAATTAAGTAAAAGAAAACGCTCGCTGGCCTACGTAGTTCACTCTGATGGCTGGTAGATGGCGCAGCTAGTGGCCTTACTTTTTCTTCTTTGGTGAAACAAAACGTCGAAATTAATCTCTGAACTTATATAGAAGCAAGAAGCAACATTTCGAGGGCTGGTAGATAGCGCAGCTAGCGGCTAGAATAATTGGGCGAACGGAGGAACTTAAAGAAATACAGAAATCTAAAATTATATATAATTTATTTTACAAACCTTGGAATCGATATAAGCAGTCAGAGATAATCGATTGCTTCAGTTGTAAACAAATGTGCAGTTTGTCTCTGGTTTGCGACATGGGCTGCTCAGAAGGAATTTCCCGTAAACGTTTTACTCTTGGTCCAGGCCGAATTTCAACCTAACCATGATTGCTATGACAAAACGAACCTATTTAGGTTGATATGATCCCTGTACCGATAATGTTTGTGTCATTTTTACAGTGCTGCTAACATTTCGCGGTTGCGGAGCATTCCATATTTCGGCATTTTTAATTTAATTCGTGGCAACTATTCCGGAAAAGGAGAGTCCTAAATGTGAAGGGGACACTACAAGGAGACAGTTAATCTGAATTTCAACAGGTCAGTTTTTCACTGGTGGAGAATGTCCCACCCCACCCAAAAATATAATAAGCATAGTTAATACATGTTACAAATAGATTATTAAAATAATAAATTAATTTGAGAACGTGTGTGTGCGCGTGAAATAGGATCGGAGCCAACGTTCTTACGTTAATTCCCCGCATTGAGACACTCTGTGGTCTTTGGTAAGACTCGGATAAAGTAGAGATTAATGTTTGAAGTTATGAAAGGAATACTTTGAAAAGGAATGTAGCGATTCTGCCAGATACTATATGGTCATTTGATTATTTAAAATGTTAAACTTTGGTTAAGTGTGTTTTGATTTTTTAATTTCAGTAATTTCATAAGAGAGAGAGACAAGAAATAAGGAATACTTATTTACGTGATATTCTAAATGATAATAGACCAAATTTAAATACACACAAAATGACAAAATTATTATGATAGATACATTTAAATGCGCATGTTTCATAAAGATAAAGCTAAAGCAGTTTTCCGGCCTAAATGAACCATCGATAAATACATTTCATCATTTGCTATGGTTAGATTAGAAGCTAAAATTTAGCATACAGTCACACGTGGAGTGTATCGTTTTAATTTTATAGGTAATGCAGAGAATCACTAGATTATTACTCTTTCATGAAAGAAACTAAACAACTTAATGAATTACGATCGAATTTCGATCGCTGGGCGATCACTAGTTTCATATAAATTACTGAAAGGATGTTCAGATTGTATCAATCATGTACTTGCCAACATTTTTAAAGAATCCTTAATGCAAGGTGTGTTTCCAAATAGACCAAAATATGCAGTTGTAAAACTGTTGTTTAAAAAAGGAGAAGAAACATGTGTAGATAACAACCGTTCCATTTAATTACTTTCAGGATTCTCATAGATTTTTGAAAAAGTTGTGTATCTTAGAGTAAGAAAACATGTTACCCAATGTAATATTCTCATTAATTCACAATTTGGGTTCTGAAAAAGATCATCAATTAAAATGGCTATACATTCATTTTTAAATAACACATTTGAGGAACTGAATAATAAAATCAGCCCTGTAGGAATATTTTGTGATCTTGCAAAAGCATTTGACTTCGTAAACCATGAATTTCTTTTGAACAAAAAATGAAATATTATGGTATTTATGGAACCTCAGGTAAATGGTTTAAATCATACATGGAAAATCGAATGCAAAAAGTTTCCATTTTTGATTCTAAAATAAGTAAAGTTGCTTCATCAGATGGCGAGAAAATAAAATGTGGAATTCCACAAGGATCTTTCCTAGGCCCCCTCCTCTTTTTGTTATACATCAATGACCTTCCTGGAAACTGATCTGACCATGAGGAAGTGACATGGTTTACTGGAAAATGTGGGGAAGTCTTTGCACTATAGCGAATCTCCTTCCAATTTATGTTATTGGTTGTCATTATGAAGACGGTTTGGCTCTGTTTGGATTTGTCCTATTCAGTGCTTTTGTCATTGTCCTTATATTTTAGTGGCCCAGCAGTTTCTTTGGCCACCTGAGAGTGTTGTCATATATTGAACCCACACCTAGAGCAGTTATCAGCGGGTTAGTAGATTTTTGGTTATTGGCGTAAAATTGCGTTGCCAGCTGTTCAAACATCTCGCCAATTTTGGGTAGGCCACTTATTTGTTGTAGGACATCTGTCCTTGTATCACACAATAGTTGATATGCCTGTCTTACAGTCCTGTTCTGTACAACTTGCAGTTGCTGTAGGTTGGTGGGAGCAGTGTTCCCCCAGACGACTGCTGCATACTCCATTATTGGTCTGGCCAGAGCAACATAGAGGCAGATGCCCAGCTCCAGCTCCAGTGCTGAAGAGTGATTGAGAATTGGGTATAGAATTCTCATTCTCCCAGTTGCCTTTCCATGGACGTTGGTGACATGGGGCTTCTGCATGATTCTCCCGTCCATTTTTACACCTAGGTAGGTGGCAATACTTGTCCAGTTTATATCCTCACCGAAGAGAGTCAGAGGGGTCAGATGCTGTGGGACCTTCTTCCTAGTCAATACAATTGCTTGACTCTTTGGTGCATTAAAGGCTAGCCGCCATTTCGTTGCGAATTTCTGAATATTGTCGCACACTTGTTGTAGTCCTCGTCGCAGGTTGTAGATGTTCAGGCTCTTGGCATACAAGGCCATGTTATCAGCATACAGGGCATTTTTTAACACATGTTGTACTTGGTGTATCATCAGTGTAGAGGCTATAGATCATCGGGCCTAAGACCAAGCCTTGTGGAATGCCTGCAGCGATGTTCTTGATCAAGAGAAGGAGGCTCCGTCCATTACTACTCGAAAGGTACATCCCTCCAGGTAGCTCCTGAGTTTTTTAATGTGGGAAAGAGGTGATCAGTTTATGTAAGAGCCCTTGGTGACACACCGAGTCAAAGGCTTGGTTGACATGCATTTTGACCGCACCACGTTCGAAGACAGCGAAGGCTTTTTGAGCAAGACGAAGCAGCTGCTGAGTGGTGGAATGCCCCTGTCAGAAGCCGAACTGTTCATCCAGCAGCAGCCACTCGCTGTCTATAATTCTATGCAATCTCTTAATGTATATCCTCTCAAACAAACACTTTTGAGAGTGTAGGCAGCACCCTGATCGGTCTGTAAGACTTGGCAGACTTCCTGTCCTTACCAGCTTTGGGAATGTGTATAATATGGGCCTGTTTCCACATTTGCGGGTATTCATCTGTTCGGAGCATTTCATTGAAAGACTCCGTGATGTATAGGACTGCCATAGGACGCATTTTTCAGAGAATCCCTCCTCCGATCCCGTCATGTCTAGCGGTTTTCTTGATTTTCAAGATCGCGAGTGTCAATGCCACCTCCTGAACCATGATTTCCTCAATGAGGTCTTCCACTGGAGGAACACCGCAGGCGTCGCTACATGAAGTCTATGTGCTCATCATCTCTTGGGAAGTCGACTGGTATAAAGTTTTCCCTCTAAGGTCTCAGAAAGAGCTTCAGCCTTTGCTTCTGGTATGCAGACATAGTTGTTTCAAACAACCAGGGGTGGAGTCTTTAGCCTCTGCCAGAGTTGGGCCTTCGTGGCTTGCCATGCTGACCCGTCTTCTATATCCTAGATGGAAATGAAATTAGGCCAGTCAGATATTTTGTGCTGTACTACCTCTGCTCTCATTGCATGTGATATACCACTCTCTTTGTAGCTGGATCCCTAGTGAGATGCCACTCACTATTTGGTTGATTTTTTATTGCTATTGTGTCTCGGATGTAGGGAGGCAATTGTGGAGATCGTGAAGGCTGGTTACGGTGCTGCCTCATTTATCCAGTCAGCCAATACAGCAACGGCTGCAGAGGGGCCAGTAGCTGAGGGTGCCCATATAGATTCGATCCTCTGTGTGAGGAGATTCTTAAAGACTTCCCAGTTAATCTCATGTAAGTTTCTGGTTAGTCTGTTCCTGTGTGATGATATGTCCACCGCCATGTAATAACGCACTGGGACATCATCGGATGACAAGGCCGTTTTGGGGTGACAGCTATGTTGTGTCTTAGGCCCTTGGTTATGGCAATGCCAAGAACATAAGGGAGTCCACTTTCGTAGATGGTAGATTCAGTAGGTCCCCAGACTACCGCATCATCGTCCTCAACCATGCATAGGAGTTTCCTTCTGTGATTGTTGGTGAGTAGTGAATTTCAGGCGACATACTTGTTGTTCAGGTAACCAGCAATAAACAGGTTGCCACAGAGACTGAGGAGTGCAGACATGTCTCCTTCACGTAGGCATCCTGGTAGTTGGTACACAGCAACAAACACGAGTCTCCCCCGAGAAATCTTGACAGCGATACTGATTGCTTCCTCCGTCTTCATGCGGGGTAATTTGGTAGTGCTTAATGGTGTTCCTGACAAAGACCGCAATACCATTTCCCCTGGTTGGCAGGTCACACCTGTAGTTGGGGTGGCAGCATTGATCCCTTGCTTTAGATGGGTCTCATTCACGAGGCACACATCAATGTCTTTACCCTCAGGAATTCTCTAAATTCACCCATCTGGCGCATGAGGCGACTGGTGTTACATAAGCAAATGGTTATGTCTTCAATGGCATTAGCCATGACATTCTTGATTTACTTGTTGCACGGCAGTTATTGCTCCATCTGACACGGCAGGTCTTGAAATAATACAATCACCATGTGTAATAGTGAATGCACAATGCTCAGGAGGATGGAGCCGTCATCCTTCGGGTTGGTCTTAACTGGCGGCGGTTCTTCAGCTCTTCAAATTTCTTTGTCTTCCTAGGTGGTTTTCCTTGGGTGGGGTGTCCTCCTTGTGGTTCATCCCTTTGCCATGAGCACCCACTGACACTTCTGCGTAGGATGTAACTGGTCACAGCTTGAGGTTGGGCAGGTCCTTGTTGGAGGCTGCTGCCTCTTCCTCCTCCTTCTTATTTTTTCTGTTGTTGCCTCTTCTTAAGAATGACAATGTAGGAGGCATTGTTTGCCTTCTGTTTTTCATTAAACCTACTGAAAGCAGTGTATTTATGATAGCTTGCCACATAATGACCGCCACAGTTTACACATTTCATTGGGATTTCTTCCTTTTTGAGATCACATTGATGCGTTGGGTACTCGTGAGCACACTTGACACATTTGTGCAGCATAACACAGTGCCAGGATACATATCCTATCCCCTGACAAGTGTTACACTGAGCAAGTGCTACATAATTTTTCAATGGTGATCATCACTGACCATAGAGACATCATTTTGTATATTGCGCTATTCTCGGTGGTATCCAAGAGGACTACCAGGAACAGAGGTACTTCCTGTCACATTTTTGATGAACACAGGTGGGCAACTGCCCTCGCAACTATGGCGCGATCTTCCAATTCTTCTTTGAAGTACTCTGGCGAAAAATTGAATGGAAGTCCTCGCAACACGACTTTGGTGTTTCTGTCAGTTTCGTTTGGGAAGGTGTAGAAAGAAATCCTGTTTTGTGGTGCATAACCTGAGATGGTTTGATTATCTGCCTTAGTTCTGAGGAAGAGCTTGAATAGCTTGCGTCCTGCAGGTTTGATGTGGAACTTGTGCTTACAAAGCTTCTTTAGTATCATTTCAAGGTTTCTGTAATCCTCTTTGAAAGACACGATCAGGGGTACCGGCTTCAACTCCTTAACAGGTATTGTCTGTTCAGCACCCGCTGTATCCATTCTATGGTGAGAGGCAAGAAGGAGTAGCCCATGCTAGGAGCACTGGCAGCTTTGGAGTTCAACTGAGCGGAAGGAGCAGGTCGACGTGGCTACCGAGAGCAGGTAGGGTGGACGAAGGCAGTCCCCAAAGAAGAAGAAATACGGCGACAATTTTTTTTTTTTTTTTTTTTTTTTACAATTTCATTCCTCCCAGCTGAAGGCTGGGAGGCGGGCTGCTGGAGAGTCACAGGAGACTCTTTTCAGCCAAACTATACTACGGGGAGGGAGGGGGGATGGAAGGTCGGCCGTGGCCTTGTAGGGAACCATCCCAGCATTCGCCTAGAGTGTCTGAGGGAAACCACGGAAAACCTCAGACAGGATGGCCGAACCGAGTTTAACCCCGGTCGTCCCGAATGGCAAGTGGCAGTGCGAAATCACACTGCCCAAGCTACAGCCACAATCGCGTTAAGAGTGTTTTATTTGAAGATGACACTAACCTGACTGTGAGAAAAACATCAAATAGTAATCTAGAATTTAATGAAAATGAAGTAGCAAATTGGTTTAAGGCAAATTCATTAAAATTAAATTTTAAAAAAATTCATTATTTTAGGTTTAAAACAAAAAATTATGACTGCAAGTTTTACAAGTAAGCCAAAAAAATAACACATTCTTAGAAAAAAAGAGTGTAAAATTCCTTGGTATTAAAATAAATGAGAAACGCTGTTGGCACAATCATATCACTTCAATACTGAAGAAGTTAAGTAGTGCCACCTTTCCAATATGAACACTTTCTCAAGCAGTAGATTTAGAATTAGCAAAACAGGTGTACTCCTCATATTTTCATTCAGTGATGTCATATGGCATAATTTTTTGGGGAAACACTTCACAAAGTAAAAAAGTTTTCATAACACAGAAAAGAGCTATTAGCAAACTACGTAGGTAAAACGTTTTAAAAACTCAATATTCTTACAATGACTTCTCAGTGTAAACATTCTCCCATGTGCATAGAACATTTTAACCTGCTTACATCTAAACCACAGGTACAAAATTTCAATACAAGAAACAGAAATAACTTGCACAAAATGCAAACATCTTTGCCATTAGTACAAAGAGGAGTTAATTATTCTGGGACACATCTGTTTAATAAACTTCCCAAGAGTATAAAACAGTTTGCAGATAATAAAGATATATACTAATAATAAGTGAGAAATTATCTTATTAGCAACTCCTTCTACTCCATTCAAGAATTTAACAAAATAATTAATTGTATTAAATATAATCTTTTGCCAAACTAAGTTGTAAAAATTAATGTTTATTTTTATTCTCTGTATTTGTCTTTATAAAATATTATTGTTTTCACTATGATTATAACTCGTATGTATGTGTATGTTTCAAATCCCAGAGGTCCTTCCACAGCAGGGATTCATGAAACAAGATTGATAAATAATATAATATCTTAGACATAAGGCAGCACAAAAGTCACCATCTGTGGTAGTGTTGGCAGTACAGTTGACGGTTGATGGTAATTTCTATAATATGTCTGCCACCATCGATAGCATTTGCAAGAATAAATCTGAAATCGATGGCAAATTTTTGTAATACGATATGTGTTCACCGTGACTCAAAATTAAGTGTTTAGGTTGAAATGTGGGTTGGACACGAAAAAAAACATGTCACCAATGTCAGACAGAAATATAGGCTGGACGTGCACAACCTTTGTTTTGTTTCCAGGTGAACATCACCGTCATGGCACTCACTAATGCACCTTATTAATTACTAACAATCATTTAATTCCTCACGCCTTATATTGCTGTAAGCACATTCTGGTCCAGGCTGCATTTCAACCTAACCACAATCTATACTTACATTGCCACTTCAAAATCAAACAATGTAGATATACCTAAACACATGAAATCCATCACTAAATATATTTTTGGTAATGACCACACTGTCTATTTCAGGATTCGAAGCACATGTGACATGAATTATACCTATTATTATTTTCACTACATAACTTTTGGAGGACAACTGCAAGAGGACTAACACATGCGCATTAATATATTTATTGTATGGCAATGTAAAGTTGTTTCCACCCCCAGCGATTGATGTTAGGTTGAAATGCAGCCTGAACAGATTAAAAACGTCACCAAAGACACAAGGAACAATACATATATCTCAAGAACTATCATCAAACGATATATCACTAAATTTTAAACTTTACTCTTCAATTGTTTGTGGCTATTCTTCAGCGACCCACTATCTTGAAAAAGTTTACTATCGGTACTAAGCACAAAATTACTAACCGTAAATATTACACTTCTGTTAGTCTAAAAATTTAATAGTTTCCATAATGAATTCCATATAATTATATTTATCAAAATTGATAAAACCAGAAAAAAGATTGTTAAGTGCCTTAAATTCATTTTTTTTTTTTTAAATGTCATAAATGTACGGACTTTCTACCAGTTACAGTCTTATATAAATGTGTTGATATAATTTCAAATTTCTTATGCTTACTTCAAGAGTCCCATTTTCAATTGCCTGAGACACTTCTTTCGTCCAATGAACACAGCTGCCACAGATTGCTATTTGACCTGGCCAGTTGAGCACCCAGGTAGCCCTTGCTGTAATTTCATATGCTGCCACTGCTTGCATGCAAATGTCCTTGAGTGATTGTATCATAAGAGTTTGAACTTGGGACAGCCATTTCTCCACCATTCCCTACAAAAACATGTTTACTGTATAACAAATTACATGAAAGATTATATGTAAGCATTAACAGTATAACCAATGTGTGAAATATATTCCTATATTCAGAATTCTGTTATTGCTTTTAGCTCTTACCAAAGCCGGATTAAGAAAGTGCGGCACCTGTAGCAAAGATGAACAAGACAACCTTCGTTTGTTTTTAAGTATTAAAGTTTAGGATATGAAATAAAACACATTTACAAAACCACCTTTCATGGTTTAATGTGGGCAAATTTGGAGATAACACTAGCCAAATCAATACTTTTTAGTGAATAATTTGAAAATTAGGCTCCCTCAAGGCACGAGGCCCATAGCATTTGCTAACTCTTGCTATGTAACTTATCTGGTACTAGCTCTTATCCTAATATATTTCTTGCAGCCTTTTATATATCTGTTTCGTATGAGGGTTGTACAGAAAGTTCTAAGCTCCAGTCACAAATTAGTCTATTAATTATTTTATCTTCTTCTTCATCTAGGACAACTTCCAGCTGCTGGCTGGGTCTGCTCGGAACAAAAATCTTGCCAGTGCTTCCTGTCTAACCATCATCTTTCTTCTTCCACTGTCGCCAAATTTCATCCTCTTTCCTCTGCACATTTTTTAACACCTTTAACCCATCTGTCCCTCAGTTTTCCTCATAGGCCTCTTCCCTTTCAGCTCCATGTCCAGCATCTTTCTTGGTAACTTCTCCTCTCCCATTCTCTTTACATGCCCATACCACTGTAGCCTAGATTTTTCAATTCTCTGTTGTAGTGGTTCTTCCTTTAACATCTCCCTGTTTCTTTCATTACTTATTCTGTCTCTTTTTACTCCTACTCTACTCCTCTGAAATTTTATTTCCAAAGATTGTACTCTCCCTTTGTCTCTCTCCTTCATGACCAAGGTTTCCAACACATACATTGAAACTGACACAAAGTATGTTTTACAGATTGTCTCTTTGCTCTTTTGCAGAAGATCCCTACTCCATACCAGACTACTAATACTCTTAAAAAATCCATCTGCACATCTTCCTCTTTCATTTATCTCATATTTGTTTCCTCCATTTTCTTCACTCCAGCTTCCCAAATATTTGAAAGTTTCTCTCCTCCAAGTGATATGCCTATGTCTGTCCTGTTCTTCTTTCTTGTTGTTATCATCACTTTTTCTCACAGAGAACTTCATGCCATAAGCAGCAACTATTTTCTCCCACACATCCAGATCATTCTGTACCTTTCATCCTCTCCCCAAATTAATAGGTCATCTGCAAATAGTATTGTTTTTATTTTTCCTTCCCCAATGCTCTGCACCACCCTCTTCAATATTTCATCCATAACCACAATTAATAACAGGGATGATAGGGCACTTCCTTGTTTTAGTTCATTTTTCAGATGGAACCATCCAGTCATATCCCTTCCTACTTTCACATAGCTCTTACTAGCCTCATACAAATCCTACACTCTTTCTACTATCTCCATCTTAGCTGCCTTTTTTCTCAGTATTTCCCACACTCTGTTTTGGCTGAAGCTGTCACACACTTTTTCAGCATCCAGGAAAGCCAATACCAGATCTTTTCATTACTCATAATGCCGTTCTTCTAGCTGTCTTATTGCAAATATAAGATCGATGGTTGACCTTCCTGGTATAAATCCATATTGCTCTTACCTGAGATGCCTTTCAACCGCTCTTCTTATTCGGCTTTCCAAAACTTTCTCATGGCACAGTGGCACATCAGTGTAATACCGCGGTAGTTGTGGCAGATAGTCCTGTCCCCTTTCTTAAATATCAGTATTATTAGCGTTATCCTACAGTCATGTGGAATTCTTCCCATATTTTACACAGCCTGTATCACCCTGTAGAGCCACTGTGCGCCCATTACTCCAGCATCTCGAATTATCTTCACACTCACTTCATCCACTCCAGGTGCTTTACTAGCCTTCACTCTCTTTACAGCGTCCTCAAATTCCTTCCACATAATATCTTCCTTTTCCTCTTGATACTGGTCCTTTTATTCCTCTCTACCATAATTTTCACCATGGGATCCTGAAGCATTCAATAGATCCTCAAAATACTCCCTCTACACTTTCTTTATGTCATTCTTCCCCTCCACTAAGTTGCCATTCTTATCCTTTACACTACCTGCTTCCATTCCGATCATCCTTCCATTTTTTATCATGGCATACAGCACCTTCTTTCTGCCCACCCTATCCTCTTTTAGCATTTCTGTCCATTTTTCCATCCATTTCCTCTTTTCTTCCTGTATTACTGTTTTTGCCTCTTTCTTTTTACAGCTGTACACACTTTTGCTTTCCTGTGTTCTCCTTTGGAACCATTCCCTGAAGGCTTTGTTCTTCTGTAGCACAGCATCTTTTTCCAAGTCATTCCATCATGGGGTTTCCTTACATATTCTCCTACCAGCTGTCCTGCCACATACTGCTTCACTGTTTTTACCAAGGTGGTTTTAAAATGTTCCCATTCCTCCTCCACAGACTGCAAGTCATCCCTAGGTATTTTATATGCAAGCTGCTCTTGATACTCTCCCCCGCACTCATCATCCTTCAGTTTCAACACTCTTCTTCTTCTCTCCTAGTTGTCCGATGTTCTTGCTCTCTTATTCTCTTTCAGACTTGCTATTAGGAGTCGGTGGTCACTATCTGAGGCTTCTGATGGGATGACTCTGTCTTATCTCTGTTTCTATTATAAAGTAATCAACAATCGACTTCCGAGACCAGTCTGTACTCTACTATTATTTTATCTTGTGATTATAAATTTACAGTACCAAACAAGAAGTTTAATTTGTATACTAGACAATAAACATATTCATGAACTCTCTTGTTTCATAATTTCCAATAGTAATAAAGGTTACAAAGTTTTCAGAAGATTCGAATATATTATTTTCCGAACTTTACATTCTTGGTGCATTCTAGTATTAAACTAACAAGACATACAAAAAATTACTTACCACTATCCCTCAGTTTTTGATCACACATAATTTATTTTTATCTTTTTCTATATTATTAACATTTATACTTCTTGAAATAACAATGTGCAACAAATATCAAGGTCACAAAAACTTTTTTAAAAATGTAGGCATTCTTTATTTATTTTGACCTGCTGAATTCGAAAATGATGCTCAAAACATTGCATCATGACAGTTTTTGCAATTAATGATAATGCATTATTCTGTACATGAAAACACCATATGAAGTTCAGAAGGCTGCAGCCCTAAAGCACACTGTGAACTTTCACATTGCAAATCACGCTGCCTGTCTGTAACTGTATTGTGTTAGTGGAAGGAAGTATGTGTTAGTGTACAATCCTTGCCTGATGCTGTGTAAACTCTCCTAACAGTTTTTGTAATATTTGTGATGAAAAAAGAGGGAGGAAACATTCCTGCTTTCGTGAAAAAGGTCTACCATGCCCATTTCAGAGTTAAACTAGGTGACATCAATAAACCATAGGCTCCACAGGTCACGTATGTTGTGTGTGTAGAAGATGAATGATGGCGGGTTGCAGGAACAAAGAAGACATTATGATTTGGCATCCCTATGGTCTGGTGGGAGCAACAGAATGTGACTGATGACTGCTACTTCTGTTCTTGTAAGGTAACTGGTTTCAACAAGAAAAACAAGAAGGCTATTGAGTACCTGAACAACATTCACCCGGCAATTCGTCCTGTACCACATGACCCAGATGTTCCTATACCACAGCTTCTGCTAATATTAGATATAGATGACAGTGATGACATAGATGCCATGCAAGAGACAGATGATTCTGAGTTTGAAGTAGGCACAGAAAAGGGCCCTCTTCTGTTCCCTCAGCCAGATCTAAATGATTTAGTCTGTAATCTGGGATTGACAAAGGATAAAGCAGAGTTACTAGGGTCAAAATATGCTCACTGATCTGGTCACTCAGTGGATAAAATGTTTAGTCACAAAATGCAAGTGAAAACTTCTATAGGCACAGTACACAATGTTTGGACAGAGGTAAATATGTAATTTCATGATGTTATGTCACCGTTATGCCACCTGTTTGTGCGTCACCAACATGCCAACCTGTTGCACCTAAGATTTGCGCATTGGGCACTTTTTGGATGGCCAAAATCTTTATACAAACACGCAGTTTTTATCCAATTTTGCATATTCATACTATAAAACAAGGCAGCCTGGTAGCTCAGTGGTTAAGGCACTTACTTCCGAAAATTCTCTCTCTGGTTGTGCGTTCAAATCCTGCGGTGAGTAGGAATTTTTAGGAGTTGTATTTGATCATATGAGCTACGCCCAGATGATCCGTGGTTCTGATTCCACGTTAAACTGCAGGCCCTTGAAGAAAGGAATTAGCCTTCTTGCCTCTGACACAATAGCTTAGTACACCTCCTTCAGAAGAGTCAACAAAACACTGGGTTCTGGACTAAATTAGATTTTTAGTTTTCGAAGTGAAATATTTTTTAGGCATGTTGGGTGATTTTTAAATGGGTAAAATCTTATGAATTTGCACTACCAGCATGCTAATGTTAACATTATATATGTTGTGGTCTAGTGGCACAGTGGTTAAGGTGTCTGACCGGCAAACGAAAGGTCCCTGGTTCGATTCTCTGTCTCAGTGGGGGTTTTCATAGACCAGTAACCTGACCTTTACCTCTAGCATAGTTTGCTGTGTAATGTGAAGTATGTCAGAAAGCTTCTATGGTTTGAATTTCCTCATTAAACAATAGGTCCCTTGTACCTGGTAGCACTAGCGGGTTAACTTAAGGCAACTAAGACAGGAAGGAAAGTGCAGCCAATAGTAATTGATTCACCAGGTCACACTGAATTATTATTGTTTAGTATATCTGTAGCTAAAAGTATGATGTGTTGTGTGCATGATAATACTAGTTTTAAGCATTCACTTCTGTTGGCAGTCCCCAATGAGTGCCTTTTTTTTTTGGGGGGGGGGGTGTAAGGAAGGGTACTGAATTCTTTCATTGCCTTTAGAACAAACCATCTCAACATTTGCCTGGAGTGATTTGGGAAAATCATGGAAAACCCAAATCTGGTTGGCCAAACCCTCCTGAACGCAAGGCCAGCTCATTACCACTCACCCACCACACTAAATTTCTAGGTTCAAATAATCTTATGGGTTTGACTTATTAAAGTGGTACATTAGGATGTTCTGTGATTTAGATTTGATGTTAAGCAATAGGTGCAGTCATGGCATGGGCAAAAATCTAGACCTTTTCATGAGGTTCTTTACTTCATGAATTTACTTTATCAGAATGTATTAAATATATTACTTCAAAGCAAAATTCTGTTGACTAATTAAGCATATGACAACATATTGTCATTTAAATGCATTTTTAATCATAAACTTGTATCTATTTTCCTGGAAACAAAAAACTTTCTGGAGACTTGTACGATAATGTTAAAAATGTAGAGATGAAATGATTGCTCGTTTGATATCATCCTTTTCTAATTTTAAAAAAAAAAAGTAAAATATTAGATTTATTTAGCAACCCTTCAATAATTTTGCTATAAAATATACCCAAGTTATTATGTCTTGTAATTAACAGAAGAAATGAACAACAAAAACAGCTTAGTAATTTTAATGATCACCATTAATTAAACTTTTACTGTTGATCAGTAAAAGTTATTTATTGGAACAACATTCTCAGCCATGAATATTACAAATCAGAAGCCTCTTCACTACCAATAATTTGAACCCCATTTTATGCATGCGTATAACAAAAATTGGAAAAGATATTTAAGCAGTTGTTAAATTAGTAAGAACATAATAGCAAAATAATTAAACTAAATAATATATGATAGCTTTTTTGGCACATTTCGTAGAGATCACAATTGTATTTTGTGACCCTCGCATTCCTTTGCTACAATGACCATATATTAAATTACATTAGGTTACCTTTGCATCAGCAGGAACAATTATACCACTGAAGGGTACAATTTCCTTTTCTGCTGATATCATGCCAGTAATTTCTTCCTCTGCAGTAAACTGTAACAAGCTTATACCTTCAAAGCACTTCTTCAAATGTGGTTGTACTCGTAAAGGATCTTTTGTTTCAGAGAGTATCTCTAACAACTCATCATTAGAGAGGAAGAAAAATCTGTAAATTTTAACCACAAATAGATTGTTAGTTGATAATTTAAAAAAAAAAAATCTCAAATGGCTGAATATTTAGAATTTCAATAACACTTATAAGTTCAAATAAATCACATTTTAATCAAATTAAAATTTATATTTTTTGAAGAAAAATTCTAACTCTCTAGCGCAATAGATGATATATTCACTATTTTCCAAATTTTATTAATACCGTAAGAAAAAACATGCAAGTTGCTTTGCAGAATTATGGTTCCATGCTCTAAACCTGCATATGGAAGAGGTAGATCAGATGTAATGTTAAAATCAATGCTTGACATTGTACTTTGGATGGAAAAAAAAACTGGTGGTAAGTGTGTGAACAAAGCAGTCACAGAAGCCAGCTGGAAAGGCGAGAGGGATCCAGTTAGAAGCCATTTAAATGCCTGCAGAATATGCCAATTCTTAAAAAAACCAATTAAAATAATCACCACAGTAAAGTCATTAAAGGTGTGATTGGTCCAGGTTCACCAAACAATTATGAGCAATAAAATTCAAGAAACTTCACAGAACAAAATTGGCATGAAACAAAACTAGATTGCAAGAAATGCATTCACATAGTCATATTTTGTGTAATTGTTACATCCCAATAATGTTTCATGTAGCTTTAATTTATTATTTTTAACCCTTTGACTGCTGTTGATGTTTATACACGTCATGCTGCCTGCTGGCCCCGAGTGCTAATGACGAGTTTAGACGCAGCCGCCGGTTTTCCCCTAAGTGCTGTTGACGAGTTAAGCCGCACCCGCCTGCTGCTACCTGAGTGCTGATGACGAATATAGACACGCCGCTACCTGAGTCGTACAGCGGACTTCACGACCCATTTCTCAATAGCCTTTTGCAGTTCTGGTCGCTAGCTTATCGTCAGAATGTTTGTCTGTAGGGAGCCTAGGCGTTGCTCTACAGTTCACTATTCAACAGAAATCAGTCTTCTTTGTGTCCTGTATTTTATGAAGAAAATCGCAAGACGTCATGGGTGCATTGAGGAAGAATTCATGGAGATTCTTACGAGGAGTGACACCGAAGATGAACTACTTGATTTTGATGGAAGTGATAGCTTTTCCACAGAATCGGAAGGCTGTAGTCATAAACCATACTCATCAGCAGGGGTGACAATGCAGTCTCATGTTTCAACAAGAGATGTTAGTTGTTCTGAATCTGAAGAATCAGAAAGTGATAGGGAAACTCTTACGAAGAAATTAAGTCTTAGTGATAAATCTGACTGGAAAGAAAATGATTTTTGTCCAGTTAGTCACGCATTTGATGATACGCTATCGGGACATGTGTGTCAAATAGGGAATGTGCCAAATATTCTGTCAGTTTTCATGTTATTTTTTTTTACAGAAGAACTGATGAAATATATAGCTGATGAAAAGAATCGGTTTTATATAACCACTATGGAGAATATTCCAGAATCAGTGCATTCTTGAATATCAAAGTGGAAAGATACTGAATATGATGAAATTTTTTGTTTCATAGCTATTTGTCTTCTGATGCATCGCGTGAAAAGAATTGAAAATTAGCTAATATTGGACCAGAGATGTTCTTCTAAATCCAGCGATTCTTGTTGAACTTATGTCCAGATACCGCTTTTTGTTACTCTGGTGAGGTTTCGTGAGATTTCGTGAGATTTCTCCGAACCCCCCCCCCCTCCCCCCTATTTCAACTTGCGTAATAATGGACAGACACTTCATAGCTTTGAAATGTTGAAAAATCTGTTGAGTACTTATGTGGAACAAATTTCATCAAAGAAACAAAATTATGTATAATGGGGTAATTACAAAGTGCAGCAAACATTCAGTCAACATCGAGATATTTTGGGAATCTACATCTACAAAGATATTCCGCAAGCCAAATTTCGGTGTGTGGGGGAGGATGCTTGTGCAATTATCATTTTCAGGTGTCTTTTTATATTCATGAATAGCACGAGGAAAAATGGGATGCCTTTAACTCTCTGTATAAGTTCGAATATCTCTAATTTAACGGTCGTGGTCTGAACGCGGTATGTAAGTGTGGAAGTAAAATATTTCTAGCATTTTCTTCGATTCTATGCCCTTTAAAATTTAACAAAAACACTCTGATACAGTAAGGAACATATAGAACATTGCAGTTGTTATAAACGTGTATGCAGGAAAGAACAGTAAACTATTAAGGTAAATTTAAGAATCACAATGCTTTTCACATAAGCTGCGAAAATCTAGTAAAAACTACAAGCAAGCTGTAATTATTAGTGACGAAAAATAGGGTTACTGATTGTTTGATTCTGCAGTAATTTATTTGCAGAGAAACTATGTAGTGCGAGTATTTATTGTGTATCAGCCATGAGAGGTTACGCTAGAAATATTCAGCACTGGACGGGTGGGACAGCGCGGACCGCTCCGTCCTCAGGAACAATCACTTAGCACAGGTAGCCGGTCTCAGCGCGGCAGGTAGACGATCCGCTGTCAGCAGTCAAAGGGTTAACTGCAATGGAGTGCCTGCCTGCACTAGTGGCAATTTCCCTACTCACTCATTTTTCCACTTCCTTTTCCCACCTACACTTTCCCTCTACTAATTTAAACTTTAAATCCTTTTAAAGATTTTTAGTAACTATTCATCATTTCTCTTGGTAATTTGTTCCAATCCATGACTTCCCTACCCATGAAAGATCATCCTCCCACCTCCTTATGCCTGGAACTGAGTGACAATTTGGGGTCAGGTCATCTTTCCCCTCCCATACACCTCTCTTAATTTTTCCAACAACAGCTTTCCATGCCTTGTCACCAACATACATCTTGTGTAACCCTTGATTATCTTCACCATCCTCCTATCTTCCAATGAATCCCATTCCAATTTCTTTATCATATCACTTCCTCTGATCTTTCCTGAAATGTGCCGAATTCTTCCGACTATCTTTCCAACCACACTACATGTAACCTTCAGCAGACCACCTAACCTAAAAAATATACTTGTGCATAAATATCAACCCTCTAATGCTCTTAAATCACCATTCATATCTTTCTCTCATTGCAAACATGCAATATTCATCCCCCTACTACAACCTATTGCAAACCTACTGCTGGTGAAACATACCATGCCATCTATACCAAGCCCATCTGTTACACCAGCTCACCTGCCTCCACTGCCAAAGTTCTTACATTGGCCTCATCTCCAATGCCTTATCCATCAGAATGAATCATCACAGACAAACAGTTTACTCAAAAAATCCAGACTTCCTTGTTGCTCGCTATACCATGATTCATGAATTCAATAACTGTTTCACAGTCAGAGCCATCAAAGTGTTTCCCAATCTGTACTCCTCAGGCAGGAACTAGTCTACCAGCACGTTCTGGACATCAGACACCCCACTCCCCGGGTCTCAATCTGAGGTAATACTATTCTTCCTCACCCTGTTTTACCCAACACTGGCCAGAATTCATTATGTATGTATATACCGTATTTCAAATATTCCTTTTTATTTATTATATTTTTTAAATTTTTATTACTATTATTTCTCTGTTGTAAGAATGGAGACTTTCCCAGAATATAACTGCTACAAAGTCTTCACAGGTGTACTGCTGGATTGTGTAAATCACTTGATGGTACATCTCCTCCCCATAAAGATGTTTGATGTAAGAAAGGAGACTTTCCCAGCATATAACTGCAATGAAGTCTTCACAAGTGTACTGCCAGATTGTGTGACTTGATGGTCTCCACACCATAAAGGTGCTTGATGTAAGAATGGAGACTTGCCCAGCATATAACTGCAATGAAGTCTGTACTGCCAGATTATGTACTTGATGGTACATCTCCTCCCCATAAAGGTGCTTGATGTAAGAACGGAGATTTCCCGATGTTTAACTGCAATGCATATAACACAATCCAGTGGTACACCTTGAAGACTTCATTGCTATTATTTCTACTCTTTTAAAGGTGCCCTTTCTAATAGTGTTCTCTTTCCATTCATTGATTTTTCCAATTATATTATCGCTGCTTCCTCCTACCACCTCCAACAGTCAGTTCCATTATGTGTATGGATGTGTTGACTGCAAGCACTTTCATTAGCATAGCCACATATATCTATGTTCTTGAAAAAGCGTTTCACCTGAAATATTGTATTTTTTGTGTTGTGTGTTATTTTTTGTTGCAGCTGTCCTCCTCCCTCCAACTTTAGTGAGTGTTGGATATAATTAATCTTTTTTTTTATTTTTTTTCCCCCTTGTGAAAAGACAAAAATAAGAGTGTTACTGGTGAACTGTAGAAGTATAGTGAACAAAACAATAGAATTTTGAAACTTAACAGAGATACACAAGTAATTCTATGAGTATGGTGTAGGTTAAAAAAAGGAGTATTAGAAAATGAAGTTTTCTCCAGTGATTACAGACTGAACAATAGAGATAGAGGAGCAATTGGTGGAGAGGTATTCATATGGGCAATCTTTCTGGTGTTCATAGACCATACCCACAAGTCTTGAGGTAGACTTCTGGGGTGAGAAAAAAAATAGGGTGTTGGTTCCTTGCCATAGTGGAAGAATAAATAATGAAGATATAGCTTTTGGGGAGAAACTTAATTAATATTCACAACTCAAAGTTGGGCGTAGAATAGTCATTTTTGTTGGGGATTTAATTTTAGTAGTTGTCACCTCGGTATGAAATAAGATTAACAACACAAGGAAAAAGAGATTTTCTAATAGATCAGTAATGGAAGGAGGGTTTACACAAATGGTGAAGGATAACACAAAGGGATCAAACATGATGGATATATTGATAATAAAACCTGATTCTAACCTTGTGAGGTATCAAGTAAATGAAGAAACAAGTGATCAGTATTCAGTCTGATGGATTTAGTAAACCAGTGACCAAAACTAAAGGGGGAATGGGAACAGTTATAAAAAGGGGCAAATTTTAGTATCTAAGAGAGACTTCAGGAAAATTTTCAGCAAATGGAGGATAGCACTAGTACAGTAGAGGTAAAGTGATAGCTCCTTACCATAGTGGAAGAATAAATAATGAAGATGAGGTTTTTGGGAGAAAATGAAATTAATATTCACAGTTCAGAAGTGAGCAAAGAATGATCATTATTGTTGGGGATTTATATTTAGTAGGTGTCAAAGGGTTATTGTAACATAGTTGGCTTTATAGAAAACTGAAAACGAGAAGGAGAGAACGATCGGTATTGGTTCGGACATGATACCTAAAGCGATACCGCCCCTAAAAGACAACAACATCAGAAGTAGAAGGGAGTGTAGCAATCATATTGGTGATAGTCTTAAAGCTGTATGAATTTTCTAAATGGAGTTAAACAAAATCTTAGGATCAGAACAAAGGAGCCTCTAGGTGTTGCGGCAAATAGGCAAATCGACATAGGTAGGTATAAAGAGGCGTAATTAAAAAATTTAGATACATGGATGCAGGTCTTGGTTTAGAACTCCAAAATATGGTTACAAACGGGGTTTGAAGTGAATATGATGAGTTTCAAGGTAGTTTTTCATTAAAGGAAAAAAAAAAATTACAAATCTTGAATAAAATTTGTAAATGAAAAGAAAATCACATTAAATTAAAGTTATTTGGAAATAAGACAACAGTACTTTGAGATCGCCAGGTTGAACAGAATATTTTAGAAATAATTTCAAAGCAAAAGTTTTAAGTTCATCAGTTCAGAATGATTCACAATATGACATGAAACGGTTAATGGAAAAAAGATGAGAAAATTCAAATCTAGATTAGGATGAATTTCTGGGAGGTGACCAATTTTAATGAAAGTACAATTTTTTTTTCAGTAAGTTTTAACTAAGTTTCAATCAAAACAATTCACTGTTAACATATTTAATTTTGAAGAATTAATACAGAATTTAATAATTGCTGACAATGGAGGCGAAAAACTTCTGGAGATAACATCTCTTTAAATAAAGGGATTTACAAGAGAGCAAGATACACGAATCTGATCATAAAATTTGTAGTATTTTCAAAGGTTAGAACCAACATACTAGATCAAATATTTGGACAGTAAATCTAAAATATAGTGTAAACTACCTTAGAATTTGTTAAATTCTAACATTTTGCTACGAGACATGGGGAACGGGCATCTTAGAGGAGTTGATACTGCAGTCTATATCTGAATACAGGGCAATTTAAAATATAAAAACTAACTAAACATATAGTAACAGACTTAAGTAGACCTTCAGTGATAAAAAGTAGCCTTTAAACTCACCTAAATCATTGCAATCCTCAATAATCTAGCTTTTAAGCACTTAATTTTTGTTACGAGACAACAACGTCATTTCACAACACTTTTCGACATAGTAAGAAACGTTTATAATAATAATCAAACAGGAGAAACTAAATTTCGCAATATATAACACATGATCAATAGTTTCAGGAAGTTTAAAAATAAGAAAACACAAGTTTTAAATCCAGTTAAACAAACTGGCAGTTTCAAACGCTAATAACAATACATTCAAAGCATTTTTGATAGCAGCTGACATTGTAATACAAACTTAAATTCTTCCTGTACTTTGTAATGAAATTTCAAGCAGTTCTGTACAGTTAATCAAGTCTAAAATGACTTTAAAAATAAATTGAGTCTAATTTGGAATGTTGCTGGCTAATATTAATTATCACAGTCAAAGTAAATAAGGTCAGGTGATAAAAACACTTGTAAAATGTATAATAGCAATCACAGCATACAGTGCCGAGAACTGTTTTTCAAAATAGACATTACTTTAACAGTAATTTAACAAAATAGTAGTTATTTCAACATGACATGACCTTGAAGGAAATGTATATTTTGAAAATTGTACCGCAAACCCACCACGGCATCTAGAAACGAGATAGAGCAAGTTTTGGAAAGTGGAGCAACTGTAGAAATTTCGGATATAGGTTTATAAACCCAAAACAGAATATTACCGTTAATTTTGAAATCAGGGGAAACCTCCTCCAAAAGAGTAGGGATACTCGAAAAAATATTTTAGGTTATTACAGCCAATGTGTTGAGTTTACGATGAAAGTTGAGGGGAGTAAAATAATTGTTATACTTAGTTCTAAATAATATGAATTTCTGAGAGTCCTACAGTACGTATCTTCGCTGCACTATATTATGGGTGTCACGTGACTTGGAGTTTTATACTGGGAGTTCCTTGAGCATTCCTGCAGTCGAACGTGGAATTTGGTGTCGAGCGGTTCTGCTGTCAGTCTAGGCACTTGCTGCCACTGGCCAGCCTTGTAAATAGTTCCATTACTGCCATGCTTTCTGGCAGTCATCTTAGGTTCCGTTGGTGAAGTAGTGCAGTTTCAAATAAACATATGTAAAGTCTGAAATTTATTTAGGGGTATTCCGGCAGACGGTCTCACTTCATAACTTGCTTTCTTTTGTGAAAAGAAGGTCTGATCGCCTATTTCAACTGTAATGTAAAATTTTAAAATTTTCAAAAATATAGTGATGTGTTAATTTTTATTAGTTCTTTTCCTTTGTAGTTATACCCTAACCTTTTCTTTCCCAAGGTAAATAGTGGAAAGTGGTGACCATAATACTTTACAGTTGATCTATTCCAGGTTTTCACGGTCTAATAATTTTGAACAAGTTGGTATTGTTGGTAGAACTTTATCCGAGTGTGAAGTAAGTTGAGGAGATGAAGACTTACTACTACCCCAGTAGTAGGCTTGCTCCTTACATGGCAACCATGTGAGTTAGCTGTTTTTATGAGATGCAAGTTGTTAGTTAAGGTACTACTGATACTACTACCCCGGTACCAGTTTCGATCCTTAGAATAGGTTTTCAGACTTCAAAAATTAACAGCAATAAAACTAAATGAGATAGGACAAAATTTATTAGGACATGAAGTACTTAAAATAATAAGCGCTACAACATCACATAGATTCAGAAAACGTATGGTAAAAACTTTAGAACCCAAGCCAGACAGACAGAGGGTGGATAGACATCAACATATGGCAAGTGTCAGAATAAGATGAAAATTCTACCAGGTTGGCTTATCCTTGGCGTCCCCCTATATAACAGACATGAGAGTTACCCTTGGTCACTTCATTTCAACAGGTGTCAGGGTGATAAGATATGAGTGCATGCAAGAAGGAAGGAGACACTATGAATGGTAATCATGTGGATTTGAACTTGGAAGATTTATACCAGAGTCAGTTTTGTGTCCTGAACTTTTACATAACTTTATCTCTTATATAATTGTCTCACTGTTAAATAGTGGAGTTAGAGAGCAGTTAAATAGGTATCAAAGTGTTGATAAAGAATAATCAAATCCCCCAATGAAGATATTCTTTACAAGGACGACAGAGATATTTTCTTTTCTTTACAGTATGAGGTGATGAAAAATTATGAGAAATTCTATTACTATTACTCTGTGATTCACTAAAAGTGTGTGGCGGAGGGTGCATTGCACCTATCCAGGAAGGTAATGGTGTGAAAGGGATATACGGGATATGGCATAACAGAAAATGAAGAAAAGTACAGAATCTACACACTAGGATAGGGAAGTGAAGAGGTTAAAGATGTTAGTGAGAGGAGAGTTAATGATAGAAAGACAATATGAAATACTTTAAACAGCGAAATAAATAATTAATAACAGCAGAGAGAGATGTTAAAGAATATTATTGGTGCAGGGGGATCACTGAACCACAAATGTAGAAATTTGTTTAGCTATATTAGAAAAAAGGGAGGAAGGGAAGGTAGACATGGTAGATAAGAATGAAGAGTAAATTACTGAGGTTTTGAAAATGGTAGAGATAATGAGCAAATGGATTACTGAGATCATTAGGTACTATTATACTGGGAAAGGAATGAATAAATCAGAGGGGTGTCTCCATATAAGAAGATAATATGAAACTGCAAAATTTGAAAAATTTCCTCAGGAAATTATGAAGGAACTAAGAAAGTTAGATAAGTGCAAAGGGGCCAGTGCAGATAAAATTACTACAGATGAATTAATCAGAATAACTGGCATTTCTCAGGCTGTTTGGAGTTGATTTATTGCTTTAGAATCTTAACTAAATGCACTTTACCACCTGAGATTCGGTTCTTTTCTCCTTTAAAGAGCTTGACAATGAGCATAAACTAGCACCATTTCACCTACACCTACATGATTGGTGTAATTAATATTAGAACAAGAAAATTCATGCCTGTCTTTTTAATTCACAGCAGCATATCAACACAATTGAGTCTTCAGATGAAATCAATGTTTTTATTTCATGAATGGCTAAGACGATCATAATTTATGAGAAACTCACTTTTTTCTTGTGTTTCTGACTGACAAATTTCGGAAATTGTCTCAGAAGCTAAAATACTGTTGTGTTATCTTAAGCACCTCATGCTGTGTAGAAGTTTCGGATAACTGAGACTATGTGTGGCGCTTTCTGTCAGCAGTAAAGTGCATTCCACACTAAGTAAATTTCTCCAATGCACGGAACTCCACTTGGGCTGACTGCAGATATGTGTGTTTCACATTGTGTAGAGTTTCAAACCTCAGAATTTGACTTACGTAGAGCTGCCAAATGGGTCTCATGTTGACCAGTCCATGACCGAGCATTGCGTTCACACAGAGCTGAATAGGTGGTCTGTGCAGAGCATTGACTTTCAGAAGTTAATCTACCAATTCGTTCATTGTTAGTTTCTGGTGAAATGAATCAGTATTAGCTTCAGCATTTTATGTTTACTATTAAATGATAGATCTTTTCCTAGAAGCCATATTTAATAGTTCTTGACCAATAATTCCGTGGATCTTAATAGCAAGCTTTTCTACAAATTTTTGCTCTTAACAATAAGCAAGTATCAAAATAAAAATATAAAGTATTAAATCCCTACATAAAAACCTAGGCAGGTATACTTAAATACTTTCAACAGGAAACTCCGACAATACCTGCCTAATGACACTGCCCGCATTTGGGTTGATCTCTGACATCCCCACCACTTACATTTTATTCTGCACTTGTCACTGCTCTTGCATAGCATTACAAAATAACATCTATAATTATACCGTAATTTTCATCACCTATCCCACAGAAAACTTACAATTTTTTTGGCTTCTTTCATTTTTTGCTTCTGGCTTTTTGCCTCATCAACATCATGGTCATTATAAGTGAGGAAAAGATGGGAAGGAATTTGGCAATGATCTTTAGAATGATCTTTGCCGACTTGCAGCTGGGGTGGTTTGGGGAAATCATATTCTTTTTTTTATGGCTTTGTTCATTTTTTTCATTCTTTTTTGCTTCTGGCTTTACTCCTAATTGACGTCAAGGTCATTGTAGTTGGACAGGAAGGAATTCACCCATGACCTTTTGAACAATCCTTGCCGACATTTGCCTGGGGTTGTTTGGGGAAACCATGGAAAACACAAATTTGGGTGGACAGACAGGGAATCAAACCCACATCCTTCAGAATGATCATTTTTTTATTGTTGATCCACATTATCTGTATATAATTATGCCAAGTTTCATTCAAATCCATCTGGTAGTTTCAGTGTGATGCACTTTTAAAGATACATATAGACAGAAACATTTTAAAAAAAAATATATGCACTCTTAACTTCTATATCATTAGTAATGCTTCCTCCAATTAAAATTTTCAAAGTATACTTAATGTATAGATTTCCCCTGTTACGAAAAAATGATTGTAGTATTGGTTTATAAACAAGGGGTTGAAAACTACGGACTGATCAGTTTGACATCAGTGATAGCCAAAATTACGGAGAGAGTAATATACAACTACATATGTGTGAGGAAAGAAACTGATTTGCAAATCAATAAAATATCTTTAGGCAAGGATATTCATGTAAAATCGGACAAGAGAGGCCAATTTGATAGTACAGTGCTGGATGTTTCCAAGGAATTTTAACATACAATGGTTTTTAAATAAGTTGAATGCTATTAAAAAGTTACTTGCTGGCTAGAGGAATTCTTAAAAGGCGGAATGCAAAGTGTTAGAGCAGGAAATGCAGTATCAAAAGAGGTGGAAGAGAATGTGGGATTACCACAGGGTAGTCCATTGGGACCACTGCTATTTATCATTCTAATTAATGATTGTGAGAGTGGTTTACAGTCAGGAGTTAGGTTGTTTGCAGATGGTATATAATTGGATCAAAGTGGGTGAAGACTGAACAACTGCAGGGTGACCTGGATAGTATAACTGACTCAGCAGATCAATATGGAATGAAAATAAATGCTAAGAAGAATCACCTTATTAGATACACAGATAAAGAAAAGCCTAAAGGTTATTTATAGTTATAAAGTGGGGCAGAATTGCTTGTCAAAGTCTTGTAGTGTAAATATCTTGGAATAATATTTGATAATTAACTCTACTGGGTAGGACACATTGGGCAGATAATAGGAAAAGGTTACAAAATCCTACATTAATTGGAGAGGTTGGTGAGAAGATGTATCAGAGAAGTAAGCAAGTTCGATTACAAAACTTTGGTCAGAATTATTACTTGAATATGGTGCTGTAATCTGAAATCCAAATAAAACAGGTGTTGGAGGACAAGCAGAGGAGAGAAACTAGATTTTTTTGAGGAAATTACAGAAGGAGCCAGTTAGTAAATGATGTGTTAAATGTGCTGGTTTTGTTTTCATTGGATGAAGGAGGAGCGTGAAGAGAGTGCTAGAATTGTACAAGGCATATGTTACTGAAGGACCTTGGAAGAATATTAGTCGAAGAATTATGAGCATTGCATGGAAAAGAAAAGATGACCAGGGACACAAGCTGGCAGGTAATCTAATTCATAAGGGAGGGGGGAAATTTTCTTTTATGGGCAAGGTTGACAGGAATTGGAATAAATTACCAAGGGAAGTGATAAATAATTTAGGAATAAATAAATTCTGAGGAATTAAAATGGCAAAAGTAAAGTGGTGGAGAATTTTAACACTTTATGTATATAAGCTAAGAATAGAAGGTAATAAGAAAGTGGTAATTATTACAGATGTCTATACACCTGAAGAAGACGGCAGAGCCAGCCGTCGAAATATTGTGTTTCCACAACACTATCCGGCGGTACACCCTTGAAGACTACATTGCAGTCATACGCCGGGAAAGTCTTCGTTCTTACAAGTGGTAATTAGTTGACCAAGACTCTCCCATCGAGAACCTCTCCATGTGGCAAACCAGGTAATGCCTCCCATATATGGGTGGTACTGGGGAAATACCCAGGGCTGGCCTAAACAAGCATTACCCAAAGCAGGTGATGACAAATGGAATCTGCATCCCATGTTAGTGGCGGGTGAATTATATGCTGGCAGTAGTTCCATCAGACTAAGTGAAATTTAAACATCGCAACATGACGGATCAAGAAAACATGATTGTAACAGCTAGGTCATACCCTGTTGTAAGTGAGGCATATCAGTATCACCTGTTTGTTGTGAGAAATGGGCTTGGGCTACCCACTCAAGGACAAGGTGGACTTAAGAAGCGAGTGAAACAGATCAGAATGACTACCATTAATATCGATACTCTCAAGAACCGAAGGTAAGAGCTCACTGAGGCATTAAAGACCCAACATACGAAATGGACAGGCTCATAATCCAAGGATATTTATAATGAATACAAGTTGTTCTATCACAGAAAGATTGCAGACAGGAATGGCATAGCAATTGCTCGAGTATAAAGTTCACTGAGTTGAACCATCTCTCTGAGCGATTGATGTCCAAAGCCTTATGCATAGCTTCCTGCTATGCCCCACAAACTGTATGCAACTGTGGTTAACAACTTTTACAGAAAATGCCAATAACACCTCATTATCTTTAGTAATGCTGGAAGGAACATGCAGATTGATTATTGGTTAATTCGAATGGGTGACCAAAGTTTGTAACTGATGCAAAAGTTGTACTATCAAACTACGTCATGCCCCAACATAATGTGTCCCTCTTCTGCTTCAGGATTTGTTTTGAATTCCACAAGAAAATGTTTAAGTCTACACCAGAGTGAATTAAATGGTGTAAATTAAAACAGCATCACATCCAACTTAAAACATCTATAGAGTCCCTAAAAACGCCAGAACATGGACACCATGTTGATGAATCTGGAAAACAGGGATATCCAGAAAAAATGTTACAAATGCTGTTAAAAATTGAAAAATGAATCTATTTCAAACAAATTTACAGGGTACCGGTATGTTACAAAACATGTGTTTATTTCTCACATAATCGCCATCAAGTTCGATACACTTCTTCAGCCTGAGCACCAGTTTTTGTATACCCTCGAAGCACATACTCCATTCCATCTCCAAAAGCCAATTTTCCAGTCTCTCTTTCACTTTCCGGTGGTTGGAAAAACGTTTCCCGCCAAAAACTCCATTAATTTGGTGAAAAGATGATTATTCGAGGGTGCGAATAGGGTGGGTGGGTCACATCATGCCATCCAAATGATACAAGGAGGTCCTGCGTGACACAAGCAATGTAGGGTCTTGCATTGTCGTAAAGGAGGGACACACCACGAGTCAGCATTCCTCTCCTTTTGTCTTTAATCTTCTTTTTTATTTTTTTAAGGCCTCACACCAAGCAAAAGTATTGATGGTGATCCCTTTGCCCATGAAATCCACTAACAAAACACCTTTTCTGTCCCAAAAAACAGATGGCATAATCTTCCACTCTGACAACTGCACTTTGATCTTTTTTTGCCGTTGGGCAATGGGTATGATGCTATTGTTGGGAATGCCTTTTGGGCTAGGGAGTATGGTAACTTACCCAAGTTTCATCACCAGTGACAATTGAGAGAAGAAATGCCTCACTGTCCATTTCATAACGTTCAATAAATTCATATGCAATCATGACGATGCTCCGGAGTCAATTTCCTTCAGCAGCACTTCTTAAACGAGAGAAGGTCTCCCATTCCTTTCTTCATCATGTGTGTCAGTGCGACATTCCTTAAACAACATAACTCACTTGTAAACATGCTGAAATGACATTACTTCAGGCCCGTAGCTTTCCACAAGCTGATGATGAATTTCGGCTGCGGATTCTTGCCACGAAGTGAGGACGCTGCGGATTCTTGCCACAAAGTGAGGACTTTGATGACCGAGCGAATCTCACATCGGCGGTAGGTGGAGCAAACAGCCCCTGTGGAGGTTGCAGAAGGTCCTTCTGTGACAACATATCTCAATGGACTGAATTAGAGTGGGGCTTGGTTTGACTGTTACAGACCCCCTCCATGCAGGTATGTCAACTTTTGAATAAAAAATTTTCTTGCTCCCTTCAGAGCACTTGTGACCTTTTTTTTCTGGATGTCCCTCGCATATTAAAACCTGTGCTACCAGTTACATGGGCCCAGCAAAACCTGGATGCCTTTTCATTAACAAAGAAGTTTGATGGTGGAGTGATCAGATGCCATCAAAACAAAGAAGTTAGCCCACATAACCTGGCCAAATTAAGACTTTATTCCAATCAGCAGAAATATAGATAACTGTCCATAGTGGCTAACCAGAAAGTGGTAAAGGCAAAAGAAGATTATTATAGGAACAAGTATAAAAACTTCTGCTGATTAGGGAAGAGTCATCACCATTATACTCAAGATGTTTGGCATGTTATGACCATTAAGGATGAAGACCAGAAACTGCTGCAGAACCTGACCGAGACCTTCAGCCTTTGGGGGGAAAAAAAACACATAAAAATATTGACAACAAAGAATTTCCACATTTAACAACGCCACCTGCATACGTTGTGTATGTCCCAGCTCCAGCCATCATGGCTGCTGAAGTAGATATCACCTTGAAATAAATGAAAAATGGAGAGGCCACTGGACCAGATGATATCCCGCCAGAGATATGGAACATGCTTGGATCACTGTCAACTCAGTGCCTGCCGGATTTGTATAACAAGGCTTTAGACCAATATGAAGCTCTTTGTTCTTGGTTTACTAGTGTTACAATAATCGTTTAGTAAGGGAAGGGGCAGGTGAAAGATTGCTCCAAATTGTCTACTTAGCCACACAATGTAAATTTTTGAGCATATTGTGGATTCATGCCTTCAAAGCATAGTTAAGATTGCCCCCAACTCATTTTGCTGGGGATGACTGATGCTCACCACACCACACATCTTTTGATGGAGAGGCACCTTCAAAAGGAAAAAAGAACTGCATATAGCATTCTTGTATCTTGAAAATGACTTTGATAAGGTGCTGCAAGGTCTACTCTGGTATGCACTGAGACAACACGGGGTAAAAGTATATGTTAAACGGATCCAGCTGCTATATCAGAATATGACCAGTTATGTTTGATGGGCTGGTTACTCCACACCCCTGGACATTGCTCTATGATGATGATATCTTGTTCGCCTGCAAGTCTCATCAAGAACTGGAACAGCAAATCCAAGATGGCAAAGTTCCCTCAACAAACATGGCATGTGACTTAATGTACAGAAGGGCAAACACATGGAGTGCCAAGTTCAAAATAATGGATCTGTTAATACTGACAGTGTTGAACACTGTAAGTCATCTGAGTTCAAATACCTGTTTGGTTGGTCAGACACTCCCAGATGTCCAAAACAGAGCCATGAAGTGGAGTCGGGTCACATGATTCCTTTTCGTCTGGAACGTGCCACTGTCCACTAAATCAATGATTTACAGAAACATTGTTCAACCAGTAGAACTGTATGGAACCAAATATTGGGCGGTCATGAAACGGCATGAACAACAGTTGCATTTCATAGAAAAGGATTCACTGATCGCAGCGACTCACTAGAATGGACTACATCAGGAATGAGAATGTTCGGGTGAAATTTGGTATGGCTTCAATCCCTGTGAAAATGCAGGAGGGTTGTCTCTGATAGCACTGCCATGTATTGCACAGCAACAGCACTTCAATTGCAAGAACAGCACTGGATACATATCCAGAGGGCTGAAGACCTTACGGACACCCAGGAAGTACTGGCTGGATACATTGTGGGAGGACATGCAACTAGTCTATGCTTCACCTGAAGATGCACAAGATTAGCATAAATGGAAGAATTAGTCCAATAACGAAAACCATGCAATGTGGGATAAATGCTATTAAGAAAAAGAATTAGATTACTAAGGAAATTGCCACTGGAGCAAGCACTTCATCACAATTAAATTAAATGTGATTCAACCTTTCTCCGAAATATATCTTCAATTCTGAAATCAGAGTCTTTTTATAACTGTACCTGTTTCCACTTCAATTTTGTCCTCTAATATCCATCAGAACAACATTGTGATCACTTATTTCTTCTGTTATCTAACAAGATTTAATTACGTCTCATTAGGCTTTATTAGGAAGATATCCAACATGTTTGATCCCCTTGAGTTCCACTCTCACCTTTTGTGTAAAACCTCGTTATAAGATATTTGCAATTTTTTGTTCCTTTTTTTCATATATCTTATTTCATATCCAGTTGACACATGCTGAATTTATATCCACAACAATAATGAGTATTCTTCACTTACCTGTGAACTCTGAATATTAATTTAGTTTCTCCGCAAAAGTCTCATCTTCATCAACCATTCTTCCACTATGGTAAGCAGCCAAAATCCTGACATTTTACTTTTTTATTGCCTCAGAAGTGTTCCCTAAATAACTCATGATCATGATCTATGAACATAAGTGAACTGTAGCAGTCTTCAATTTTTTAAAAGTATATTAAGTAACATACAAACCTTGCAAAGAAGAGTCTCTTCTTTTCTAAGTAATCATTAAGCCCCTTCTGAATATCATCAAGCAGATTATTGTTCTCCCTCAACAGTTTTAGCATGTCCGGATAGTCAGTAGCTTTGAGTACATGCTTATCAAGGAGAGTGCTTGCCATTATTGCCCGCCACGTCTTATCCACTTTCTTAAACTTCCTGGCTTCATCTGGCATCTGTCGCATAATATCTTCAGAACTGAATATTGGCTCCAGATAAAGCCATGTAGCTTGACACTAAACACGAAAACATAAATTAGAAGCATATAAAGTGACTCAAACCTTAAAATATAAAATGAACTATTTTATGTTTGACAGATTAGTCAGTGGCCCATACATAATTTCAATGTATCTGCAGCAGTCTGAATTAATTTATAAACTAAATTCATGGTAACTATAAATTTTAAATAAGTCATTTAAAAAAAAAAGAGTGATTTAAAATTACTCTTTTTTATTCTGTTTGAGAGTTCTAGTTAACAATTCTTTCTCTCTCTTGTGTTTTTACGGAATTATGCTGATCCAAACAAACAATGCTGGAATCAACAATCCAACTGGGTATTAATACAAAGGCAATGCACTGGTCTCAATTTAAGGATAATTCTTTTCCTTCCCTCTACCCTCTCCCGTGCCTGCATACCCACTACTTTAATTGAACCATTGCTAACCAAGGTCATAGATTCTATGGTTTAAAAATTAAATATTTTTTAAAAATTGTTTATTTACTTATCTATTTATTTGTACTTACTCAGATTTATGTTATTAAGATTTTATTACATTATTCTTCTCTTTTCTCAAAGTTATACAATGCTCGGGTAATAGCTACAAATCACTTCCCATCTCCCTGTCCTCTGTTTAAATTTAACCCCACCCCATTTCCCCAACCACATTCCTGGTTAACAGTCATTCTGCAAGGCAGTCTCCAATTTCCTTCCCCCATAATGTCCTTTTTTCCAGAATTCCTACAGCTCCTGATACTTCCTGCATCTCAGTCTCCACAACTGTCAATTATGAGACTCCTTTGGTATCATTTTTAGTCCATTCTGACTAAATTCCCAAGCACAATACCTGTATTCTTTCAACATTCTGAATTATCGTATTTCTGATGTCAGGTTGCTCCCTGATTTGTTCATTCCAAACATGCTCTAATTTAGAAACTCGAGAAGCTCTTCAAAGGAAATCTACCTACACTGCTTCGTTCGGTTTCTTTCTATAATTTTCCAACATTCTGCACTGTAGGTGGTAAATGGTTCCACTATGTTGCTGTACATACTTAGTTTTGTTTTCAGGCCAGTCTTAATAGACCACAGAAGAGGCTTTAGTTTTTGTATGACTGACCTCCCTTGGTTTATCTATGTATGCTATCTTCTTCACGTGTTCCCTTATTACTAATAATGCTACCTAAATACTTATACTTTTCACATGTATTTATCGTTAAGTTATCTGATACATTGAGAGGTGATGTCATCTGTCCAACAGCAAGATATTCTGTCTTTGTGGTGGTGATTTTTAGTCCTCATTTACTATACCCCTCTACTAACATCCTTAGCATATGCGCAGAGTCCTCTTCATCCCCTGCTACTGCTACCTGGTCATCTGCAATTAACAGCCATCCATTTCTATCACCATTCTTAAGAACTTTCTTCAGTTCTCTAATACACCTTCAACGTATTTTTTAAACAAAGTTAGAGATAGGCAACTACAATGGAGTATTTATAATCCGAGCATCAATTACTTGAAATGTTTTATCCGAACAACTTTTTAAATATTTTTTTTAACAAATCTTATATCTTTAAACGAGCAATTCTTGCATATATATATATATCGGATCTCGGAAATGGCTATGACGATTTGGATGAAATTTGATATTTAGATAACGTTTTGACTTTTAAGATTACCCGAATAGTTGTCTTCCCTACAAAAAAGCGAGTTACAAAATACGAACAATTTTTTCACTGAATATTTCGAAAACGGCACTAGCGCCATCTCGTAGACAATTCAGGTACCAGAAAGCCTACACATAGATTCTCTTTGATTTCAAAGAATATTTAAACGAACAGTTCTTGTACACTGGCTGACCCGTGGAAATATTTGCACTGCAAGTTTAATTGTAAAACATTCACAAAGGAAGATAATAAAAAAATTATCATTGGTTTTGTCAGAGGTGATACTTTACAGAAACGTCTTTGAAAATAATATTACCGGTACCAGTTATAAAGCAATCATCGTTTACTTTTTGACCGTAAAAAGTGGTTGTTAGTTTGTCATTAAATACTACCAAGCGAGGTATGAGCATAGTTTTATCGGAGTGAATTGATTTAGCACGGATGATGTTCTATCATTACCGTGAAGTCACAATCTGATGATGAATTCTTATAGAACTCGACGAATCATATCGAAAATAAAGAATAAATGTTATTGATATCTCTCTTGGTTTTCGAGATATAGTAAGTCAAAAATCAGTTATAGGTATAGTTCCTTGAGCTTTTGGTGACGTTTCTTCTGGTCCAGATCGTATTTCAACCTAACAACAACCATTAGGAACAAAATAAAACATTGAAAGTACATTTCAACCATATAGACATAGTGGTTTTTCTGGATTTTTTTTCTGGTCCAGGTCGGATCTAATCCTAGCCTCTTCACTTGAGATATCAGAAAAATAAATTATTTATTTTCGATTTGTCTCGATAAGTTTCATACGAATTCATCAAAATTGGCTATGGCGAAATTTATCTTCTGGTCCAGGTCGCATTTCAACCAACCACGTCAATTTTGAGATACGATATCTCGCGAAATAAGCGAGATATATAAAAAAAATTTTTTACTTTCAATTTTCTCATCGAGTTACATAAGAGTTCATCATCAAATGTTACCGTAGAATCCCCTGAATTACCACAAATCTTGCACCTTGACTGGCATTAATATTTCAATTTAACAGAATAATAGCATTTATCTTTGAAAGCAATTTATGAGGCGGTCTCGCAAATGGATCTATCGATTTGGATTAAATTTCATATATAGATAACATTTTGCTTTTCAAGGTTTTTTTTTAAAAAAAAAAAAAAAAAAGAGCAATTTTTTTATTTGGTTCCTCGAAAACGGCTATAACCACATTACGTAGAAGGTTCAGGTACCAGTAAGGCTACTGATATTAGTTAAGCTTCTCTTTGGTTAACTGAGCACCTCAAAACGCCTAGGAAGACTTCAAGCCTTTTACTTTAATCAAACTTTACTCGAAATCTTGGATATTCAACAGAAATCGAAAGATGCCGAGCTAAGATCGGTCACCCAGGTACTTATGCACTGTTTTACAAAAGAGTCAACTTTGTTTCTATTTACAGACTTACAGTATAGTACATCTTTGCATTTGTTTTGGTCGAAAATTACTCCAACAAAGAACTAGTTACAATGAGTTTTACCCTAGCCTTTGTTATTGTATTATTGCAGCAATATCCTTGTGACCAATCACACGCTGGCTTTGGTGCTAAATGTTTGTTGTAACCATGACAGGACAACAATTCTTTCACTGTACCTATAGTTTTGAGTTTCTTCGAAATCTGAAACCCAATGTTTTTGGTCCGACACTTTTGTTCATGATTTGCTGTGACAGTGAGTTTTGTTGACTTTACTAACTTGTACCAACATTATACACATATAATGAAATTGTGTTCATCTTCTGTAATGGGGTATAAGTGTCCACAAAATTAAAATTATAAAGTAGCTAAAGTAATACCAAAGGAAAACTAAAAACCATACAAACCGTGATTATAAAAATAGAAAATCTGAACAAATCCATAATCCAAACCACCCTCGGTCCCAACTAGTTCAGATTATTGGCACTCTAATGTACCTTTTTTAAGACCTTTGTTAATTATAAAGGATTTGTAGACTTTCTTTCCAATCCTTACAACTCCTTTCATACCCTTACAAATATTCTGAATGGCTGTTACATGTATTCCATTGTACTAATACTTTTCAAAATTTCAAAAAGCACACATAATGGCACATTGTCAAATGCTTTTTCCAATGATAAGAGCTAAATGTATGTTTACGTTTCATTCCCTCCTTTTCTCTATTAGCTGTTTCAAGGAAAAAATGTTATCAATGCAGGATCTGCATGCTCAAAATCCACTTTGCTCTTCGGTAATAACTATATCTTTTTCCATCCTGTTTTTCAATATGTGACCACACAACCTTCCCAGTGACCTGGTTATGTTAATGTTCCAATAATTATTACATTAAAGTTTGCCCTCTTTTTTGTAAATACAACTTATGATTGAAATATTAAAATCTTATGGTGAATTTTCTCCTTCCAATAAAAACATTTTAAACATCTATGTCAGGAACTCCTAAATGATGCTTGGTCCATAGTTGACTACCTCAATGGGTACATCTCCCAGTCCTGTGGAATTTCCATTCTTCATTTGGTTTAGTCCTTGTTTCACCTCCTTGAGTGAAATTTGTTCTACATTTCTGTGTTTCTGGGTCATTTAATTGATGGAACGATAGTTTATATTCGTTCCTATTTTCAGTTAGTAAATTCTTAAATGTAAGGGAGACTATATTAGCCACTTTCATCCAAATGTCAACCTCTCCCACACCTGGTGCATCCCATTTACAAAGGCTCTGGCGACTGAAAAATTCCTGGTATAAGAAGTCTCCTACTGCTTGCCAACAGCCTCTGAAAGGAAGTGTAGGGAGTGGTCCAGGGCACCCTCTTGCCCTTAGGATTGGAAACGGCCCCTAAAGGAGAATGAATCAGAAATGATCAATGGCATGTGGATGCAGAAGGCAGCGGGAAACCATTGTATTACAAACCCTAATAGTATCTCGAGGCCGTGTTATCTTCTCAAATTATACATAGCATGATGGCTTTTTCTTGGGTAATATATTCTGGAGGTAAAATAGTCTCCCATCAGATCTCAAGGTGGGGACTGCTCAGAGAGGAGTCATCAGATAGACAGACACATTCTATGAGCTGGAGTGTGGAATGTTAGAAGTCTGAATGTGGCTGGTAGATTAGAAAACATAAAAAGGGAGATGGAACGACTTAAGATGGATGTCATTGGGATTAGTGAGATTAAGTGGAAGGATTCACAGGGTTTCTAATCTGGGAAACACAAGCTGTCAACGGGGTCACTGTTGTAGGATTTGTAATGAATAAGACAGTAGGGAAACGGGTGAGTTATTACGAAGAGTCTAGTGACAGGATTATTTTGATGAGGTTAGAAACTAAGCCAATCCCAACGACATTAGTACAAGTGTATATGATAACGTCACAGGAAGATGATGAAGAAATAGAGAAAATATATGCTGAAAATGAACTATTAATTCAATATATGAAGGGGAAGGAAAATCTAATAATCATAGGTGATTGGAATGTGGTTGTGGGAGAAAGGAAAGAGGGAAATACTGTAGGAAATTTTGGTTTAGGAGAAAGAAACGAAAGAGAAAGCAAGCTGTTAAAATTTTGTGAAAGATATAAACTAGTTGTGGCAAATACATTATTTAACAAGCATGAAAGAAGGTATACACCTGGGAACGTCCAAGGCATGCAGGTGGATATCAGCTAAATAACATCATGGTCAAACATAGAATCACGAATCAGTTCTAGAATGCAAAGCATACCCAGGAACAGACATAGACTCTGACCATAATCTAATTGTTACGAAGTGCAGGGTGAAATTCAAGAGAGTAAAGAAGCAATATAAGCAGAACAGTCTGGAAATGAATAAATTGAAGAAACCTAACATAAGAGAAAAATTTGCAGAAATTATAAAAGTAGGTCTAATAAGTAACTCCAAAAGTAGCTCAACTGAGGACAAATGAAAGGCATTGAAGAGGGTAATAATGAAAGCTGGAAGAGAAATATTAGGCTTTAGGGTACAAGCCGCCTGAAAACCTTGGATCGCAGAAGAAAGTTTGGAGCTCATGGATCAAAGGAGAAGGCACAAAAATGCTCAGGATGAAGCAGGAAGGGTGCAATACATACAATTTAGAAAGAAAAAAAAAAGTTGTGGAGAAGTAGAAAAGGAAACGGTCATAGGTAAAGTAAATGTGGCTTATAGGAAGATCAAACAGAATTTTGGGAAATTAAAGCTGCCAGTGGGAAACCTCTTCTAAGCTCAGAAGACAGAGCTAACTGAAGGAAGGAATACATAGAGTAACTGTACGATGGGGATGATTTGAACAACAGTGTACTGGAAAAAGAAGTTGACATTGATGACTTAGGTGATCTTGTTCTGATGACTGATTTTTATAGAGCTTACAATGATTTTAAATCAAATAAGGCAGATCCTGCAGAACTTCTTAAATCCCTAGGAGAAAAAGGAATGCAAAGATCATTCAAACTTATATCAAAAAGTTTTGGAACAGTACATATTCCTATTAACACTTCTGAAGAAAGCAAAAGCTGCCAAATGTGAGAATAACTGCACTACTAGCAGAGTGCCCAGCGTTGTCCACTATAGTTGATATCGATTTACCCATACGCTATTTTTATTCAAGCAATGAGAAACATGTATACCAAGTTTCATTAACTTTCTGCCATCCATTTCCGGATTTAAAGCAAATCTAGGTTCACCTGCCCCCTTCCAAGAAAGGGGTGAGATGCAGTTGATTTAAGCATACACTATTTTTATTCATCCAAAATTTTTCATATATACCAAGCTTCATTAATTTCGTCCCAGCCATTTCCTGTTCTAAACTAAGTGGTGATTTAGCTGCACAGTTCTAAAAATGGGGTGAGTTGGATGATTTGATATGGAATTTATTTTTTATTGAGGTCCAGGCTATAATTCAACCTAACTACAACATCTGCAAATGTTGCTGCTCAAAAATCGAAACATGAACTGCACATGCTTTAATACATACCACATATATAATGTAAGTTGTGAGTGCCTGTTCATTCAAGCATCACACAAAAAATACAGATTTTAAATGGATTTTCAGAATTTTATAGCTTGGAGTCAAAGTTAAAGTATGACATACGTCTTAATACATAACGACACATTTATTTTACGAATGCTATAGCATTATCTGGAAACTGCTGAATATATTTTGACTGAGTTTTCATTTTCTGTATCTCAAAACTGTTAGAATTTACCCTCACAGATCTAAAGAACAGATTTCAGTCGTCTTCTCAGGAAATCAAATTCCAAGTCGATTTGCTACTACAACATTAAAGGTCCAATCAGAAATGTGTAATCAGAATTATGAAAAATCATTCAACAATAAGTGAATCGTCTATGCCATCAAGAGCAAAAAAGCTCGTGTGCATATGTAAAAATATGTGATTCTACGATAACCGAGATGCCTCAATTTCTTCATGGATTCCCATTTAACTTCATAAGACAAATCAAAATTGAAGAAGTTTTTTATGTTTACTTATACTTCTCGATAAATCATCTCTCACAACTGAGATGGTTAGGTTGAAATGCAACCTAGATATGATTTCCGTTAGATTATGGATTCTTCTCTAACTTCAATGTTGCGATATCGTATCCCTAAATTGAGGTGGTTAGTTTGAAATGCTACCCAGATGAGAAAAAATTTGGACAAAGTCAGAGAGAGCTATACGTTGAACATGTGCAATGGGTGCTTTAGTTTCTTCCCAGATAGTAGCTTACATCGCAATATAAGTCATCAATAACATAGTGTTTATGAAATTACTAATATTAATTACAAATAATAACAAAATTCTTCATGCCTATTCTATAATGAGGTCATTCGGGAACAGGTTACATTTAAAATGAACCAAAACCTCAACTAATATTATCTCTAAAAAATCAGACAATACAGAAAGGCTTAAACATATGAAATGCATCACAAAATACATTTCGGGTAGTAACAACATTGCTTATATGAGGATTCCTAGTTCGCATAGCATAAATTAACACAAATAATATCATCATAAACTTACAGTATGTACTGCAACTGGAATAATGCACTCGCAATTAAACATTGATCTCACTGCCATATAAATGTTACACCAAGATCGTCGCCAAAAATAGAAGGAACTATACCTATAACAAATTTTTGATGTTTGATATCCCTCTACTTTTGATTTGTCTCATCGAGCTACAATTTGCTGTTCCTCATGTGTATTGCAAAGAATGTGATACCAAAAACGGTTAGATTGTTCTAAACTGTTTTTATTTCCAATACTACAGGCTTAATACGAAGTTCTATTGCTACTAAGAACCATCAGCCTACGCATTAATTACTGTGAATAGAATGAATCTACTTTCTGCTCGAAATGCCAGATCTTTCAGCTGACATAAATATCTTAAGAGCTTAAATAGATTATAATAAATGATAGATTATGTCAGAAACTCACATCTATAGCACAAAATGCAATTAAAAAACGTTCAGTTTCCCTAAACTCTATATACTTCCAACACTAAAGGGGTAATACAAGGTTCTATTAATCACTGTGAAGTGAATAAATACACTTCGTGCTCCAAAAGCCAAATATTTAGCCTTTTATTGAAATATCTAAAATGAATTATTGAAAAACATAATCTATAGTAGGAGAATATATTAGTCGTCATCTACAGTACTATCTCAAATGCCAGGAAAATTCTAGTATTAGTGTTACTGTATGATTGAGTATAATCTATGTAGAATAATATTATCGTAACTAAATTAATGTTTTTATTGTAACAGTAAAAATGATAGTCAAAGACATTATAATTGTGTTGTCAGAGATCATGATTAAAGAAAATCTCTCTGTTGTTATTAGTTTCTCGCATTCAGTACGGTCATTTTTGGCATTTAAAAACTAAATCTCCAGAATTAAAGGAAATGATATTTGAAGTTTTATTTAGCATGGAGTATGCAACATAGGTATTACTATTAATTCCACTCTCCATAAGAACGAAAGGCCACCAACAGACGGTATTCACACGTAACACAAAGCACCCAGTTGCTGCCAATGCCATAACCCATGACTTGAATAATTTCAACTCTTGTTTCACAGCCCGTGCTATCAGAGTTCTCCCTAATAGCAGCAGTTTCTCTGAACTCAAAAGGTGGGAACTTGCCTACCAGTACAAACTTGGCACAAGGCTACCACCTGATCTCAACTTGAGATAATACGTGGGCATTATTAATATCTTTACATATGTTTAACCTTTTTAATCCTCTCTTTCTCACTACGTATATTGAACCACCTAAGGTGATGATTACTTCATAAAAATTATTATTTTATAATATTTTTTAATTTGTATTTGTATAATATTTTATATAATTTTTTAATTAATTTTTTTCATATTTAGTTTTAATATTTTGGTCTTCGCACCGACCTGAGATTAGTTTGGATATCTATCTATGCTCGGGTATTAGCTCTGAACCACTGTCCCTCTACTTTTCTGCTGTTTGTATTTACCCTCACAATTTTCCCGACCGGCTGTCTATCTGTGAGGCAGTCTCCAGCTGCACCCACCTCTCATAATGTTCTCTTGTTGATGAAGGGCTTATCCCAAAAATTACTTTATTCTTTGTGTTTGTGTCTTCTCTGTGTGTTCGTGCCCCACATCCATCATCTAAAGGTAAGTGGTGGCTTATTTCCGATTCCTTTCCACTACTTAGCGTCTTGATTTTATTGTTACCATATTAATTACTTTTGATACTCTCATTAAAGGCTATGATCAAAGACATTGTAGCTGCATGTTAAAGTATGAAGCATGGTAAGAAGTATGCCACATCTTTGGTATTTATCACCACATGTTGAGAATTTCATTTAATGCTCCAGCATTACGTAATGCAGAAACATAAAACTTTCCAAACAACTTAATTGAGATTCTAAGCTTTAAAAAGGTGAAAACCCCATTGAAATCTGCTCAGTAGTTTCTGAGTTTTTCTGTTTCAAGTTTATCAGGTTTTCGTTTTATAGACATAGATAAGTCTAACATCAAATGCTTCTTAATTACTGACCAGAATAATATACAGAATATAGTAGAAAGGATATCAGGTGAAGATCAGTTTGGATATAGGAAAATCTGCAGAACAAGAGAAGTGATTATGGCCTTAACATAAATACTTGAAGGGCACATCAATAAAAACATTGACACTTTTATGGTGTTTGTTGATTTATAATAAGCTTTTGATAATATTAGGTGGAACAAGATGTTCAAAATTTAAAAAAAAAGAAGTCAGATCTAAAATAGTGAGAAAAAAGAAAACTTTATACTCTTTATAAGAATCAAGTAGCTATAGTAAAACTAGAGAATCATGAGGGACATGCATCATTTAAAAAGGGTGTGAGACAAGATTGTAGTCTATCCCCATTAGTATTCAACTTGTATGTAGAAGATGCAATAAAGGAAGTGAAAGATATGAATGTGACATAAGTGTTCAAGTAGTAAGAATCAATATGCAGCGATTTGCTGATGACATTGTCTTGTTAGCAGAACAGGCAGAGGATATTGAGAAGTTACTGACTGCCATGAACAAAATACTGAAGGACGATTTTGGACTAAACATAAACCAAAGAAAGACAAAAGAGATGCAATGTAGCCAAAATGATACCATTAATAGTAGATTAAATATAAAAATATGGCCAGATGTGACAGAAGAAGTCGGTGAATTTTGCTATGTGGGAAATACAATCACAACTGATGGTTGAAACAGGAATGATTTTAAAAGCAGAATAGCAAAGAAATCTTTCCGAAAGAGCTTTTTAAAACTCTATGTGTGGAGCACAGCACTTTATCGCAGCAAAGAGGAAAGAAAGAAAACTGAAGCAATTGAATTGTGGTGAAAATTAGGTGGACATGTAAAGTACGAAATGAACAAGTTTTGGAAGTGATGGGTGAGAAAAGAAGTTTGTGGAAGAGTCTTACGGAAAGAAGAAACAGGATGGTAGATCATATTTTGAGACTTGCAGGACTGGTTAACTTGTTAGTTGGGGAACAACTTTCTGCGTCTTGGGCCACCACTCTCATTTCTTTTCATGAACAGGTTCAAGAAGACCTAAAGCTTCTGATGCTGCACTGTGTATACATTCTCTCATTTGCCTATATAACTGCCTGTACCACATCTACTTGTATATCCTTAAATTTGTTTCCTAATCTTATTTTGTATAAGAATTGTGTTCTTTCAAGTTTTATAAATTATATTTCGTTGTTTCCACTATATTTGCTTTGTATTCTTCAATAATTTGGCTTTATCTGTTTTTGTTTGCATTATACTGAACACAAGTTTTCACTTGAACCATGAGTGATATGAACCACATTCCACACCTTTATGTGCTCTCAAATCTTGTGTTATTAACTTTGAGTATAATATAATCAATTATAGAGTGTTGCTTTATTGTGGGTTGCACCCAAGTACATTTATGAATCCCATTACTTCTTCTCCATATCTGCTCACCACTACATTGTTTTGCGATGTCGCTGTTTGGCTATTAAAGTCTCCCATTAATATTATTTCTTTCTGACGATTCACATCATCCAGAACATTTGTCAAATATTAATAAAATTGTCCTTGGCTTTATTAACCGTGTCACCTGTGGGTGCATACATCTCCTCTATTACATTTCGTGTTCATTATTTTTTTTTTTTTTCAGTTCTAATGATATTATCCTCTCATCTATTTCTATACAGCCTATTATACATTTTTTAAAATTTTTTATGTATTATTATTGTCTCTTTGCTTACTTGCTATTACTATATATTAAGTTAAAAATGAAATAATAGACACTAAGTAGTGAAAGTAATTCCCTTTCACTACTTAGTAGCTTTTATTTCATTGTTTACCATATTGCCGTTCCCGTTCTCTTCTGTTTTTCCCTTTGACTATATTCATGTTCCTTTCCTTGTTTCTGACTTTTCTCTTCTTCTTTTTTTTTTTGTATTTCTTATGTGTATTTTCCTGTTTTACAATAAACTACAGATTTTGAGTACATAACCTCACTTCATATGTCAAACCATTGTCACCGCCAGTTGAAATTTGTTCTCTCAGCATGCTGATATGCACTGTTCCCGACTTTTTTTTCCATGTCATTACTGTGTACTATTTGCATATAAATATTTCCTCTACCTAAATTGTATGTATATTGGTGTCCCTTTCGTACATGTTTTGTTTTCAGCAGCTCACATTTTCTATTTTGGTGACGAATTTCCCATGGCTTGGACGCAAATAGTTCCTTTTTAACCATATTCTCAGCATAGTTTGAATATTTTATTACCATTCTATTGATTTCCCTCTCTCGCTTTCATTTGCATGTATTTCAAACTTCATCATTAGCAGCCACATTTGCCTCCAATCTAATGTTTTCTTGTCCTATGATTTCTTTTCTCCCTTCAGCTTGGAAGTTAATATTTCATTTTTACTTACAATTTTAGCCTCTTTTGAAAACTTTTACCATCACATTTCTTTCATTGGCATGCATTTCAGATCTAATTGTTACCCATGAACCCACATTTACAATCAATTTAAACATTTTTAGATTGGATTAGATTTTTATTAATCATTTTATAGTACAGATGCACATTTGACATTGGATAAATCATTTTAATGATTTTATATTACATATAAATAATAAAGGATAGGGGAATTAACCCATCACATACCAAAGTTGATGGCTGCAATCAGAGAAAAGATGTAAGGCAGACACACAAATACAATATTTTGGTATTAACTTTCTTCAAGTAATAGAGAGAGGGCCATTTGGTTCCGGACATGTGTAAACACAGAACTTTATCCCATATTCCATGGCTCATTTCTCTACTACATGAAGAAGGTTAATACCAAAATATTGTATTGGTGTGTCCACCTTACGTGTTTTTTTCTCATCACAGCCAACATCTTTGGTATGTGATGGATTAATTTCCCTTTCCTTTATTATTTATATTGGCTAGAGCATGCTTCTTAAGTTTCAGTATTGGTTTTACTTATAAATATTAGATGACGTCAGATGAAAAAATAATACAATGACAAAATAAGTATAAAGAAAGAAAATTAAATTAAAATATAATAGTGGACAAAAACAGAAATTCAGACATCTTAAAGGACATTTTTCTATGAGTCCATACATTCAGTAATAAAGTAAAAACTGTGTATTAGTAAAAATGCCCTTAGTTCTGTTTTAAATTAGCTACATGAAGAATTTTTTACTTCCTCTGGTATTTTATTGTATAGTTTTGATGAGTTGAAGTCCTACAAAACGTTTTATGTATGTCTGAATGTCATCTCCGGAAGTAATTTGTAAGCAACTAAACTGCATATCGGGGTTAAACATCAGTCATCACCTTAACTAGCAACTTGCATCTGAAACTAAATTTCATCAAGAATCCAATCAAAGTTCCAACTGTTCAAAAATTGTTGACCGTGAATACACCTCGGAAATAAAAGCTACTGTAAGTTAACAAGGTTGCCACTCCTCACTATTTTAACCTTCGGAGAGAAAAGGGTTCAGTTCAGACAAGAGAAATGAAATCACTTGTGAAGTTTCTCCATCAGCATATTCTGATTTAAAAAAAAAACACACACACACACACACACACAAAAGTTCAATCTTACAGTTGATTTGGCAATCGGACATTCATTTCAAAAGTTTGCAAGTTATGAAACACAGAAGACAGACAGAACTAAACCCCTGAAAAATTTTACATTATATGTTCATTGTCCCGACCAAGTTGCACTATTTCAAAAATTCCAGAATGGCCGCCTCGCGGGCAAGTAGTTGGGACTACTTGCAAGAGCTCAGGCTGAGCTTCTCACTCCTTCAAGCATAGGTCCTACCCACAAGACAATCCACAGGCAACTGACGAAAAACTGCTCAGAAAGCCCTATATGGCCCGAGCAAATCTTCCAAGTCACGTGACACCCAGAGTGTAGTGCACCGAAATTACGTACTTCTGGACCCTCAGATTTTAATATTCTCTAGAGGCAAGTAATATAAACAACTTTCTCCCCTTTGATGTTTCTCGTAAACTTAACGGTTTGGCTGTAATAATATTAAATATGTTTTCATGTATCTCTACACTTTTGGAGGAGAAAAGGGGGTGTCCCTTTGATATACACTTTCCCCTCAAATACTTTATTATGGGTTTTAAAACTTATGTCAGAACTTTCTACAGCTGCTACACATTCCCAAACCACCTCTGTCTTGTTTCTAGGTGGTATACTTTTATAATGATCACATTTCTTCGATATTGGTGTGTTGATATCTGGCATCCATTTGCAAAATTTCAGAGATTTACAAAGTAAACAGCAAATGCTCTGAAGGTAAAGCCTGTTTCGCAAAAAAGTTTTCAATATATGATTCTACGTTTTCTATTATATTGATCAAAAGTGTTTTTATTTCCTGACTTTGACTGGTTTGAGTGTGATAATTTATGTAAGTTGACACTATGAAGAATTAGAAGCAATTCGTTTTTAGAAATTTATCTTAGGCTTGATTGACTTTACAGAACTTCTCAAAAAGTTCAGGAAGGATTTAAGTTGTAATAGCCATGTCGTTTAATATCATAAACTGCTTGAAATGTGTTTGAAAGTGACGATTAATTGGACTGAATTTAAAACTTATGTTTTCGTATTTTTTAAACTGCCTAAAACTATTGATTATGTGTTCTCTACTGCAAAAGTTAGTTTCTCCTGTTTGATTATTATTACAACTATTTTTTATTACGTCAAAAAGTGTTGTAAAATGGTGATGTTATCTCAAAGCAAAATTTAAGTGCCTACAAGTTGCATTCTTGAGAATTTCAATGGCTTTGGTGAGTTTAACGACTACTATTTACCATTGGAGGTCTATTTAAGGCTATTATTACATGTTTAGTTCGTTTTTAGATTTTAAATCATCCTGTGTTAGGCTATCAGCTGCAGTATCGGCTCCTCCAAGATATCCATCTCCCATATCCTGTAGCAAAGAGGTTGGGAATTTAACTAATTCTGAGGTGCTTACAAATTGTGTACCATATTGTTTTTTATTACTTTGTTGTTTTTCAGGAGATAATCTTCCATAAAAAAAAAAACAGTTTCATAGATGTACAGGCATGGAACATTTAGAATGGCAAGGTTAATGAAATGTGTTCTACATGATTCTAATATTTTTAGTTGACATATGGTTTTCACTGCCCTTTTCTGCATCTTAAATATATCAATGCTTTATGGTGAATTACTCCAGAAAATAATTCCATACCTTATCAGCAAGTGGAAATGAGCATAGTATGATTGCATTACTGTAATACTACTTAAGGTATCTCTAAGATTTCTCAGTCCATAACACACTGTAGACGTATGCTTAGTGTACATCTCATTTCAAGTTCTGTTGTACACATAATCCCAAGAACTTGGTTTCGTTTACATGTTTCTCATACATCAATTATTTTACCCAATCATTTTTATAATCTTGCATTTCAAATCTCATTGTAGACATCACACCCAATTTGCATTCAATATAAACATTTCTAGGCCTCAACATGCATGCATTAACATTCCCTTACAGGTCATCTATTGATAAATACCTGTCTGCGTACAGATACCACCCCTTCCAACTCAGCAAACTTCAATCACACATTCTTTTCTTAAAAGCATGTCTCTCCTTCAACATACCCCCAAATGATCTCTCAATTAAAATTCCAATATTTTGGTTGTTCCCCCAAATTCACACAGTCCTATCCTATATGTCTTCCACTACAGACAATTGTAAGATAACCTAAATTTTGTAATTTCATGACAAAATTTATTTATATAACATCAAGATCAACCCAATAACATTACAGATCAAGTTCAAAGTAGTTTTTCTAAGTAATTCATGGGCTAAATTAAAGTAAACAGTCATATAAAGCCAGAACACAATGTCAACATTGTCAGATAATGGAGTTCAGACTATTTGGTATAAGAAAACACTAAATTCATTTTCACGGCTACTTTAGGCCATGTATAGTCAAACGAGATAAGTAACTTGTTAGGTAGGAATTTTTCCTGAGAAGATATAAGAATTTGTAAGTTTGAAGTAGCACATTTTTAGTATGATGCTATAGACAGTATAAAAATTCCTAAATCCACAGTTTGATAGATAGGAAATCGATTCATAGCTCAAAAGAAGCGTAAATTTTTATTACATATGATAGGAAAGTTTGGGAAGGATAGTTAAAATTTAAGGGTTGTTTTTAGAATGTTTTGTAGAATTTGTGATGGATAGAAAATCATAGAATAGAAGAAGATAGGTAAGTTCAGAGTGACAGACTACATTCGAACTAAAGTACAGTTCACCGAAACATTTCATATAAGTCACATTGGAATCTATAAAGTATTTTGATCAAAATAATAAAAAGTAAAATTTTTCATAGTTTCGACATTTTTGGCATTTCCGGCTTTGCGGAGATGAACTTCATCCTGCAGAAGGATCTTATAAAAATTAATAACCAATCAAGTAGTTTAGCTCACAGCTACATAACTACATATTTTATGGAATTTGGATAACGAATCATTTAAAGTAACTTTTAGACCAGTAACTTAAATATTTTAGAAAATAACAATTTTTCCCTCATTTTTCCGATCTTGCCTTTTTCATCTTTTCCAGTTAGAGAGTAGTATAAAATGGTAATATGGCTGATTTATATATCAAATGAAAGAGACAATCTTACAGATCAGATCAGATATTATAGCAACTCGATAACTTTGAAACTGTAAGCATAAGAGAAATTTTTAAGAAATTTGATGAAAATAATTTTTCATGGCTGAATTAGGACAGACACAGTAATTTTGACTAGGATTCATTTTAACATTTATGAGGAAAGCATGTGGTGTAAAATTTTCAAATCGATAGGAAGTAATCTTGTCCCTTAAATTTTCAGGGGGAAACCGTGGAAAACCAGTCTGTTCTGGATTCAAAGACTGCCTCTATAAATAGACCGATGGTGAGGCTACTCATGGTCAGATCATTGCAATTGTTTGGGCAGTCATGAAATCAGTTTGACCGGTGGTTGGCTCGAGATGTAGTCATTAGACAGGATACGAGGCTATGGAGAGGCATTGCCGGCAGCCATCTTAGAAATTTTAAGGAGCATGTGAAACATTTGCAAGACCCTCATGTAACTGTGATCAGTTAGGGGTTCGTGAGGGTTTACCTGGCTTCGATTCACTTATAAGTATCTGCAAATCATTTTATTTTGGAAACGAAGTTCGATGCAATTAGAATGTTTTTGTTGTTGTTGTTGTTGTTGTTTTTGTGGCTTTAGGGCGCGTCGACAGCGAGGTCATTAGTGCCCTAACAATGACCAGCTAATACTTTTGCTAAAAGAATATTAAAATACCATCTGTATGGTCGACTGTACAAGGGTCGGCCATACGGACAGCAAATTTAAAAAAACATGGCTTTAAAAGGGCCACTAGGACCTGATAACCATAAAACACCTGGATGGCTGAAAAGTTGTCAAACCAGTTCACAAAATAATTAAAAACACTACAAGTCTCGCTGGCTGTATAGAGGCCAGCGAGACAGAAAATATTAAGATATTAAAATTATAAAAAATAAAAACAATGCAAATGGATGTGTCGCTGTAAAGAGGCCACCCATACATCATAAAACTAGGCCAATCTGCATAAAATTTTAGGCAATAGAGTGGCCAATACACAAAATTTCAAAATACTGGCCACATTGCTGATCTTGTTAAAAATAAGAGACAGATCGTTGGCCAGGCCAACGCCTGCCCCTAAAACTAAAAACGTTATTGTAATTGCTTTGGGCATGTTGGCGGCAGGGCCAATAGCGCCCTAAAAATTACCAGCTATTACTGTGGCTTATGAAAGTACTAAAATACTGCCTGCATGGTCGACTGTAAAGGGGTCCGCCATACACACAGCAAATAAAATAAGTCATAAAATCAGACGTGGCTTTAAAGCGACCACAACGACTTAAAACCGTACAACACCTGTAAGTCTGTAAAGGGGCCAAACAGGTTCAAAAGAGGATAAAAAACACTACATGTCTTGCTGGCTGTGTATTGGCCAGACAGACAAGAATAATAACAATACAAAAAATAAAAACCATGCGTATGGATTGGGTGGCTGTAAAGAGGCCACCCATCAGTCTTAAAATTAGACCGATCTGCCTAAAATTGGTTTCACCCGCCTCGGTTCGGGTGGGTCATTGGTCATTGCCCGCTGAGGAACGGGATCAGGCTCATCCACCAGCATTGCAGTTTCCTCTGGTTCTGAAGAGTCTGACGTCTCCGACTCAGCGTCCTCCTCGAATACCTCCTTGCCCTTCTTCTTCCTCGACCTCTTTCCCTTTTTCTCCCTTTTACCAGGTGTTCTGGGAGGGGACGAAGATGGAGATTTAACGAACTGAGTCGGGTCCATCAGCCTAAACCTCGGACCCCGTGTCTTCAAGTCGCCTTCAGTAATGTTGGTAGCAGTTGGTAGTGCTACTGCTTTCACGGCACGTGGTGGTATTGGAGGTGCTGGTAATTTCACTGCTACTGCTGGTGGGTCCTGTTTCACTGCTGCTGGTGTGATCGAGGTCGCAGACGTGTTGCTACCGACGTCCGCGGTCTTAGGAGTTATGACCTTAGCGGGTATTGCACCGCATTTACACTGACACGAGGACGAAGTGCTCGTGCCCATGTCTGCAACGAACGTCTGGGTAGCAACACTCTGCTTCCTGACGGGAGCTGAAGCCATCTTAGCAAAACTAGTTGTAAATACTGGGGTGGCAAGTAACTTAGCCTTCTTCTTAGTTTCCCGTAAGGAATCCGCTCTTTGGTCTTCAGCTCCTGTATCTTGCGTTCATCAAGATACACTTGACACTCCCTGCTCCAGGCGGGGTGCGAACCGGAGCAGTTGACACAAGCCTGTGGAAGCGTACAACTGACACCCGGCTCGTGTGCGCCCTTCCCGCAGTTTCCACAGGTGGGGTTTCCGTTACATGACGCCGTCGTATGTCCGAACCGCTGACACTGGAAACAGCGCATCGGGTCCGGAACATACGGACGGACGTTAAGGTTTATTTATCCGGCCTTGATAGTCTTGGGCAATACTGGAGTGTCAAACGTCAGGACGAAGGTGGCAGTCTTTTCAAGATTGCCATTTACCCTTCGTGTGATCTGACGTACCTCGATCACTTTTTGAGATTTCCATTCGGTAAGAAGCTCATCTGTCGCTAGGTCCATGATATCCCGGCAAGTGATAACGCCTTTGCTACTGTTTAAGGACTTATGGAGTTCGCATTTTACAGCGAACTCCCCGAGCTTCTTACAATTCAGCAGTTGAGTAGCTTGCTTACTGCTGACTGTTTCCAGCAGCAGTGTCCCGTTCCTCAATTTTTTAACAGTGTTAAGGGTACCAAAAAGACCCTCTAGACCCTTTGAGATGTAGAAGGGTGACACTTTTTCAAAGGTTCCTTCAACTTTTTCCTTAATTACAAAAGCGTTCTGTACTGAACAAACTTTTCTGTTACTATCACTGTCAGATGCGGGGGGGCTATCAACCCTCACCCGTTTCTTTGAACTGGGTGTATTTATATTAGCCTGAGGCACACCCGTACCGCAGGTTGGTTTGGTATTCTTGTGAGTCTTAATTTTGGTCCCACGAGTATTACCATTTTAAAACGAAATGCTAATACAACAGGGGTGCGCAGGTGCCCCTGAGGTTGCACGTTAGCGAGTGATTGCCCTCATCACCCATTCACCTCGTCGGCACGTGGCTGACCTTGAGGTTGAGGTTTTTTTTACAGAGGTTTCTTCCGTCCTCGCGATCCGGGCGATGAAGCCAAGATCCCCGTTCTCCTAGGCACACAACGTTCCACCGCCACGCCCTACGGTGGTCGTTGAAGCATGGTAGGAGTTTACGGTGTGGGAAACTTGCGGCGCTCACAAGTTTCCAGCTCGGGCACCGCGGGTTCGCCAAACCCGTACCTGGCACTTGCGTACCAGGCCCCTGCGGGGTAGAATGTTTTTGTGACTTGAAAATTTTTATAACAGAATATAGTGATGGTGACATTCATTTGTAACCATTGTGACTGATTTTGAACATACCTTTCCTGATTGAGGTAATCCAACCTGGTGGCAACAGATTTCAGTAACAAACAATCTAACTTTCCAAAGGCAACACTTCACAGTTAGAGTTCAAACTAAACTGTTAAACCCCGACTTGCACTTAGTGTCTGACACAGTCCTTGACCTTTACTCACCCCATCATGCTCTCATTACCACAAGTAATTCCACTTGTACAATGTATTTTACAGGAATCAGTTAATTCCAGCAGTAGATATGCCCACAGCATTTGAATAAGTTGTCAAAATTGCTGAGCTCCCATCTTGCAGTGAGGCAATTTCTTCACTGTCGTTAGTTGTCCACCAATTAAAACTCCAGGCTTCCCTGATTTCCTCAAAACCATTCATCTTCGACATACCTCAACCTACCCCTTTAAAACCCACACCACACTCTCTGCACCCAAACCCTACTTACAAGCCCGAACTGGCAGTTGTAAACCTGTCCCCTTCACCACTATCATAATCCCAACTGTCCACATTCTCTTATGGACTCAACTCTTCACCTATTCCTACATTTGACTATGCCAACCTAGTCTGTCACTCTCTTTCATTCTGCCATACATGCCACTCCCAGTATCGTTTTGCCACAGATGGCTGCAAACTGGGATCTCAGGATCACTTTTAGCCCAGTCTCCAGAAATTCAAACCATTATGCATACGTGACCCTCCCCCCTCTTCCTCAGAACCATCCCCTTCAAATTTTTTAGTATTACTTGCCTACTAGTTTGACTTCACCTTCTTTCATTAAATCCTTAGTGAAGATCAGGAATCTCAGCCCAGCTGAAACTAATGTCAGAAAACAACTTTCTACTGACTCAGACCACATTAACATTCCCGCTGACAAGTGCTCAACCACTGTAGTAATAAACCAGAATGAATATGTGGCTGAAGCCCTCGTCAGTTACCAAACACCATCACTTACGTATGTAAGTAGAGTTGTATGTAGAGTTTAGTGGCCTACTCGAGTATCTTACCTGACAATCCATTTCACTTCTTACTCCTCAAAACCCACCTATGCCTAACATTTCCCTCCTTCCTAAAATCCACAAGCCTGGCAATCCAGGATGCCGTATTGTAGCAGCTTACTGATCGCTTACTCCGCCTTAGTGGATAATTACCTGCAACCTATAGTCAGTCAGCTACCCTCCAATATCAAGGACACATGCCTTTCCACTATACCACAATTTTCTTCCTTCCAACTCCAGCCTTGTAAGAACTGATGTCATGTTCTTGAACACACATGTTTTATAATGGTGTGGCCTCAGTGCCATGGAACATTTTCTGGATCAGCACCCTCCCAACAGCTTCCCCATTACATTTTTCTTCATCAAATTGGCCCACCTGACATTCAACTGCACTGTGATGGGCACCCGCAAGCCATCCTCATATGCTAATCTGCTCATATGCCAACTAGAACAGACATTTCTGGAGAAATCCCTTTCAAACCCCACATATATCCCAGACTCATAGTTGATATTTTTATGATCTGGACGCATGGTAAAATAACCTTTTACATTACCTGAACCATCTCAATACATTTAACATGCTAAAATTCACTTACTCCCACACCCAGGCCACATTCTTGGATGTGGATTTGTCCCTCTCCACTGGCTACCTCAACTCCTCAGTCCGCATCAAACACACCAACCTTCTACAGAATCTCGATTTTGTCAGATTTCATCCGTATCATACCAAACATTCCCTCCCCTACAGTCTTGGCATTTGTGATGGTAGTATATGTTCCAACCAACAGTCCCTCATGCATTATTCAAATAACATTTCACAAGCATCGATATCTTGCAACTACTTTCAGTTTTATTAACAAACACCTCTGATGGGCAACAATACAAGCTAATCAGCCTGATCAGCCCATCAACCATCAAAAACCTGCAAAAACCAATCACAACCCAGTATTGGTCACACAATACTACCTAGGCCTCAAATCCATCAACACAATCCTTTGGTAGGGTTATGATTCCTTCAAACCTGCCCAGAAATAAAATCCATTCTTCCCAAATTCCTCCCTGCACCTCCCAGAATTTGTTTCAGCTGGCCTCCTTACCTCAGTGAACTCCTAGACCACAAACATAGTCTTCCTCATCCCAACAGACAGCCCCATGGCTCTTTCCCATGCAGTAGCCCCCACTGCAAGTTGTTCAACATACACCATCCCACCACCACTTTTACCAACCCTGTCACTGTGGAAATCTTTCCAATCATAGGATACACTTCCTGTGAAACCTCCCATGCAATATGCCAATTAATGTGCAACCACTGCCTGGGTTCATATATAGGGTTCACCACCAATCCACTAGCCATTAAAAATGTATGGCCATTGACAGACTGTATTCACACAGAATCAAAAGCACCCAGTAGATGTCTAAGCCATTTCCCATGACACAAATAATTTCACTCTTGTTTTATGGTCCATGTTGTCAGAATTCCCCAGATAGCAGCAGATGCTCTGAACTCAGAAGGTGGGAACTTGACTACCAGTAAAAACTGGTCAGAAGGCAACCACCTGGTCTACAGATAATACCTAGTCATTATTATTTATGTTTACATCTTTCCCACCCTCTCCTTACCTCCATCCGCACAAACTAAATTGAGCCACCAATAACCAGAGGTGATGTTTAGCTTCATAGAGTCTTTTGTTTAATTTTCAATTTTTTTATTTATTTATCAGATCAGTTTTGATATTTATCAATATTCAAGCATTAGCTTTGTATCACCTATCCTCTAATTGAATTTATCCTCACCAGTCATTATCTGAGGCAGTCTCCTACAACACCAGTCCTCCATAACAATCTCCTGTTGCTAAAGTTCTACAATGGAAAACTCTTATATCATATGAGATTTTGTCTAGTGTGGCCCTTAATATTAGGCACTTTCCGAAAGTTATTTACTACTTGCATCACCAAAGCCTGTTCCACTATACGAAAAAACACTCCATGTAAAACTTCAATCAAATCATTTGACTTAAAGGTGTTCTGTTTAAAAGCAGTGTTCTATTCTCTTAACAATTTTGTTTATTGTTAATACAAAAACTTACATGGTAAGATACATCAAATGGCCACAATTGTACAACAATATTCTTAACCAAATTTTCCTAAAGTTGAAAAATAATGAAAATATGAAAATAATATAAGAAAAAATGATTAATGAATTAATTTTTTTAATGAAGCACACACAATGTCTATTTGCAACAGTAATTTCCATGAAACTGTAAATTGTAAATTATCTATAAAAGTAAAAATTAATGTAGAAAGGAAAGATAAATTAATCCCAGAACAACATGATGGGATCTTTCCTTTCCACATAAATATCGCCATGCGGCAGTTCTTTTACCAATATAACTAAAAATTAAATGTTACTTTTTCTTTTTTTCCCCCCTACCTTTTTATGCTACCAGAATGAAAATAGATTAATTTAATTTCTGGAAGATCTGGAGAAAAATCTGGAAAAATGTATTACAGCCAAAATTAAAATTAAATTACATTTGTTTTTATTCTGTGTTGTTTAGCAATATGTCCGACAAATTTAATTATTTTATTTGTATTCCATTGACATTAACTGAGGAGATGTGCTTGATGATATCAAACAAGGTATTACCTCAATTAGATTTGACAGCACCCAATCATCTGATCTGCATTGCATTTAATCTAGAGTTGAAACATGAAAAATAATATGAGTGTGATGCATTGAGAGAATCAGTTAAACTGAACGTTCCGCTGTTCAATCGGCAGCAAAAATATTTAAACAACACTCTCATAAAAGGTGTGAACGATGGAACTAGAAGGAATTTTTTCTTGGATGCTCCCATTGGAAATGAAGAACATTTTTTTAATCTTATTGATTTTTGAAGAATGAAATTGCACTTGCATTTGCATTTGCTTCATCAGGTTGCAGCTAAGTTGTTAGAAATCAGTCAAACAGCACATTCAGCATTCAAGTTGTTGTTGAATAACCAAATCAATGAAATTGTAATATCCAACCTTTTGAAGAACTGTGTGATGGCCAAAGTTTTGAAACAATGCAAATGGATATTTTGGAATGAATGTATAATGGCACATAAAAATACTTTTGAATCATTGGACTGAATGATGCAAAATCTATGAAACAATCAAATCCTGTTTGGTGGTGGAATTATAAAAAATGAAATGTAAAGAAAACACGTTGAGAATTCAAATTTAATGGTTTGGTTAAAATCAAATTCTGATTTAATTTAGTTGTAACTTAAATTCTGGAATAACATTGAATGGTTCCAAGTTTAACAAATACCAGGCACATCACACTTTTGCAGCATTTCAGGGGTGTACTAGTGATAGATATCATCTCACATGTATAATTTCCCATTGCCATAGTTTGAATGGACTCCTCCTCAAATTGAATATCCATGGACACAATCATTAATGAATACAGTGATAAATCAGATTTTTTTTTCTTTTTTTACACATTTTCAATAGATTTACACAAATTCAAATAACGATCACAAATAAATTTATTGAAATTTGGACAAGACAATGTCTGTTGAATCAACTAAATTATTATTTAAAAAAAAAAAAAAATAAGAACTGATTTTCATGTAGTCGGACATTTTTTATCATTTTCTGAAATGATTTGTGATACCAATTGTTTCTCTCTTTCATCTTTTGTGAGAATGTTGTTATCATCTTTAATAAGTTGAATTGAATTGAACTGAAATGAATTGAAATATAATGCAGCATTCTCTGGTGGCAATTTCCCTAGTCATCTAATAACTGCTTTCTTATTTTTCAAATAATTTCGTTGTATAATTTGAGCATTAAATTCCTCCACTCATCTACTTTTTCCAATTGCAAATTGCAATTTTAAATTTCTTCAGCGTTTTTGTTATATTATTCATCCCTTTCCTTCATAATAAATTCAAACCCCTAACACTTTTACATACAAAAGAAAATTTTCTTATCAAATTTTACATGAAATCGAGTTCCCACTTGGGTCTACAATCATCTTTTCCTTTCAATGCACTACTCTTAATTCTTCAACAATATTATACCAAGCCCCATCACCCATATATGCCTTGTACACTCCCAGCATTCCCTTCACCCTCCTCCTGTCTTCCGGTGCCTCCCAATCCAGCTCCTTTTTCATAATAATATCCAATTGGGTGCTGCAGTAATTTCGACAAACAAATCTGGATGCTCTCTTTTGCACATCCTCCAACTGCTGTATAATATCCAAAATGTGGGTCAAATGTATGCCACCATATTCAAGCTATGGTCCGACCAAAGTTTTGTACCCAAATTCCTTCACTTCTCTGATACATCCTCTCATCACTTTATTCCATGCAGACCTACCCAGAAGGTATTCTATCCAGATCAACTTACAGTTGTTCAGTCTTCTCCCATTTTGAAACTATTATATACCAATATGTTGACTAAGCAACATAAATTCTACATAAGAACGCAGTTTCTCTCGGTGTTGAGAATATATGAAATGCTCTCACGTTTACTGAATGTTATCATCAAAATATCGTATGGTAATCATACTTCCTTAACTCGGCTAATCACCCAAGAACACATCATATATAACATAAATTCTGATTTAAACAATCCAACCAATCATTCATTAGGATGATGATTAGCAATGACCCCAATACATTACCCTGTGGTACTGTCATACACACTTCAACTGTTTTGATACTGCTATCCTATTCTAATGCTTTGTTTTCTGCCTTTTAAGAATTCCTCTGCCTAGAAAGTCACATTTTCATCCAGTTAAATACTTTTCAACTTATTCAAAACCATTTTATGGCTCATTCTATTTCTACAACGCATTTAACAACAGGTATTTTCTAAATGTTCTTAAGGCCACTATCAGCATTCAATGTGGATGGTTCTTAGTCAAGGAAATTGGGGCTGAGGGAAAATGTAGTAAAGGAAGTTTTTGTATTGGAAGTTACAAGAGATGTCTTGATGTTTATAAAGGAGGAAACATCTTTTTCCATTTTCATTCACAATGGCTCTCCTGACTTTTTCATTTATTTCTTCATCCTCTTCTTCATATTTGTTTGCATCCATGCTAACTTGTGTCTTACTTGCTCTAACCTATGCTGCAAAAAAGTCGTCAAATATGAAGAGAGCTGCAGTTTTGAGGGAAATAAATCACTTTTATTTACAAATGCTGCTAATGATGATAAATATGTATTTGCATAATAACTGCACTCTCTCCGTAGCTCTTCCCCATTATATTAATTATCACATATTCTTACAATATCAAGGATAAATATGAAGAATTTTTTGATGTAAGAGAAAATTATAAAAACTTTTGTTAATTTAAAATTAAAACTTTCAGGCATATCTAAACTAGAAAACTTCGGTTTATGATCATCACATTGTAGTTGTCCCAATGGGCTAAAATTTATCATGTAAAATTTTATTTCATTTGTTTATTTAAAAAAAAAAAAAAAAAAAAAAAAAAAAAAAAAAATATATATAAAAAAAAGATAGATTGAGAACTAGTCATTTAGAAAGTTGAAATATAAGAGCCACCCTAATACACATATAAATTGTGGGTTTACTTGTACCTTTTGCTATGGTACAATAAGTAATCACCTTTTTTTATCATAACATTTGTTGTTATAATACCTTTTTTATCATAAAAAAAGGTATTATATAACAAAAAACATACTGTTTTCCTATGTAACCTATGAATAGACAGAGTAATATTTCTTAAAAAATTCATTGCACTCTTAAATCAAATCTGAGAAAAGATATGCTAGTATTATTATTACTTTTATATTAAGTGCAGCCTTTGGTTTGTGGCATCATACACAACCATTAACCCGGCTCAAGGGTGGTAGGGTCACCTTCTCTATACTCCACTTGAGTAATTCTTGTCTGGAGCATCCACGCTGCGAGGGTGGACATCCTAGCTCCAGTAGGCCGGAGTGACAGGGTGGCTAAGTCCAGGCAAGGACCCAGCAAGGACCCAGTCCCACAGGGTATAGTGTGGAACCCATGCCCAGGGATACGGGCGAAGTCCTCAACGGCAGTTTTCGGCAGAGAAGGAGACCTTCAGATTGGCGAAAATGGCGGAAGGGGCCACCCATCCTCTCCGGGGGTAAATTGGAAGCAAACACCACTGCCTTGTGGCGAAGAGGGATCTTCAAAGGATAAGGGAGTAAACCTTGAAAGAAAATCCTTGACTGTGTTAGGCCTAGCAAGCCAACAGTACAAGTATGAGTCGGTTGCTTTCAAATATAAAGGAACAAGCCTCGGAAAAAGTTACCAAAGTAGACGACCCGGCAATGAAAAAGGACAACGAGAGGGATTACGAATAGGAACTTTAAACATAAGAACATTGACGGGAAAGATTGAAGAAATCGTAGATTTGATGGAAAGACAGAGATTGAATATACTGGGACTAGCAGAGACAAGATGGAGGGGGGAGGGCATGAAGGAATTACGGAAGGGATATAAACTGTATTGGATTGGGAATAGGGATGGAAAAAGAAATGGAGTAGCACTCGTGATAAAGGAAGGTTTAAGGGAGGAACTAGTAGGAATAAATGACAGAATGATAAATGTTGAATTGAAAGTTAGGGACAAGGACTTGGAGCTAATACAAGTTTACGCCCCTCAGGTAGGTTGCACCGAGCTGGAAAAGGAAAGTTTTGAAGAGGACCTGCAGCAGCAGCTTGGCAGGAGCAACCAAATTATAATGGGGGACCTTAATGCTCATGTTGGTACTGCAAGGAAAGGGTATGAAGAGGTCCTTGGAACACAAGGATGGGGCAGCAGAAACGCAGAAGGAAGAAAGCTGTTGGAGTTCTGCAAACGGAATGGTTTGTCTGTGGGTAATTCATGGTTCAAGAAGAGGGAAAGTCATAAGATAACATGGTATTATAGTACAGACTTGTCTCGGAAGTCGATTGTTGACTATTTCCTAATCGAAGCAGAGTTGAGACAGAGTATTGTGGATATAAAGGTCATCCCATCAGAAGCCTTAGATAGTGACCATCGACTTCTGATAGCCAGTCTGAAAGAGAAAGAGGGAGCAAGAACATCAGAAAACCAGGAGAGAAGAATAAGAGTGTGGAAACTGAAGGGTGAGGAGTGCAGGAGGGAGTACCAAGAGCAGCTTGTGCAGCGAATACCTAGGGATGACTTGCAGTCAGCAGAGGAGGAATGGGAACGTTTTAAAACCACCTTGGTAAAAACAGCCGAAGCAGTATGTGGTAGGACAGCTGGTAGAAGAAGAGAAAGAGAAACTCCATGGTGGAATGAAAGGGCAAAGGATGCTGTGATACAGAAGAATAAAGCCTTCAGGGAATGGTTCCAAAGGAGAACAGAGGAAAGCAAAAGAGTGTACAGCTGCAAAAAGGAAGAAGCAAAAACAATGATACAGGAAGAAAAGAGGAAATGGATTGAAAAATGGACAGAAATACTAAAAGAGGATAGTGAGGGCAGTAAGAAGGTGTTGTATGCCATGGTAAAAAGTAGGAGGATGAGCAGAATGGAAGCAGGTAGTATTAAGGATAAGAATGGCAACTTAGTGGATGGGAAATATGACATAAAGGAAGTCTGAAGGGAGTATTTTGAGGATCTGTTGAATGTTTCAGGACCCAACAATGAAAATGAGAGTACAGAGGAAGAACAGGACCAGTATCAAGAGGAAGAGGAAGATATTACATGGAAGGAATTGGAGGATGCGGTAAAGAGAATGAAGGGAGGTAAATCACCTGGAGTGGATGAAGTGAGCGTGGAGATGATACGAGCTGCTGGAGTAATGGGCACACAGTGGCTCTATAGGGTGATGCAGGCTGTGTGGAAGGCGGGAAAAATTCCAGAGGAATGGAGGAAAGGGGTAATAATACCCATATTTAAGAAAGGGGACAAGACTGTCTGACAAAACTACCGTGGTATTACCCTGATGTGCCACTGTGCCAAGATATATGAGAAAGTTTTGGAAAGCCGAATAAGATGAGCGGTTGAAAGGCAGCTAAGGGAAGAACAGTATTGATTTAGACCAGGAAGGTCAACTATCGATCTTATATTTGCAATAAGACAGCTACAAGAACGGCACTACGAGTATGGGAAAGATCTGGTGATGGCCTTTCTGGACATTGAAAAGGCATATGACAGCCTCAGCCGAAACAAAGTATGGGAAGAACTGAGAAAAAGTCAGTAAAAATGTAGATAGTGCAAAGAGTGAAGGATATGTATGAGGGTAGTAAGAGCTGTGTAAAAGTTGGAACAGATAAGACTGGATGGTTCCATTTGAAAAATGGACTAAAACAAGGAAGTGCCCTATCACCCCTCTTATATATTGTAGCTATGGATGAAATATTGAAGAAGGTGGTGCAGAGCATTGGGGAAGGAAAAATGAAAGCAATGGTATTTGCAGATGACCTATTAGTTTGGGGAGAGGATGAAAGAGAGGTGCAGGATCAGCTGGATGTGTGGGAGAGAGTAGTTGCAGCCTATGGTATGAAGTTCTCTGCGAGAAAAAGTGAAGTGGTGATAACAACAAGAAAGAAGAACAGGACGGACATAGGCATATCACTTAGAGGGGAGCAACTAAATAGACTGGAATGTTTTAAATATTTGGGAAGCTGTATTGAAGAAAATGGAGGAAACAGGATGGAAATAAACGAAAGAGGAAGATGTGCAGATGGATTTTTTTAAAGTATTAGAAGCCTGGAATGGTGTAGGGATGTCCCACAAAAGAGTAAAGAGGCAATATATAAAACATCTTTTGTACCAATTTTAACATATGGAGCAGAAACATGGGTGATGAAGGAGAGAGACAAAGGGAGGGTACAATCGGTGGAAATTAATTTTCAGAGGAGTAGAGTGGGAGTAACAAGAAGAGACAGAATAAGGAATGAGCGAATCAGGAAGATGATAAAGGAAGAACCGCTACAACAAAGAATTGAAAAATCTAGGCTACAGTGGTACGGGCATGTAAAGAGAATGGGAGAGGAGAGGCTACCAAGGAAGATGCTGGACATGGAGCTGAAAGGGAAGAGACCTAGAGGAAGACCGAGGGACAGATGGATTAAAGGTGTTAAGAAATGTGTGGAGGAAAGAGGATGAAATTGGGCGTCAGTGGAAGAAGAGAGATGGTGGTTAGACAGGAAGCGCTGGCGATGCTTTCGTTCCCAGCAGACCCAGCCAGTGGCTGGAAGCTGTCCTAGGTGATGATGATGATGATATTAAGTGCAGTGTATTGGATCAAGGAGGACCAGTGATATAAAGGTATACCCGAATATATAGCTTATTGGAATCATAATTACATAAACAGAGATATCCTTCCTAATTTTCTGTGTTTTATAGTATTTTCACTGTCACTGTTACTATAGTTTGATGAATAAATTCGATGACAAAAAATAATGATATATAACCAAAAGCTTGTTTATTCGTTCAATGAGCAGGCTGGTGGCTCAGTGTTTAAGGCGTCTGACTGGAGATCTAAAGGTCCCCAGATCAAATCCCTGTCTCAGTGAGGATTTTCATAGGGATTTAACTCAACCTTAACCTCTGTTGTGTAATGTGAAGTACACCAGAACACTTCCGTGGTTCTGGTTCCAAGTAAAACTGTAAGCCCCCTGTTCCCGGCAAGATTGTCGGGTTTGGTTTAGGGGGCTACAACAGTGGCGGAATGCGCAGCCAATAGAAACTCTGTCACCAGGTCACTACAACCACATGGAATTATTTAATTAACTAATAACATTCAATATATAAACTTGGGAATTTCTTTGAGATGAATAGCTTTGCAAAACTACAATAATTATTAGCTGAGACATTATTTCTATTTGTCTAATAAAGTAACACTAAGGAGAGACAAAAGTAATAATAAATACTTGATTACAAATATTTCTGAGAAGCTTCAGACATGTACTCACCTGGAGCCAGGCATCAATAATATCTTGCATAGATATAAGTTTTGCTTCCCAACTTTGCATTTCTCCTTCAAATGCTCTAACAAATGGGGAGCCTCGCATTGTTTGAGCCTTCAGAATATGATCATCCAGCATCACTTGGATGTCATCAACAGCAGAAAGTATTGACACTCCTGTTTCCCTAAAAACAGTTTTCAGATTTTAAAATGTAATCCAAAAATATGTTGAACACCACAAAAATTATTTCAAGTTTCAACTTCCTGAGAAATACCAAAAACTCATTTTATTTATATAACTTATGGCAATACAAACAATACAAGACAATAATAAGTCATACTACAACCATCAAAAAGGCATGTGATATAAGAGTCCACAGCTTTAAGTCCATATTGCCCAACTATTTTTAACATAGCAGTTAATTAAAAATAAATAAAATTGTATATTAGGTAGATAAAGGCCATAATATTAGTAAATGAAAGTTCAAGAGGAAAAGAAAAAGAATAGCAGGCGTAATAAAGATTGTTTGCTCTGACGCATTTAAAAATATAGGATCTTTGCAAAAAAGAAGAGGTTAGTGGCGAGAGAATGGTTGGTAGGGCTGCCGAGCAAGACAAGATAATCGAGCAGAAGATTAAGTTTGAAAATAATAAGAGTTATATAATGAGAAGTTTGAACATAATATTAGCGGAGAGAAAATTGATTAGATCTTGAATAGAAAACAACCTGCAAATCTTCGGATAAAACTTTATTCAAAAATTATTACAGACGTGGTTAAAGGTTTGTACTATTGGAGGATTTTAGGCAGAGCAAACTAAGTAAAATAAACTGGAAAAGATTACAATCTTAAATCTGCCTGAAAAAAAAAAAACTATTTATTTCATACCAGAACAAGCATAATAATGTGACATACTATATGCAAAACACTGAAGTAATTCTACTAAATTTCAGCAGACACAAGATATTGTTTACTTAGCTGTTGAATGATGCCATATCTGCACTTTGTGAATTATAGCTTGCACTTTGTGAATTATAGTTGTCATTGGCATTTAATGATTAGTCAACATTTTAGTTATTAGTGATGAGTCTAACAGCTCAAAAACTGGCTGCAAAGTGGGCATAGTTTTCACAAATGCACCACAGTGTACAAAACTAGATAGAATTCACTTCTTATCAAGGTGGAATCAAAATGCTATTGAATTATATTAACAGACATGGGCGCTGGGAGGGGGTGCAAGGGGTGCACTTGCACCCCCTGACATCCCGGGTCGCCCGGAAATTTGGGGCGATAGGGGGTGGGGAGCACCAATTACAGCCCTGGTGCACCCCCCTACAGGCCTGGTGCACCCCCCTACATCCCGGGTCGCCGTGTGGGCAGTAGTAGAGCTAAAAAATAAAAAAAATAAGGGTCGCCCAGCCAGGAAATTTTTGGGTCGATAAGGGGGGGGGCACCAATGCAGCCCTGGTGCACCCCCCTAGAAGCAATCCTGCCGGCGCCCATGTTAACAGATATAAATAGGTTTTATGACTAACCAGGGTCTGCGGAAGATAGTTTTGGCTGAAAAATGAAATATAGGGACACACACGTCCTTGGTCGAAATATGAAAGTGCAACAGGTCAACCACTATCAACCTCCATATCTCCCACACCCCCATAGCTTCCCAAATGCTACCCCCAAGGTACACAGTGAGAGACTCGCTGCTACTACCACATACAAACACCAGTGGTCTGTGCTATGTAGTTGAGGCAGGAAAGTGAAATTTAAGGACATGTCTTTGATCAAAATATGATTATGTCCTTGATTCTGGACTTGTACTTTCAACCACCATATCTCCCACACCCCCACAACTACCGACATTCAGCCAACGTTGTGCATGATCGGTGATTCCATGCTACCTCCACACACAAACACCATTGGTCTGTGCTAGGTACTTTTGGCTGAAAAGTGAAATATAGGGACACACATGTCTTTGGTCGAGAAAGTGCCCCAGGTCGACCACTTTCAACCACTATACATCCCATACCCCCACAGCTCCCGGCATTCGGCCAATGTTGCGCTGATGGGAAACTCTATGCTACTATCACACACAAACTTCAGTGATCTGAATTAATTAGCCATGTATGCAGCGTGAAATATAGGGGCACACATGTCTATATATAAGATTTAAAGAAAATACTGCAAATATTTTATAGATACCTTAGAAATAAATACATTGCTGGAGTAGAAGAAGTTGTCAGTTAAAAATTTCTTTAATTTTTTTCCTGAATTTAATCTTATTATCAGCCAGATATTTCAGCTGCATTGGGAGTTTATTGAAAATGTGTATTCCTAAATATCTGACTTCTTGTTGAACAAATTCCAATGAATTGTAATGCTTGTGAAGATCATTTTTACTTTTAGTGCCATAATTGTGTATTTTTCTATTTGTTTCAAATAGACTATAACTCATGACCACAAAGGACATTGATCTGTATACATGCTCAATAATCTATTTTAAAATTTCTAACTTCTTGAACAACTCTCTAGACAAAGTTCTAGGGTTAAACCCACAAATAATTATTATTACCCATTTTCGGCTCTGAATTGTCCCAGAATATTGTTGCATACGACATTAAAGAGTGATTTTTTTTTTTTAAACTGCTTTACGTCTCTCAACAGCGAGGTCTTTAGAGACGGAAAGGATTGGGGGCAAGGAATGGGAAGGAATTTGGCCATGGCCTTTTTAAGGAAGCATCCTGGCATTTGCCTGGAGTGATTTGGGAAACCATGGAAAACCCAAATCTGGATGCCCGGACGGGGATTCGAACCACCGTCCTCCCGAATGCGAGGCCAGAACGCTATCCGTTACACCACCACACTCAGTGAGTGAAAATAAGCAAAACAATCTCCCTCCTTCATATTGAGATCACTTATTGCTGAAACTGTAGGGGATGCCCCCAATCACTTCAGTATGTTGGATACATCCATCCTCATATTTAAATTATATTCAATTTGCAAACTTAAAAATTTCATTCTCTCTATATCTTGAATGGCCTGCAAATATTATGTGTGAATCCTAGAGGTAATCTAGGTGAAGCACTGATTTCCATATATTTAGTTTTATCAAACATTTAAGAACAAATCACTAGCTGTAAACCATTTACTGATAAGATCAGCGACATAATTTGAAATATGTTTTGTAGAAATATCTGGAGTATTTTTAATTCCTATCCTTCTGTCTCCTGCAAATAGGACTAATTTTTAGTTTTCAGGTGAAACACGGGGTAGATCATTTATATATATTAAAACAATAGGGGCCCCAATATAGAACCCTCAGGTACTCCACATCTAATATAATATGTTCACTCAGAAAACAATGTACCACGTGATGCAACATTAAGATGTTCCATTTACACCTTGTGTTTCATAATGAAAAGGTAAGAACTAATCTACTTATAAACAATGCCATCTGTATCACTAATTTTGTATCAGAATTTCATTATCATACAGTTGAATACTTTAGACACGTCATAAAAAAATCCCTAATGGCAAGAATTCATCATTTATTCCTTCTAAAATATTATCAGTTAATGAAAATCTAGCTTGTTCTGTTAAATTGCATTTTGATTACTGAACTGTTGTTTAATTAGAATTTTTTCTAAGGTGTTGGTAAACTCAGTTTGTACATAGCTATGTAAAAATTTTTGGATAACGTTGATATAGGATGGTAATTTGATACAAGTAACTTATCACACTTCTCATAGAATAGTTTAACTACAGCACACTTAAGCATTTCTGGGAAGTTACCTGTGATGAGACAGTAAAATGATGTTGTAGGGCCCTATTCACTGTATTCAGTCGTAACAGGTTTTCAGCAGTATAATCATTAGATTTAACATGTTTCAGAATTATTCTGAGCCACGGTACAGGATTTTTAGGGTTTAAACTATTTTTGTACTTCCCGATGTTATAAAGAAGCATGTTAACAGTAGAACAGATTAAAATATTACAACACTACAACTTTGGATATAAATTTTAATGATTCCTGTTGTTTATATATTTTAAGAAATTATTGAGGAACATCCTATAGTTTTCATAGTTAAGAGAAGTATTATTAATAAGATTAATTGATTAGGAAATTTAAGACTTTCAAGAAGCATTGTCGGTTGCCACGAATAAAATATAAAACATCTTGCTTCATGATTGCCATATGTTTGGTGAGGTCTTCAGCATGTGCTACTTTTATGCCCAAAAGTGTGAAAGAAGTTTTGAAGCTGGTAAAAGATACTCAAGAGCTGTATTGCAGGGGATGTGGAACACTTTGGCATGGCATTCAGGTATTTTGAACTAAGTTTTTAGGCAAGTTTTGAGGATGTATCGAAATTAGTTGGTTTTGGCTGGAGTGACTTTTGGGTGTGGTTTTGGCCAAGCTGAAGTGTGTTGAGAATTTCAAGTCTTCAGTAAAGAAATTCTGAGTTAATTATTTTGCACAGTTAAATTGGTTAACTAAAGTGTTGGTGGTGGCATGGGAACCTTTTACTTGAGTTTTAATAAAACCAGAAGTGAGCTTCTGACAATCAGCAGGCATATTATTTATTTAGTAGGATGGAAGCATAGCTGGCCACAGTTAATCCAAAAGTTAACTTAATTAATCGCTAATCCACTGCATAAAACGTAAACTTCGATAATTGTTAAAGCGTTACATGTTTGCAAATTTAATGCAAGTTACAGCTCTCCATTTAAAATTAACCATCAATCATATGCCTACCCATTGCCATCAGCAAACTGAGTTCTTACAGGAGTTCAGCTTTTAAACAGCTTCTTAAACATGTAGTGGAATCATGTTGGCAATGAAAAAGTTTATGATGCCTTACCAACTTAAGATACTATGATGCCGAAAGATTTACCAACGCTTTGCTAAAATAACTTTGTATTACAGGATAGAGATGGAAAGAAAACGTCTGTTCCTATCACACCAGAAGAATCCACAGCACTTGAAGAAGACTTTGAATTGTTTCCTTTTCCCACGAGATGACCCTCCTATCACTTTTTTTTTCAAACTATAAATATTTGGATGTCTGCTTCCTCCTCATGTGTTGTTTAAATTATTAAGGCTAGAAATGTGAGCCTTGATTGCAAAAAGTTTAGGCAAACACGGTCTGAATTCATAAATAGATTTCAATGTAATCTTCACAGGTTTACTAATGGATTGTGTGGGCAAAAGACGAGCTTTCAGCAATCAACAATGCCGCCATATTGAGGCCTGGTGCGAAAGCTGTGATGACCAGATGGTGCCAGAGTTTGTCGCCGAAAGCTCATATTTCATCCACACAATCCAGCATCGAACCCGGAAAGATTACATAGCAGAGACACGCCAGAAAAGCCTTCATTCATACATCATAAATAGACTGTTATTCCAATCTTGATTTAAATGAAAAATAACTGCATAAATGTAGCCAAGGATTTTTAATCATATCATCACTATTGCTAGTGTGAGTGTTTTCACTAACAGTTTCTAGATCTTCAGTTTTCATGATGTAATTATGTAACAAATATCAATTTAATTTATTTCACTAACAAACACCAAACCAAAACAAACTAAAAAGTGGCAACTTATAAGTAAAAAAGGTTGAGTTATAAAAATATCAAAATCAATGACTGACTGAATTTGAAATGTGTAATGAGGGCCGGTTTGCAGACATAAAATACAAATACTGCATAACTCTAGCATTCCTACTCACACCCACACCAAGCCTAGCATAACAGTTAAATATGCATCACACTCGAACTTGCACTTCCCATTACCTAATTTGTTCACTATTCAACTTGCTGAATGTAACAACGTGCCATGACGTGCAATTCAAACAAATCAAATAACATAACTACCAATGCAATGGACTGAAGTTCTGGAAGCTCAGTTTAATGGAAGTTAAGTAGAATGTTAATGATTTTTTAAGTTAGTTTTATTGCTATTTAGTTAACTTTGTTAAGATTAATAGATTAAAAGTTTTCTGCCCAGCTGTGCATAGAAGAAGTTACAATCTGAACTGTATTAAAGCCAAGTATGCCACTAATATGACCTGCGACAGTGACACTTTGTTTTGCAACGTACCATGAGATATAACTTAGTACATTACTTAATTCTGTGGAACACAGTTTAATTAACATGCAGGAAATCCCATCATAGGGCTTTTTTCTTATGTCTTCTAGAGTAGCTGAATTTATATATATGTAATAGCAATTTTTTCTTGGAAGCTTGCATTAATTAAATCTATATAGTTGGAAATTATTGGTAGTCAAGTTATCAGTAACAATAAAAAATATTTATTAAATATGTTGGCAAAAATTGGATTTGTATGAACTTTGTTTGAAATATATGACTTCCTGATTACTTTTTTCTTTTCCACAATGTACCATAATTTCTTAATTTTATTTCCAGAATCATGAATCTTATGTTTGTAGTATATATGCTTTTAGATTATTTGAAAATCTTCTTCAAATTTTTACAGTGCAGCTTGTAATGGGTTCTAATATCAGCGCTGTGACTATTCCTAGTGGAAATACATAAATTTCTTTTCAAAGTGTATGATGTTCTAATGCTACAGTTTTTCTTCTACTTGAGAAGCACAGCACTTTTTAAAGGGGAAGAATCTTTCAAAGTAATTTAAGACAATGTTACCAAAAATATTGCATTTTACAGTTATACCTTGTACACAGTAAATATGTTTCCAGTTAGTGATATTAAAGCAATTTCTAAAATCACTAACTGAATTTAAAAGTATTACTCTTAGATCTATTTCCTATTAACATAATGATGGGCATCAAAACCAAAAAAGTCCATTAATAGATTATTTAATTACTTGTGTCCAAGACACTACTTTAATACAATTTAAGGAAACAAACTTAAAACACAATAAAACAATATTACAACACATAATAACGCAAACAAACTGAACAGTTCTGTCATACAGTAAGAACTGGCAGCCAGTTACATCCCACAACAGGCAGAGTAGATGCCTTGATTGTATAACTGAATTTTGAGGTATGTAGGAATACATTATCTATTGCTGAGTAACTATAATGCATTATCATAGTGGGAAAATTAAGTCCCACCCAAAATGCAAGGCCAGAGCATTACCGCTCACCCACCATGCTCGGTGTAGCAGATGCATCTGATACGATGCTGAACCCCCATCCCAGTATCAAAGAAACTATCCTAAACCCTATCCCATTGTTACCGGATCTTCTACATAAGCAAAACTCCCATGTGATCACCCTTTCTCCAAGTAACCAGTCCCACCTGGCATCTCTAAAAAACAACCATAGCCCTGCCTTTGTCAGCCAGTACTCTCATGGCATTGACTCGATCAACTGAATCTTACAACAGAGGCCTAACTTCCTTCGGTCCTTTCCAGAAATGCACACTCTTCTGCCAGAAAATCTACCAAATGTCCCCCGAACATGTATTAGCAGACCACATAATCTCAAAAACATGTTGGTCTACAAATATGAGGTTGGGCCACAAACTAATGCACCACATTTTTTTCCTCAGCCCCCAACAATGGTACAAAACTGAAACTTTAGATAGGAATTGTTTGAAGTTTACAGAGTGCATGAACAAAGTTTCCATTTCTTCTAACAAATAGCATACATGCAGCAGTGGTTCAACATGTCGTCTGTGAGTGATGTACGTTATAAGCAGCATGTCGTCATTGAATTTCTCACTGTGGAGCAAGAAACAGTTGGAAACATTCACAAACATTTATGTGCAGTTTATGGAGCATCAGCAGTCGACAGACGTACAGTTAGTCGCTGGGAAAAGAGCCTGTGGCCATCTGAAAGCGGTTCTGCAGAGCTCCAAGATTTGCAGTGTCAGGAAGGCCACCCACAGCTGTAAAACCTCACAAGATGCAGTGTGCTAATGCTCATTCGTGAGGACCGAAGCATAAAGACTTGAAAGTTGGCAAGGGAGCTGTCAATCAGCAAAGGAAGTGTGGGTGTACTCATAAGTGCTCTTGATTACACAAAAAGTGTTCACGATGGGTTTCCGCACCGTCTTACGGAAGAACACAAAAACTCTCAGAAAAAACATTTCTTCTGAGTTGCTGCAATGTTTTGAAACTGAGGGGAAAGCCTTCTTAAAACAAATTGTGGCAGGTGATGAAACATGGGTTCACCATTTTGAGCCCGAAACAAAACAGCAATCGATGGAATGGTGCCATCCTGACTCCCCACAGAAGAGAAAATTCAAAGCAACTGCTTCTGCTGGTAAGGTCATGATCACTTTGTTTTGGGACTGTGACGGTGTCATACTCATTGATGTGATGCTGAGAGGCACCACCATTAATTCTGAGGCATATGTGAACACATTAACCAAACTCAAGAAGTGCTTCCAGTGACTTGGCTACCATAACAACCCAGGTGATTGTTTGCTTCAACATGACAACACACGCCCTCACACAAGTTTGAGGACGTTGGAACACATCACCTAACAGGGTTAGACAGTGTTACCTTATCCACCCTATAACCCTGACCTAGCTCCCTCAGACTTTCACTTGTTTGGGCCATTGAAGAATTGCCATTCCTTGGAGACATTTTGAGGACGACGAAGAGGTGATTCGCACTATGAAGAAATGGTTTCGTGAACAGAACAAGGAGTGGTACCACCAGGGCATTTATGCTCTTGTGTCTCGCTGGAGAAAGACTATAGAACAAAAAGGAGATTACATGGAAAAATAGGGAGTGTAGAAGAAACATCGTTCTTTCCTATGTATAGGTTTCATTGTGTTCAATAATAATTGTTGAAGAAAAAATGTGGTGCATTAGTTTCTGGGCCACCCTTGTACTTTCTGTCTGACTCTCTAAAAACACCATATGGATCTTTTCCTTGCTGCAAAACCTGCAGCATGCATCCACCCACTACAGTGGAAACCTTCCCCATCATTGAGCATGCCACATGCAGTGCAACGCATGTCATCACCAGCTAACTTGCCACTACTGCTCTAGTTGCTATATAGGCCTTACTACACAGCAACTCTCAGTCAGAATGAATGGCCACAGACAAACAGTCCACACCCATAAGTTATATCTTCCAGTACCAGAACATGCCAATTACAACAGTTCTAACAACCTCAATGACTGCTTAACTGTGTGAGCAATCAAGAATTTTACCAAAAATAACTGCCACATCAGAATTTTGGAAATGGGAACTTGCATTCCAAAATTTCATGTAATCTAGACACCCAATTGTCCTCAATCAAAAATAAAATTCTATAAATTCACCCATCAATCATTATTATTATTAGTAGTAGTAGTAGTAGTATTATCAACATTTAACTAGTAATAATGTTAACAAATTTCTTTAATATTTATTTAATTATTGTTTGGTTTAACACAATGTAAGCTTTGGTTATATACCATATTAATTTTACCACCGCTTGCTATATGTATATATTCTTAGTCTTTCCTGACATATTGGTACTTCACTACTTAACAGTTCACCAACAACACATCCTCCCACACCCTGTATTCTACTGCCTAGGCAGTCATGTAGTAAACTATGCATGTGCATACCTCATGAACCATATGGCTTGTTCCCTATCTCATGAATAAGATGTTAAACCGAAATATTGTATGTGATTTTCTTAGTAGCTACCATAGGGCTAGGCGGTGCCCCATACTGGGGGGGGGGCACAGCTGACGGGGCCCCCCAAGCGCAGCCCAGGGGCCTTCAGGGCAAATGGGTGGCCCCCTTTTTTTATCTCTGAGGGCCTTTTGAACCTAGATATGCTACTACTTAGGGGGCCCCCAACCACACAGCCCAGGGGCATGGGGAATAAGCTCTGGGGTCCCCATGGTCAGCTCAGGGGGACCCATACCAGCAATTTGGCAGAGCTAAAAAAAAAAAGATACTTTTATGGCATTTGTTGACCTAGAAAAAGCTTTTGATAATGTTAGGTGGGACAAGATGTTCAAAATTTTAAAGAAGTCAGGTCTAAAGTATTGATATAGAAGAATACTTTTTAAACTATGTAAGAATCAAGTGGCTATAAAAAAAGTAGAGAATCATGAGAGACAAGCATCAGTTAAAAAGGGCGTGAGACAAGGTTGTAGTCTATCCCCATTAATATTTAACTTGTATGTAGAGGAAGGAATAAAGAAAATAAAAATAAAAAAAATATTCCATGTGGCATAAGTGTTCAGGGAGAAAAAATTAGTATGCTACGATTTTCTGATGACATTGTCTTGTTAGCAGAAAGGGCTGAGGAAATTGAGAAATTACTGAATAGCATGAACAAAATACTGAAGGAAGATTTTGGGCCGAGTATAAATCAAAGCAAGACCAAAGTGATGAAATGTAGCAGAAATGATACCAATACTAGTAGATGAATATAAAAATAGGATCGGATGCAATTGGAGAAGTAAGTGAATTCTGTTACTAAGGAAGCAACATTACAACAGATGGCCGAAGCAAGAATGATGTTAAAAGCTGAAAAGCACTAGCAAAAAGAGCCTTCATGAAAAAGAGAAATATTTTAGTTTCAAATATTAATCTAGGAATTAGAAAAAACTTTTTAAAACTCTATGTGTGGAGCATAGCACTTAACGGTAGCGAAACATGGACTTTAGGAATACCGGAAAGAAGGAATATTGAAGCATTTGAAATGTGGTGTTACAGAAGAGTGCTGAAAATTAAGTGGACAGACAAAGTAAGAAATGAACGAGTTTTAGAAATGATGGGTGAGAAAAGAAGTTTGTGGAAGAAGCTTACAGAAAGAAGAGACAGGCTGGTAGGTCATATTTTGAGACATGCTGGATTAGTTAATTTGCTGGTGGAGGGAACAGTCGTAGGTAAGAACTGTAGAGGAAGACAGAGATTAGAATATATGAAGCAGATAATTGAGGATGTGGGTTGTAAGGGGTATGTAGAGATGAAGAGGTTAGCACAGGATAGGAAGAGATCGAGGACTGCATCAAACCAGTCGAAAAACTGACAACAGCAAAAAAAAAAAAAGGTCACCCATCTGGGGGACCCAAAAACAATGTTTTTTTTGCACCGGGTCTCTTGTTGACCCAGTTATGCCACTGTTAGTCACATATGTTTTTCACTCATCATAACATTCAACTTTGGTGAGTGTTGAGTCATTTTGCCTATAGTTTACTGCATTAAAGTAGTCTCCTTCTTCCTTAGTGATGTTAATTTAATTTCTTTTTTAGTTATTTTAAGTACTCCTTACTTACTGCCTGTCTCTATACTCTATTGTGTCATATATATATATATATATATATTTTTTTTTTTTTTTTTTTTTTTTTTTTTTTTTTTTTTTTTTTTTTTTTTTTTTAACCAACCTCTTTACCCTTCTAACCTTGCTATTGTAGTATCTTGGTTCTACAATTTGCTTTATATCTGGCTTCGGAATAATTTCTTTTCCAATTGTTATTACCTCATTAAACTTGTGCTGTGTTCTGCCACTTGTCTAAAGTATCCTCCCATTACTGAGATATTTGCAAATCCCTGTTCACAGGTATTACTAATATAATTGTTTCCCAGTTGGCAACTTATTAAATTAAATCCTCAGCAATAATCACCACCATACAAGGAGCATTCACAAAGTTTCAAGACTGGTCCCAGAACAAAAAACATTACTAAACATTTTTGTACAGCAAACTAAAAGTCTTCAAAATACGACCCATGGGCATCAAAACAATACTGCCAGCGATTTTTCCATTGTTTATAGCCTTCCTGGGAATCTTCATGCAGAGTGCTGTCAACGGACCTTGTCGAGGCTACCTGGACCACTACAACCATGTTGAATCACTTCCCTTTCAAGTCTCTCTTGATTTGCAAGCTCAAAAAGAAATCACTGGGACCTAGGTCGCGGCTGTTGGGTGAGTACCACAGTATAGGCACGTTGATCTTGTCCAAAACTTAGCCAGTGAGGAGCAATGTGTGAGAGGGTGCATTGTTAAGGTGAAGAACCCAATTGCCTTTGATCACCAGGCAGACAGCAGACTTGACCTTTCAAATGGTGTAACACTTTAGTGTAAAAATGACCAATTCATGCACTTTCACCAAATTATCATGAGTTTGGCTTGTTGAAGGTCTCCCAGCATAATCACCATCTTAAACATCCTTGTGGCCATCTTTGAATATCTTGTACCGCATGAAAAACATTGCACATGACATAGCTTCTTCTTATAGACATCTTTAATCATATCAAAAGTCTCCGTAATTATTTTAATCAGTTTTGCACAGAACGTTATCAAATAACACTGGTCCAAATGATGCTGCATTTTCGACTCTCCAAGTTTTTGACCACTAAGAATTGGCAATTATCAAAGCTCTATTTCTGAGTGAAAATATTGTATTTTTCCCCACTAACAATAATCCTAAATCTTTACTTTATAATTCAAAGCCTTAAACTAATTAAGATGTAAAACTTGGCTGATGATGAATCTGTTCCAAACATCTATTAAATTTATATTGCAATTAAATTCCTATACATATTAGTAACTGGGCAACTTATCTTTGCTTGGCATCTTTCAATTCCTGTTCAGTATAAAACATTTCATCAAAATCTTTAGAGACATTTGTGAGAAATTAATTTTACCTATATACAAGAATTACTCATTGAATAGTATTAGACTGGATAGATTGGATATACCTATATTATCGAAACATAACGTAGTGCCATTTCCAAGATACCGTGCTCTGTGTGTGTGTGTGTGTTTGTGTGTAAAATCATGTTACAAACTATAAAAGCAAATCACTATCCACTTATGAAATTTAGTCCAAATTGCTAGAGACATTTCTTAGATAATTCAGTTAACCATTTCATAAATTGTTTTTAAAGAAAAATGCTGATATTATGTTCAATACAAATCTTAATTATAATCATGGATTAATTAATGATTTAAGATTAGTGGTATATCACTTAGACAAGTACATCTTCTGTGCTAAATTCACTCACTCCCACAAGACTATGTTCATACCTTGCATTAACTCCACACCTTCTGATTCAATCATGTCTTAGTAAAAGTAACTTTCATTATAACCATTAATAAAGCAAAATGTTAGGTGCTCCTAAGTGCAATATTGTATTTACAAGAACCCTGTTGTTTCGTATAGGACACGTGTACGAGGCTTTTTCAAAAGTTTGTAGATTTAGTAATATTTATGTTTATGTTAAAGGCACATACATTCAAAAAGTAAACAATGATTATGTTATAACTGCTAATATTGTCTTCAAAGAAGTTTTGTAAAGTAAAGAAGTTTGAAAAAATCACATCTGACAAAGCCAATATCTATTTTTTTATATATCTACTTTTTTAAATGTTTTAAAATTATATATGTCGTATTTAATTATTATGACTTTCTACAATAAAAGTGACATGTATTACTACTCTTCAAAATAAAATACCTTTAATTAATAAATATACTTGCACTTACTTATTTCCACAATATTATATTACTATTCGCTGATTATGAAGAATTGTTCGACGTTTAAAGATATAAGAAAGTTTTAGCCATAACCAAAGAGAACTTAACTAACATTAGTTGGCTTTCTGATACTTGAAACATCTATGAGATGGTGTCAGAGCCATTTCCAAGATACCAAATACAAGTATTGCTGATTTTTTTGTAAAATCATCTTTTCCCAGGGAAGACACCTAATTTAGGTAAACTTAAAAAACAAAATGTTGTCTAAAGATGAAATTTCATGCATCATTAGAGCCATTTCCAAGATGCCAACTATATATACAAGAATTGTCCTTTTAAAGATATAAGGTTTTACTATCTGATTTTCTGAAGACAGTATTCATAATCTGTACTGGCATACAAACAAACCTGTAGGGAATGCATTCAAACATTATTTCATCCCACTCTTTCTTCATGTTTCGCAAGTTTCTTTCAAGAGAATATTCTTTACCAGCTGCCATACCAATTTCATCCAGCTTTTCAGCATATTTTGGTAAGCCTAGTTCTATCATATCAGACAAAGTAGTTTCCGGCGTTGTTTTCAATGGAACTCCAACTAATTCACTAACCTATCAAAAAGAAATAAAAAAAATCGATACACTGAAACAGATGAGGATAAAAATAAGATGAATATATATTTTTTTTAAAATATAGGTATTTGTCATACATCAATAAATTCATCAAAAACCATTTAGAAGGGGACCTATCACAATTTATATAGTATAGAACTTTTACAACCTCTATCTTAAGACTAAAGCTTATATATTCATTTTCATAAGGAGACAGAAGTTTTAGAAAGTTGAAATTCTTCACATAATGTGATATTGCCAAATCCATTTATACAAATAGAGCTTAAAATTATGAGTATTTTGATGTGTAATATGTATAGGCGGAAAATTTTATTTTAGAAGATATTTCAATTTTAAAGTGCAAATTGCTAAGCTGTTAGGTGAAACACACAAAGGACAAAACACAAAATAAGAAATTATCAATTAATGAAAAGAGCTATTCCAAATTCTGATATCACAGGTTGTTGTCAGCATAGGTAGACTCATTATGATTAAAATTTGAGTAAGTTATGTAAATTCTAAGTTTTTTTAGTAATAAAAAGAAAATAAGGATCTCTAATAAAATATGTAGAAGGATGGAATTAGGTTCAGAAAATCGAGAAATTTCCAGCGATTATAAATATGATAAAAAGATTTAAAAATTTAGGGTGGGGGGGAAGGGAGAGTATTATTAGATGCTTCATGGTTTAATTAATATGAGAAATAACTAAGTCCATGATTCAGTTTCAAATTTTAACTTGCCTTATTGCTAGTGAGACCTCGGACTTCACGATACAGTTCACATATAAACATACACTTCTTCCAAAGACAATATTGCCATACACAGTAAAACTGTTCATTCAACACTGTCCTTGGCTGACATAATCTGTTTCCAAAATACTAAAATAAACTGAAACACTGTCCCTGAGACCCTCCTGGTCGCTTTATATAGGTTCCATCAACAGTTCTAGAACACTACAAAAGCTTCCAACAGATATTTCTCAAACATTAACAATACCTAAATAATTGAAAACATATTAAAAACAATCAGAATGAATACATAATCATTTACAATCTTTATAAAAATGCTTAGAAATAAAAATTAAAGATACTTAAACATATAAGTTCTTTTCATCAAACAAAATCTATTTGCACTGATTTACAGTTAACTGCCAGACAAATATACAAAATCACATTCAATCAAAACTGTAGCTTGTTAAAAGTGCTTCATAAGACACAATTCCCTTTAAAGTGAAGGCTTGAGGGCTGTTACAACATCGACAGAAAGTAAGATTTAATAGAAGCATTGCTAAGAAGTAAATGACGTCTCGAAAAATTAGAACAAATTTCCCCAAGTAATAAATGTAAATTGCAGCTTGAAGTAAAAAGGGGCCATATATTAATATTAGAAGTTTCAATGTCATGTCATGCTGGTAAAGAGCTGCATGGTTCAATTTCTGTTAATCACAGACAACTCTCAAAATGCAATTGTTATAGTAACAAAACATACACCAAAAGAGAGGGAAAATTTCAAAAAATAATCTTATATATATATAAATAAATTAGGATAGGAAAATGAGCCACCACTTACTTTTACATGATGGATGTGGGGCACGAACACACAGAAAAGACAAAAATAATAAAGTAATTTTTGGGATAAAATCTTCATCAATGGGAGAACATTATGAGAGGTGGGCGCAGCTGGAGACTGCCTCACAGAAAGACCGCCAGTCAGGAAAATGGTGGGGGTAAATTCAAACATCGGAAAAGAAGAGCTAATACCTGAGAATTGGAGCAGACGCGTCTGCCATGGATGTCAAGACTGTATGGAAGGGAACATTTGGTGTTGGAGGGATGGCAATTGTTAGAGTGAAAATATTGTTGAAGATTTGTAGGTTTCAAGTGAGTAGAGGTATGTAGGCACCCATTACTTAAGGAAACGTTCACATCATGGAAGGTAAAATGGCTATGGGAGTATGTCCAGGAGTGAAGGAGTGGTTGTTTAGGGAATTGAGGAAGTCTATTAAATTATTCTCTTTGTGGGTTCAGCTCATAAAAATATCATCTATATATCTAAACCACACAAGCGGTTTAATGGAAAGATTGTTTAGGAATTGTTGTTCCAGATGGCCCAGGGACACATTTGTATAGGCGGGGCCATGCAGGTGTCCATAACAGTGCTGCGTATCTGGTGGTAAAATTGTGAGTTGAAGGAAAAGTAGCTGTTTGACAGAATGAGGAAAATACGGCCAACATTTAGTTTGCAAAAACCCAGCACCTCTCCTTCTTTGTCTCCTTCCCTCTTATTTTTTGCCCATGTTCCTTATACAAACTCACAATTTCTATTCAATTTGGATGAAACTTCGTATATGTATACATTAAAACAAAGAGAAAAAATACTATTTACATTTGGTTTGCAAAGGCCCAGTCTCTTTCTTTCTCTATCTCTCTTTTAATTTCCAATGATCTTTCTAGAAACCCACAGTTTTTATATTATTTCGACAGAAACTTACACACATATATTTTAAAACAAGGAGAAAAATACTGTCTATACTTGGCTCTCCCCCATCACCCTACTTAATAAAAATTTACACTTGAAACCATTCAGTTTTTTGGAAATATCTCAAATACGGTAGGGAAATTGGCCAAAGTAGATCTTAATATTCTGAGAGCACGTGACCTTTACTGTCAAACATCATAGGACCAATTCAGATTGAACAGTTTCTAACCAAGAAATTTGAACTTGCATTTTAAAAACTAATTTCAAGCTTTGGTGACGACACAAATCTACAGTTTTTATTCAATATCAAAGGTACTTTCCACACATATGTTTCAAAATAAGTGAAAAATTATGTTAACATTTAGTTTACAAAACTGCACTCATTCTCCTCCTCAACGTCCATAAACAAATTTATAAGTGCAACTTTTCTGTGTTTTGCTTGTATCTCCAAAATGGTTGGGAAATCTGCCAAGGAGAATGGCGATGGAGAATGCTTATTACATTCTGATGAAAATGTGTAAAAGATCATAATTTTCATATTCAGCCCCTGAGCAACTCTTGGTATTCTATATGGGAAGAACAAACATACTGTGTTTCCCAAAGAACTAGAATAAACTTTTTCCAATTTATTTTATGCACAGAAAACTATAGACTTTCATTAATTTTGTGTAAATGTGTCTGCTTTATCTACATGTGCGTACTTAGTAAGGAAAATAGACATTGCAATGCATATTGGGCAATGTTAGTTTAAAATAAAATACCTACATCTTTATCCATACTCTGAAATTCGTAAAGTTGTGAGTAACAGAGGGTGCTCTCCACCAGAACTATCTCGATGCATTCATATCCTGAATTATACAAGAGAAGGAAGAGTTCATATAAGCATCGTTGAGGCACCTTATTTCTCTGATATTTCCTCTCATTGCAACCAAAATGGTTTGGGGGATGATGGAAGGAGCTGTTCACATGTTTGCCAATCAATTCAAACAAAAAAGCTACATTTTCTGTCTACCAAACAATACTATACCAAGCTACATAACAATTCTATGATGCTTTTATAACGACTTTGGCAAGTAGTCACAAATCGAGAGGCTCTTCTCTGTACTTTTTCTATACTGCCAATTAATCCCAATATGGATCCAAAATACCACAACAGTTGTCCAACTGTGGAGGCAACAGAGTTTTATAAGCTGTCTACTTTGTATGTGTGTTACAATTCTTCAAAATTTGACCTATGAATTGCAACACAGAATTAGCTCTACCTATGACTGAAGTACTGTGCAGATCCCATTCATGTTGCTTTGTAATGTTATGCCCAAATACTTCAGAAAATAGTCCATATCAATAACTAATCTGCTTACATTCTACCTACTCCTGAACAACTGGATTCTTTTTGTTAGTTATTTAATTTAAATTAATTTAATTTAATTGTGATGGACACCTTCTGTCACGGCAATTTACCTACACACCCATATTCCCCTTTTTATTTCTCACTTACTTATTCCCTCTACTAATTTCAACTTTAAATTGTTTTAACATTTTTGGTAAATTATTAATCATTTCTCGTGGTAATTATTCCAATAATTAACCCACTTACCCACGAAAGAAATTCTTTCCAGACCATTATGCCTGAAAGCAAGTGCCAATTTGTACTCATAGTCATCGTCATTTTTCCCTTCCATTCACCTCTCCTAATTCTTACATAAATATTTTTCCAGGGTGATATGGGGTGCCTGAGAGTGGTAGTACCTTTCGAGCATGGCTGACTATGTCTTGACTCAAGACAAGTCATGCAGACTGATCCACACCAGACATCCAACTCTCACTTGGTAGCTCCAAGAGCTATCACCCGGGCAACAGTGTTGTTCCACTGGCTAAACCAGGTGAGGGGAACCTGCTGCCTTGCAGGTTTGATAGGGGACTATCAAAGGCTAAGGGAGTCAACCCTGACAGAAAATCAAACGCTGGTCTGGAAACGTCAAAGTGGCAGCCCAACAGCCAGACTTGCTACCTCTTGGCTAGCAACCAATTGGTAGGACTAATTGTCTCTGCTTTCAAGTCTCAAAAAAGAAATAGTAGGACAGATAACAATAATGACGACATTGGAAAGAAAAAGGACACGAGCTGGAAAAAGAATAAAACCCTCCTTGGTACATGGAATGTGCAAGCACTAGCATACAAAGATGAACAACTAGATGATAACTTGAACAAGAAAGGTGTTAAGATAGCAGTCATAACAGAAAACAAGCGCAAATTGAAAGGTACAAAGGATACATGCAACTACGTTCAAATCTTCAGTGGAGTTGACAGAAATGCAAGAGCACAAGCAGGAGTCACGGCCATGGTACATAAATCACTTAAGTCAAAGATAGTACACTATACACTCTGGAATGAACGGATAATAGAAATAAGACTAAAAATGCAAAGTGGTATCCTGACAGTTGTGGGTGTGTATACTCCAGAACAGGGTAGAATGGAAGAAACTGACAAACTTTACATAAAACTTCAATAAATTCTAGATAAAATCAATAGACATGACTACCTTCTTTTTATGGGCGATTTCAATGCAAGGGTTGGAAATACAAGAATAGAGAGTAAAATAGGACCACATGGAGAACCAGAAAAAAATAGCAATGGTCAAAAATTGATCAACACAATAATCTACAATAAGCTCTACATATGCAACACACTTTTCCCACACAAAGACTCGCACAAATACACTTGGTACGCTAGAGGCCAAACATCAATCATAGATTACATTATAACGAATGAAAAACTGAGAAAACTGATACTTGACACAAGTGTGTTTAGATCCTATGAGATTGAATCAGACCACCACCTCTTGGAAGGTACAGCAAGATTTCCACCCCGCTGGCTTAACAGCAACGCTAAGAAACAAGAAATACATAAATCAAACCAAATGTCCTACAGAGTAGAACTCTTGCAAGATCAAACCATCAAATGGCTGTATCAGAGAAGATTAAGTGAAGTCGAAAAGAAGTATAAAGTAGAGGAAAATATTGAATTAGAATGGGAAAACCTAACCAAAATTCTGAAAGAAGCGGCAAATGAGAGTATAGGAATGAAGAAACGCTGGAATAGAAAACAAGGATTAAGAGCTTGGGATGAAGAAATCAAGAGTGTTATTGAAGATAAGAGAAATGCTTATAAGAGATATCTAGCAACAAAGAAAGCAGAGGATTTTAATGAATATAAGAGGAAAAGAGCGATTGCTAAAAGAGAAACACAGAAAAGGCACAGAGAACAATGGGACCGCTTCATTAACAATCTCGAAAGAGATGTAACAAGACCATCATCCACAACATTCAAAATTCTAAAAAAGTTAAACAGAGAAGTAAGATGTGACTCAGACATTCAAGTAATAAACAAAGAGACATGGCTAAAGTATTTTCAACAGTTGTGGACCAAAAATCAAGCAGACAATGAACTGGAGGTAATGTCACTACCAGAGACTAACAGCCCAGATGACATTCACTACAAAGAGAATCAGTGCTAAAAGCCTGTACAAGTAACAGAGCTCCAGGAGAAGATGGCATTCATATGGAACTTTTTAAATTCAGCAACAGGACATTTAAAGTACGACTGTTGAACTTTATCAACAGGATTTGGAGAGGAGAATACCCAACTCAAAGCTGGCAGAGGGCAATTGTCATCCCAATTCACAAAAAAGGAGACGTCAAGGATTGCAATAACTATAGAGGAATAAGCTTGATCAATTCTGGTTATAAAATTTACTCAAGCATTATTAAATCAAAATTGCAAACATTTTATGAACTACTACTTGGAGAAGAACAAAATGGGTTTCGGAAGGGTAGATCATGTGCAGATACTAGCGAATTTATCGTTTTTATTGAGATGTAGAGATAAACAAGTTATTCTGAAATGTGTTCGTATCAAATGTCATTTTGATACGGTAAAAGCAGAGAACATTCTCTCTCGAGCAAGTATGGCTCTGCTTCGCGAACGTATACAGGATTTGCGGAGAAAATTAGACTATGTGGATAAACAGTTGTATCAACTAAGAATTACATTGTCTAATAGGATCACACCATTCCTTTGGAACAAGTTTGACAGAATGGTTACGGAAGTGGCCTATAACGAATGGAACAAAGTAACAAATTCACAAAAATAAAAATTTAATAAATTAAATAAGAATAGTGATATCAAGACTACACAGATGACACAGATGACTACAGTCAGGAATCTATCTTCGGTGGCACTTAATGAAGATCAGATTTCAATTCTCAGTAAGGGATTCAAATTTGCACTGACCCCTTGTGAAATTCCAAAGGAAGAAGTGATAGTCGGCGTAGAACGTGCAGTACAAGGTTTGCCAAAATTGTTGGCAGAAAACTTAAGAATGGAGGTGGCTACTATTTTAAAAAAGGCAAAGCCACCTAGATCCAATATTACTGGGAAAGAAAGGAAAGCATTATTTGAATTAAAGAAGAATCCAGACATAATAATTCTACCTGCGGGCAAGGGAAATAGTACAGTGATTTTGGACACTAATATTTATAAGCAAAAAAGTGAGCAGTTATTAGAGGACAAGACATACAAAAAATTAAACAAAGACCCAACGGAAAACGTTGCCAAACTCACTAGGAAACTTGTAAACAACCTAAATCTTGCCTGGTCTACGAAACAAACTATATTGACCAGCAATCCAGTGATTCCGCTCTTTTACGGCCTTCCAAAAATACACAAGAAAGACATACCGCTACGTCCGATCGTGAGTGCAATTGATTCTCCAACATATGGATTAGCAAATTTTTAGCGAATAAATTAGAACCACTTACAGGTCATACAGACAATTACATAAGAAACTCGACGCATTTTGTGGACAAGATACGAAATATTTCTCTCTCTCAGAACGATCTTCTCGTCAGCTTTGACGTAGTTTCGCTTTTCACTAACGTACCAATAGAAGGAGTTATGGACATCATAAAGAAAAAATTTGATCATGAATGGAGCCAGCTGTTTCAGCATTGCTTGAGAACTACCGATTACCAATGGAACAACAATTATTATGAACAGCAAGATGGAGTAGCTATGGGCTGTCCCCTCTCCCCAGTGGCAGCAAACTTGTACATGGAAAAATTTGAATGTGACGCAATTTCTACTGCCACAAAGAATCCGTCAATCTGGTTTAGATACATGGATGACACATTTGTAGTTTGGCCACATGGAGAAACGGAGTTGAAAGTTTTTCTTGATCATATCAATAGTATTCATGCGAAAATAAAGTTCACGATGGAAATGGAAATGAATGGACAGTTGGCATTCTTGGATGTGCTGGTCAAAAGAAAAGAAGGGAAACTAACAAGCACTGTCTACAGAAAAGCTACACATACTGACCGCTATTTAAATGCTACGTCCCATCATCACCCTGCTCAAAAAAGAGCACTGATCAATAGTTTATTTTATAGGGCGGAGAGAATCGCGGATTCTGATCATATAAGGGAAGAAAAGAAACATCTTAATTGGGCCCTGCGACAGAATGGATATAGTAGTCGGATGATAAGCCGTGCTTTGAAATGCAGACAGCATAAGGACGACCACAAAATAGAAATGGAACAAAAGAAGAAGGCTCTTCTCCCATATGTAAAGGGAGTCACTGAGAGGATAAGTAAAGTGCTGGCCAAAATCAATGTCCTACCTATCTTCACCAGTAAAAATAAGGTTAGAAGCATTTTAAGGTCAGCGAAAGATCGTAGAGCGCCATTACAATCGAGTGGTGTGTATAAGATTCCCTGCGATTGTGGTCAGGTATACATAGGTGAGACATGCCGAGCAGTATCCGTTAGGGTGAAAGAACATCTTCGTCACGCCAGACTAGAACAAACCACGAAATCGGCAGTGGCGGAACACCAAGTAGAAGCAGGACACAAAATTCAGTGGGATAAAACTATGATCGTAGCAAAGCCAAAAGATTTTTTAGAACGGAAAATAAGGGAATCCATCGAAATTTATAAAAATCCTAACAATTTCAACAGAGATGGCGGCTATGGTTTAAGCCAAATGTGGAAGTGTGTGCTAGCAAATGAACACGTAACAACTACAAGATCGCTCCATAATACATAAACCTCTTTGGAACAGTAAATATTCTTTGGCGGATAAACAAAATCATCTTTGCCGGTGATAATAAACATCGAATTAAGTATCAAGACGGCGAGATAAGCAGATAAGCAGAAGCCCTGACGAAGGTTCCAGGTTGGGGCCGAAACGTTGGCGTTATCAGCAAAGAAACGCAGCGCAAAACCCGAAAAGAAACAAGTAAGTGCAATTTTTGATAATTTTGTCATGATCAATTTCTGATTTGTTCTTTTCTACTCCTCCTCTGATGTACTCTCTCCCATTCCTGGAAGATAGTTCCTAATGGACTCATTAAACTAGTCACTGAATATCTCTGTCATTTTAAAATCCTCAATAACATCCTTCCTAATCTACAATTGTCTGAATACCTTGTAAGGTATCCCTCGTTATATTTGCAATATTTGGTTAGATTTCGGGCCGAGTTTGGGGTTAACTGTAGTATCCGGTACCACACTTTAAATCGAGTTGACAACACTTTCCATACACTAAAGTGAATAAATAGTCCATAACCAATGTAAATAACATATAAATGGCATTAAATAAACGATATTCCAGCAGGAAGCAAGTAATAACATATAAAAGTAAACTCGTAATACCAGATACGGACATTGCTTAACGAGTTATTCTGAACCGATTTGAATGAAGGAAATGGCCATAAATAGTAAATATAGTCACTAAATAAACCTTTTATCACGGTTAATAAACTTTATGTTAAAGATAAACAGATAATTTCAATACAGTAATATCTAACCTTAAATTTTGGCGCATAACAGACTTTGGTATTTCTGAAGTGATTTTCGTCCAGTAAAGAGTATAAAAGTCTAATAATACACAGGCCTAGATTATAAACATAACTTCACATTTAAATACAGTTTAGCAGGTATTTTAAAGAAATAGACTGGATGTTTGAATAGTAGACTAAAGCAGTATGAAGATATCACATTGTAATGAAATTTGACGATTTTAGAGTCCTAAAAGTAGTCATAATAATCCCTGAGACAGTGTAGTAGATTAATTAACAGATTTCTGATAGTTTTCAAGAGTTTAATAATCACCAGAAGTAATTATGGAGGATTTTGAACACTCATTTTCTTAAACAGTTCACATAAATAATTTGAGGTCTTTTAAGTAGTTTCAGGATTTAAAGAGTAGACAAATATAAAGGGAATAAACTAATCTTTCAGTTTTAATAGGTGTTAAGCTGTTTCAAGCCGTAAAATACGAGATATCAGTGAATAAACAGGCGCCGGTAAACCAACTAATTTGTTCAACTTTTCGGAATTAATTCTAACACTTATAAGTCATTTCCAGAGCGCTAAGAACATGTAAATACCAGTTAACACACATAATTAATTTTCTAAACACATTTAAAGACATTTTACTAACCTGTTGTCTGTTAATCCAATCACAAAGTAACTTGCTATAGACACTGCACACATAAAATGCTTCTGCACTGATTTTAAACACAGTCACACAGTAAAAAGTAACTAATAAAATATAACAGCCATAAAGAGAAGTAAATTCATGTAAATCTGATGGTTTCCAACACACTAAGTATTTTTAAACATGAACTGAACATGTAAAATCGAACATCCCACTTCAACATTTTATTATTCAAAAGCCTATTTAAATTCAGAGTTAAAGAATAGTTTGCCGTAACGATCCATTCTTCTAGTTTCATACATATTAATTTCACGTCATTTAAAGCCATAGAACCGATGTTATGAATTTTCTAAAAACACTCTGTAACAACCCACGTGTAAATAACTAAATAATTTATTGTGTCTCAGAGGTAACAGCTACAAAGATGAAATAAACACTAAAATAAGCAGTTTAATTCAGGCTACACATTGATAATTTTTCCGGCTTGATAATCCACATAACTTCAGAGTTATACCATAAAACAATAATGATGATTACAACTGATTGTTAGAATTACTAGTATTACCATAACTCAACAGATTTAACCAAAGTTTATATTTTGCGAGAGACTAAAATCGGGAATAATATTTTGAGCCTAATTTCAAGTTAGTAATTAAAGCCAATTTTAAAAGGTAACAAAACATTGACTAATACGGTAGGTCACTTCACACATCCATATTTGGTAATTTTTCGGAGAAAAACTGCACCACGTGACCCGAGCTTATATAAGTCAGCTAGGAGATGTGGAAGGGGCACTTGGCTGGAACCTCTCGTAGTGACATCATGTAACCTCTCGTGTAGTGAATTCAACGGTGGCGGTATGGTGAGCGAGGAGGATGCCGGGAAGTGGTGACGTCATGGTAGGTCAGGCTGGACACGAGTCTATGGACAGGACGCGTTAGTGGCGGCCATTTTTTGAAAGCTGAAACCTTTGTCATTTCGGACTATCAATTTCCAAACATGTGAATTTCGAATTTTGTTTTGTTTTACCTGGGGGATTGCGGTCTGTGCTCTTGATTCTCAACTTGTGATTTTTGGTGAAGATGAATGTCCGATGGCCTTGCTAACTGTAAAATGACATTATTAACGTGAAAATTTTGGAAAATATAATTCTGTGATTTCGACTTGTGACTTTCATTTATACTTTAGTACCCTTCTTGTGGTGGGTTTAAAACTACAAGTGGCGACTGTGGTCAATGTTAACAGTTAGCATAAACATTTTAACACGGTTACAGAACTTTCTTTTGGACTTAGAATATTTTGGAAGACAAACTGGTTCAGGGGAAATAGTCGATATCACCCCCAGTATACGACTTGTCCCTGACAACCTCTCCTTCCCATTTCATGGAAAGGACAGATAAAATACACCCAACACTCACCAAAGTTGAAGGGAGGAGGGCAGCAGCAACACAAAACAACACACAATCAAAGAAAATACAATATTTCAGGTAAAACCCCTTTTTACAAGTAAACATAAGTACGTGGCTGCGTTGAACGCAAGGCTTGCACAAGCCCAGCCAGTTACTTCTGTTAACTTGAAAAGTGGTTTTTACCTGAAATATTGTATTTTCTTTTGTGCTGCTGTTGCCCTGCTCCCTTTAACTTTGGTGAGTGTTGTGTGCATTTTATCTGTCCTTTCCATATTGCCTCACGGCACTTCTTTCCTTTCATTGTCCCCCTCCCATTAGTTTCTTAACATCTTAATAGAAATTTCTAGATGCATTATTCAATCCCCCCCCCCCTTTTTTTGCACCAATATATTCTTCAAAAAACCATATTTAGGTTTCCTCTTTGCTATTATAATTCCCAGTTTACCTGTTTCAAGTATTCAATACTGACTTACTTTCACTTAGCTTGGTTGTGTTTTCCTCTCATCAATCTCTTTAACCCTCTTACCTCACTATTACAATACACAAGTTCTGTACTTTTGTTTATTTTCTGGTTTGGAATAAAAATTTGTTCACCAAGCTTCATAATCTGCTTGAACTCTTTTGAATTTGCCTTCACTGTAAATATGCCTGCCTTCCATTTGCTAAAGCTTCCCTTGAAATATCTCTATGGCTCAGAAATTTATAATTCCCGGTTTACCTGTTTCAACTATTCAATACTGATTTGCTTTCTCTTAGCTCGGTTGTGTCTTCCTCTCATCAATCTCTTTGAACTCCTTACCACACTATTACAGTACATAAGTTCTGTACTTTTGTTTATTTTCTGGTTGGCAGTAAAAATTTGTTCACCATTCTTCGTTATCTGCTTGAACTCTTTCCAATTTGACTCCACTGTAAATATTGCTGTCTTCCATTTGCTAAAACTTCACTTGAAATATCTCTTTGGTTCTAACATTTATGTCATTTTATAATGGTATTTATTTCTCCCATCAGTTTTTTATATTCTTTAACTAAATCCTCAACACCCATCGGAACTGCTTTATGATCTCTTATTCTTTCAGTTACTGCAGACCCAACAGGATTATCAACAGGCTTTTTTTAAATTAATAAATCCAACATGTTTGGTCTCCTTGTGTTATGTTTTACCACAAATGTAAGGTCACCTTCCACTACTGAAGTATTTGAAAAACTCTGTTTCCTCCTGTAATTAATCTTATTTCCTATACAGATGACACCTGCTAAATTTAAATCCCCACCAATAATGACCATTCTATAATCAACACTGAACATTGCATACGAATTTAGTTTCTTACCAAGAGTCTCATCTTCGACAGTCATTCTTCCACCGTAGTAAGCACCCAACATCTTTATTTTTTCTCTCTTATTACCTTAGAAATGTAACGCAAATAACTCATGGTCATGATCTATGAATACCAGTGAACTGTAGTAGTTTTTGCTAACCAGTATGAAACCCCTGCACCAATTGCTCCACTATCTCTGTGGTACATTCTGTATACATCAGGGAAAAACTTCAATGTCTAGTACTCCTTCTTGGTACCAGAAATCTACCCATACAATTAGTTGTGGTATATGTATCTCTATTAATTTTCCAAACTCTATTACTTTATTCATTGTACTTGTATGGTTTACCAGTAACTCTCTTATAAGTAGTTTTGTGATATTTTCAGCATAAAAATTTCTAGTTTCTCTTTAATATTAAGTCATCTAATCATTTTTCTGTTATAAATCAATAAGTTTAACATTATTGATAACTTGGGTAACTCAAGATTCATAAAATATTGCTTACTTCTGATTTAATTACAAATTGTTGCTAACTATAAATTATACCAAAAGCATTTGACTAAAATAATAATCTGGTTGGTAATATAGCAATCATTACCTGCTGCCAGTGCCTTTCCTTTACTCCTTTGTTGCATATGAAGGAAAGTACAGGCAGAAACTGTTTAAACTTTTCAACCTTGGCTCGTACCATCTCAGCCACACGTTTTGCTCCAGGCAAGTCATACAATGTTTTTGCTAACTTATAAAGAAGACGCCACATATTCTCTACTTCCTCAGTTACTGCTTCAGCGTCCAAATCCTTGAAAGGACCTAGAAATGAACAGTTTCAATTATTGCAGCATTTCAATTTGAGAAAGTTTATTTAAAAACTACTGTATCACTATTTCTATCTATATTTCAGGTGGTAGTAATGTGAAACGTGATCATGGATTCCAGGTATGTACAGGTAGTCTTGCTGATCAAAGATCTTGGTTGCAAATCAGTTGACTGCTAGTGTTGGTAGGTCAATCTACAACAGCATGGTATTCTTAATGGCTGTGATTAAATTTGGGTACATGTAGGGTCAAACATAAAAAAAAAATTCAAAGGCAAGACTTGATCTTGGTAAAAGTTGTAATTATTAAGATTGTGCTGAAAACTGAATGATGGATCATTCTGATCGAAGAAGGATTTCAGCCAAGTTCATTTTGCATTGCGTTTTGAAATAGGACAGAAGAGATCAGGACTATTATTATTATTAATAACAATAATTGTGAGGGAGCTAACACTCCAGTGGCAATTCCCCTAGTCATCTAATCACCCCTTATTATGTTACTGATAACAATATCAGAAAAAATAGTGAAAATACAAATCATTCATTACAGGAAAAAATCAAGAATGAAAATTACGAATATTAAGAGAAAATACTTAGGATTGTGACATCATGATCAGTAAAAATCAGGGTCATAAAGGAATTGATGCTATTTCAGTTAGATACAGATGAGAAACCTAATGAATAATTTTCAAATACATACAGAGTTTAAAGGAAAAAGAACAAATATAAATAAGGATTCTAATATTTAAACAAACTGTAAGCTCATGATGGAAACACGAATCCTTGCCCAACTCATAATTATTTATTTATTTTGCTGTCATCAGTCGTTTGACTGATTTGATGCAATCCTCCATACCTTCCTATTTTGTGCTAAGCTCTTCATCTCTACATACCCCTTACAACCTAGGTCCTTAATTATCTGCTTCATATTGGCCAATTTCTGTCTTCCTCTACACTTCTTACCTTCGACTGTTCCCTCCACTAAAAAATTAATGAATCCTGCATGTATCAAAATATGACCTACCAGCCTGTCTCTTCTTTCTGTAATCTTCTTCCACAAATATCTTTCCTCACCCATCACTTCCAAAACTCGTTCATTTCATACTATGTCTGTCCACTTAATTTTCAGCATTCTTCTGTGACACCACATTTTGAATGCTTCAATTTTCATTCTTACTGGTATTCCTAAAGTCCATGCTTCGCTACCATAAAGTGCTGTGCTCCACACATAGATACCTAGATCAATTTTTCAAACTAAACCATTTCTCTTTTTCATGAAGGATCATTTTGCTGGTGCTATTCTGTTTTTAATATCATTCCTGCTTCAGCCATCAGTTGTAATTTTGCTTCCCAAGTAAAATAATCCTCTTACTTCTCCTATTGCATCTGATCCTATTTTTATATTTAATCTACTGTGATTGGTAACATTTCACCTAAATTCCATCACATTCGTCTTGCTTTGATTTATAGAAAGTTCAAAATATTCCTTCAGTATTTTCTATATATCCTCAGCCTGTTGTGCTAACAATACAATGACATCAGAAAATTGTAGCAAGCTGATTTATTCTCCTTAAACACTTACGCAACATATTTTTTTTCCTTTACTTCCTATACTAGACGACCCGTGCGAAAATTTCGTGCATAAAATGCGATGAATAGTGAGGTTGAATATGATGTCACCAAAGCTGAGTTATTCTCTATACTCCTACTTCATTTATTGATTTTGGTAAGAAATCCAGGGAGATAAATGGCTCAAAAAACAAAAAACGTATTTTAGAAATATTGACATTTTTGCCATTTAAGGGTCGAATTACAAAAAATTCCTTTCGTAAAATATAATATTACCACGGTGGAGACATTATTCTTTAATATGATACCTCATTTATCTATATCGGTTAGACATCAAGGGAGATAAATCGCTTGTGACACAAAAATGCGTTATAGAAAAATTTATACTTTTTCCCTTTAAGGGTTGAGTTACAAAAACATTCTTTCTTAAAATATGATGTCACAAAGCTGAGGCATTACTTCTCATAATCATACTTCATTTATCAATTTTGGTTAGATATCCAGGGAGATAAATGGCTCGAGATACAAAAAACGTATTTTAGAAAAATTTATATTTTTGTACTTTAAGGGTCGAATTACAAAAAATTACTTACTTAAAATATAATGTTACCACGGCGGAGACCTTATTCTTTAATATTATATCTCATTTATCTATATCGGTTAGATATCAATGGAGATACACAGTCGTGACACAAAAATTCGTTGTAGAAAAATTTATATTTTTCCCTTTAAGGGCTGAATTCCAAAAACTTCTTTCTTAAAATATGATGTCATCAAAGCTGAGACATTAGTCCTCATAATCTTACTTGATTTTTCGATTTTGGATAGATGTCCAAGAAGATAAGTTGCTCGAGACATTTTAGAAAAATTGACATTTTCGCCCTTTAAGGGTGGAATTACGAAAAATTACTTTCTTAAAATATAATGTTACGACGGGTGAGACCTTAGCCTTTAATATGATATCTCATTTATCTATATCTGATAGATATCAAGAGAGATAAATAGCTTGTGACACAAAAATGCGTTATAGAACCATTTATACTTTTTCCCTTTATGGGTTAAATTCCAAAAACTTCTTTCCAAAAATATGATGTCTCCAAATCTGAGACAACATTCCTCATAATCTTACATGTTTTATCGATTTTGGATAGATATTCATGGAGATAAGTGGCTCGAGACGCAAAACACGCATATTAGAAAATTTGACATTTTTGCCCTTTAAGGGTCGAATTACGAAAAATTCCAATCTTAAAATATATTGTTACCACGGCGGAGACCTTATCCCTTAATATGATATCTCATTTATCTACATCTGTTAGATATCAAGGGAGATGAATCGCTCGTGACACAAAAATTCGTTATAGAAAAATTGATATTTTTTCCCTTTAAGGATTGAATTCCAAAAACATTCCTTCTTAAAATATGATGTCACAAAGCAGAGATATTACTCCTGATAATCCTACTTCATTTTTCGATTTTGGTTAGATATCCAGGGAGATAAATGGCTCGATACACAAAAAACGCATTTTAGAAAAATTGAAATTTGTGCCCTTTAAGGGTCGAATTACGAAAAATTCCTTTGTTAAAATATAATGTTACCACGGCAGAGACCTCATTCTTTAATATGATACCTCATTTATGTATATCGGTTAGATATTAATGGAGATAAATCGCTCGTGACACAAAAATGCGTTATAGAAAAATTTATACTTTTTCCCTTCAAAGGTTGAATTCCAAAAACATTCTTTCTTAACATATGTCGTCACAAAGATGAGACATTACTCCTCATAATCCTACTTCATTTATCGATTTTGGTTACATATTCAGGGAGATAAATGGCTTGAGATACAAAAAATGCATTTTGGAAAAATTGACATTTGTGCCCTTTAATGGTCGAATTACGAAAAATTCCTTTGTTAAAATATAATGTTACCACGGTGGAGACCTTATTCTTTAATGTGATATCTAATTTATCTATCTCGGTTAGATATTAAGTGAGATAAATCGCTCGTGACACAAAAACGCATTGCAAAAATATTGATACTTTTGCCCATTAGGGGTAGAATTCCGAAAATTTTCTCTCTTAATATATGACGTCACTAAAGTTGAGATCTTAATCATTAAAACGTACTTCATTAAACGATTTCAGGTAGGTATGCAGGGAGAAAAATGACTTGTAACAGAGAAAACAGCATTTTAGAAATATTGGCATTTTTGCCCTTTAAGGGTCGAATTCCGAAAAATTCATTTCTTAAAATATGATGTGACCAAAGTGGAGACCATATACTTTAAAATGACACCTCATTCATTGATTTCGGTTAAGTATGACGGAAGATACAGGCTTGTAACAAAAAAATACCTTATAGAAATAATATATATGATTGTTTCCTCTATATACAAGTTTAATAATATGGGGATAGACATTTATTTATTGATTTTATTTATTTATCGATCTTGTTTTATCGATCCCTGCTGAGGCATGACCTCTGGGATGTGAAACATGTCATGTTTAATACACATACATCCAATATGAATTATAATCATAGTAAAAACAAGTATCTTTTCAAAAGACAAATAAAGAAAATAACAATAAACATTAATTTTTACAACTGAATTTTGAAAAAGTCATGTTGAATACAATTAATTAATTTGTTCAAATTCTTGGATGGAGTAGAACGAGTTGCCAATAAGATAATCTCTCAGTTTTCCTTTAAATATATCTTTATTATCTGCAGACTATTTTATACTCTTGGGAAGTTTATTAAACAGATGTGTACCAGAATAATTACCTCCTCTTTGTACTGATGACAGAGATGTTTGTGTTTTGTGCAAGTTATTTCTGTTTCTTATATTGAAATTGTGTACCTGTGAATTAGAAGTAAACAGGTTAAAATGATCTATGACAAAGAACATGAGAGAATATATATACTGAGAAGTCTTTGTAAGAATATTGAGTTTTTTAAAAAAAGTTGTCTGCAAGAAGTTCTTGGTTGTACCCTACACAATATCCTAATAGCTCTTTTCTGTGCTATGAAAACTTTTTTACTTTGTAAAGAGTTTCCCCCAAAAATTATGCCATATGACATCACTGAATGAAAATATCAGGAGTACACCTGTTTCGTTAATTCTAGATCTGCTGTTAGAGAGTGTTCGTATTGCAAAGGTAGCACTACTTATCTTCTTCAGTAGTGAAGTGATATGTTAATGCCAACAGAGTTACTCATCTATTTCAATACCAAGGAATTTTATACTCTTTGTTTCTAATATTGAGTTATTTTTATAGCTTACTTGTAAATCTGGCTGAGCATAATTTTTTGTTTTAAACCTAATATAATGTGTTTTTTCAAAATTTAATGTTAATGAATTTGCCTTGAACCAATTTGATTTTTCACTAAGTACTTCACTTACATTAAATTCTAGATTGCGTTTTGGTGTTTTTCTTAGAATCAGGTTAGCGTCATCTGCAAATAAAACACCCTTAACTTTGTCAGATAAGTTTCCAGGAAGGTCATTGATGTACAACAAGAAGAGAAGGGGTCCTAGTACAGAACCTTGTGGAATTCCATGTTTTATTTTTCCCCAGTCTGATGAAGCATCTTTACTTATTTTAGAATCAAAAATGGAAACTTTTTGCATTCGACTTTCCATATATGATTTAAACCATTTACCTATGGTTCCATAAATACCATAGTATTCCAGTTTCTTCAAAAGTAATTCATGATTTACACAGTCAAATGCTTTTGCAAGATCACAAAATATTCCTACAAGGCTCATTTTATTATTCAGTTCCTCAAATGTGTTATTTAAAAATGAATATATAGCCATTTCTATAGATGATCCTTTTTGGAACCCAAATTGTGATTTAGTGAGGATATTATTTTGTCTAACATGTTTTATTACTCTATGATACATGACTTTTTCAAAACTGTTTGAAAATCCAGAAAGTAATGAAATGGGACAATAGTTATCTATACATGTTGCTTCTCCTTTTTTAAATAACAGTTTTACAACTGCATATTTTAGTATATTTGGAAACACGCCTTGCATTAAGGATTCATTACAAATGTGGGCAAGTACAGGACTGATACAATCTGAACATCTTTTCAGTAATTTGCTTGAAATATTGTCATAGCTGGAAGAATTTATAGGTTTTAATTGTTTCATGAGTTTATTTATTTCTGAGACTGTTACTGGTGGCAATTGCATTTCTACAAATTTATTTGGGAAAGCAGTATGAAGAAGCCTTAGGGCATTATGTGGGGATTGCTTTTCCTTCATAATTTCTCTACAACTGAAGTAAAATGTTTCTTAAATATTTCACAAATTTCCCCTACTTCACTATAAACATATCCATTTTGTTTTATTTTTATGTCTTTAGAGTGATTTACAGATTTTCCTGTTTCAGTGTTCATTATATTCCACATAGTTTTCATATTATTGCCTGAATTCTCTATTTTCTCTGATACATACCTGTTCTTGGCCTTTCTTATTACAATTCTTAGTATTTTAGAATAAAGTTTATAATGAGCTTTCAATGTACAGTTATCTGATTCTCTTACTTTTAAGTACAGGTCCCTTTTTGTTTAACAAGATACTCTAATACCCTTTGTCATGCTTCCCTTACCCAGTTCATTGTTTGGAGTATTGACAACTTTCCTTTTTATTAAACTTCCTTCGAAAATTGTTAGAAATATATTGAGAAAGGAATCAAATTTTCAATAACACCTTGTGCATTGTACACTACTGACCATTGTTCATTATTTAAGGAATCAATTAAATGTTTTATATTGATTTCATTAAAACCTTATCTCACACCCTTTTTAACTGATGCATGTTTCACATGATTCTCTACTTTTAGTATAGTCACTTGATTCTTGTATAGTTTACAAGGAATTCTTCTAACTCAATATTTTAGAAATGACTCCTTTAAAATTTTGAACATCTTGTCCCCCTTAACATTATCAAAAGTTTCTTCTAAATCAACAAACGCCATAAAAGTATCTTTGTTTTTTTTTATACACTCTTCAAGTATTAACCTTAAAGCAAGATTCGCTTCCTTTATACCGCGGTTTTTCCTTCATCTACTATTGCTTCTACTACCCTTTCTATTCTTCTGTATATTATTCTGATCAGTAATTTTGTAGCATGTGATGTTAGACTAATAGTGTGATAATTCTTTTATCTATCGACTATGCTTTCTTCTGAAGTGTGAAGATAATATTTTTATTAAATTCAGTTGGAATTTCTCCTGTTTGATAACTTCTTGATATCAATTTGAATAATCTTTTGATTCCTTCTTCATCTAGGAATTTAAGAAGTTCTGTGGGGATCTCAACAATTCTAACTGCCTTATTTGCTTTCTAGTCATTCAGAGCTCTTTCAAATTCTGTCGTCAAAACAGGATTTCCTATGTCATCAACATCACCTTCCTTTTCCATTACGCTATTGTTCAATTCATCAATGTATTCCCTCCATCAGATAGCTCCTTTGTCTGAGCTTCAAAGAGGTTTCCCATATGCTGCTTTTATGTTTACACCTCTTTCCTTCATTTCTCCAAAATTTTGTTTGATCTTCCCATATGAAACATCTACTTTACCTATGACCATTTCCTTTTCTTCAAACTTTTCTTGTGGTCATTTTTCTTTTGCTTTTTTGCATCCTATTTATTTGATTTATAAATTGCCTGTATAACTGTCTTCCTGTTTCATCCTGAGAATTTTTGTGCCATTTCCTCTGATCCAACAGCTCCAAAATTTCTTGTGTGATCCAAGATTTTCGGGCAGCTTATTCCCTAAAGCCTAATGTTTCTTTACCAGCTTTCATTATTTCACATTTCAATGTATTCAATTCGTCCTTGGTTGAACTCTTTTCATAGTTACTTCTTAGATCTAAGTCTATCATTTCTGTTTTGGTTTAATCACTTCCACCCTGTTCTGCTTAAATTGCATTCCTAATCGTTTGAATTTCAGCCTGCACTACATTGCTACCAACTTACGGTCAGAATCCTACTGGGTACGCTTTGCAGTCTAGAACTTGATTCCTGAATTTCTGTTTACCGTGATAAAATCCAGCTGAAATCTGCCTGTATCCGCTGGATGTTCCCTGCTGTATAGCCTTCTTGCATGGTTCTTAAACAATGTGTTTTCCATGAACAGCTTATATCTTTCACAAAATTCTAGCAACCTCCTTCCATGTGCATTCATTTTACCTAAACCAAAACTTCCTACAGTACTCCCCTCTTTTCCTTTTACCACTATGGCATTCCAATTACCCATGATTATTAGATTTTCCTCCACATTCACATATTGAGTTAATTCCTCAATTTAGGTGTATATTTTCTCTATTCCTTCATCATCTTCCTGTGACGCTCCTTGTACTAACGTGGTTGGGCCAGTTTTTGTTTCTAACCTCATCAAAATAATCCTGTCACTAAAATGTTCATAATAATCCATCCATTTCCCTACTCTCTTATTCATTACAAAACCTACCCTAGAAACTCCACTTGTGTTGATTATTCAGTGTTCCCCAGACCAGAAATCCTATGCATCCTTCCACTTAATCTGACTAATCCCGACGATACCTAACTTAAGTAATTCCATCACCCTTTTTAAGTTTTGTAACTTACCAGCCATATTCAGACTTCTAACATTCCATGCTCCAACTCGTAGAATGATGACTCCTCCCTGAGTAGTGCCCACCCGGAGATCCAGTTGGGGGACGATTTTATCCAGGAAGAAGCCATCATGATATATGTAGTTTTAAATGATTACATGTCCTTGGGATACCCTTTTAGTCTTTAATGCAGTGGTTTCTGTTGGCTTCTGCATCCCCATGCCGTTGATCATTTCTGATTCATCCGCCTTTAGGGGCCGTTTCCAACCCGAAGAACAAGAGGGTGCCCGGGACTGTTCCCCGCTCTTCTGCCCTCCTATAGGAGGCCGTTGGCCAGCAGTGGGTGACTCCTTAAACTGGGAATTGCCAGAGCCTCATCGGTGCAAACAGGGTGCACCACGTGAAGGAGAGGTTGACATTTGACTGGAAAAGGCTAATATCGTCTCTACCAAACCCTTACACCCCAATTCATAATTAAACAGTTTAAATAAGTAAAGGCAAGTATAGAAACTATTAGGTATATAATAAAATAGTATTTTAATGTGTCTAAAACAGTTTAAAATAGAAATGAAAGGTTTTCAATAATGACATAATTTAACGGAGTCAAATCCAAAAATGTTGAGTTCTGAATCCAGGTAAATAAGCATTGGAGACATATATCAGATTAAAAGGAATTAAAAATATAAAAAATGATGGTATATTCAGTTCATAAAGTTAAAGGGAAGTATTTAATATTTAAATGATAAAATAACACCAATGCAACTGTTTTTGTAGCTGTTTTGCCTCTCATCGCCTCATCACCCGTGACAAATCTATTTTAAAATTTTACATTGAGTTTACATACTTATTAAATGATGTTTGACATAATTCAGGATTGAAACATATTCTGATTATTTACAACTTACTATTTACATTAGTGGTTTCCAGGTTTCTAACCAAACATGTCTGCTTTCTCTCAAAGCATGTTTCTGCTAAAGCCATTTGTCTTGGCTGTTGCATACTGGATGTAAATGTTGTGTCTATCACTACTCACTTGTTTATGATGGCTATCTTGTTTCCTTAATGTCAAGGTGGTGATGTGCTGATAGCGCCAGTTTAGAAAATTGAGTGGGAGAGTAATGTTTTCCTATTTTGTTTCCAATTTTATGTTAGTGTGTGAGTGCATGTATTTGTTAGGTTTATTTATTTATTGTTCTTTCCTTAGTGTAAGGTTAATGTATGTTTACCAGTTTGATAGAGTTTGGTTTGCTATGTGGTCATTCAGTTGCCAATTCTTTATTGCTTCCTGAATTTGATAGTTTTCTTGTAGAGTGAGGGCATTGTGTCTGTGATTGTTGATTGTGAGGATTTGCATCTCTGTGTTAATGTCTGTTGGTAAGTGATCATTTTCCATTAGATGTTCAGTGAATGTGGGGTGGTTGGTGTACTTGAGTGCCACTGTAAACAAGAGAGTAGTGATGGACACAATGTTTACGTAAAGTATGCAGCAAATGGTTTTAGCAGAAACATGCTTTGGAGAGAAAGCAGAGATATGTGGTTACGAACCTGGAAACCACTAATGTAAATAGTAAGTTGTAAATAATCAGAATATGTTTCAATTCAGAATTATGTCAAACATCATATAATAAGTTAGTAAACTCAATGCAAAATTTTAAAACAGACTCGTCGCTGATGATGCCTTGATGAGAGGCAAAACGCGTGCGGCATTAAAGCTACAAAAATAGTTGCATTGGCGTTATTATACCATTTAACTTACTGAGGAACTGCGGAAAAATGGCCTACAATGACACTGCATTTATTTAATATATAATTTCTGATTATTGAGCCCCAACATCGCCAGAGGCTGTGGATAATGTTGTTTTGACTGATATTTAGTGATAAAGGTTTGTACATTGTTATAAGTGATATTAAAACAGACCAGAATTAATAATTAACTAGCTGGTAACCACGACTTCGTTCGTGACTGTAAAGGATTTGGATTGACGGCTACCAACATCTAACCACCATAGTGCACGATGGGAGACTCGATGTTATTACCACACACAAACGCCAGACATTTGCACTATGTAGTTCAGGCAGCAAAGTAAAATATACAGTGACACATTTCTTTGGTCAAAATACGAAAATTTCCTTGATTGGCCACAATCACCTGTCCCTTGGCTACTACCTAACAGCAATATCTTTTTCTTCCTATCTTTTCCTTCTAGGCCTCTATTAATAAAAGTTTGCTGCACCTTACCTACTCCTATATATATACACGAGTCTCTTCTCCATCTGACTCAGATAATAGGTGAAATCTATGTCTCTCCACAATTTCTGAAGTTTATGGCTTCTTCTTCAAATTAACCATATCTCCCCTGTAACCCATTATCAACTTTCAACCATCCTTCTCACCCTCCTCATTAAATCCATCAGCACTATTTTCTGCTTCCATTGACTGAACATGCACAGGCTAAGCACCAACAGGGAGAGCCTCCAAAAGCACAGCTCCTACAGTTTGAACCTCCACAGGCCAAGTTTCAAGCAATTCCCCAATCATTTCATCCTGCTCTGAAATTTCCCTATCCTGCTCTGAAAGTTTCATATTCCTAAAACAGAACAGACAATGCCATACAAGAGCCTCATTTAGTTCCCTTTTTCCCTCAGCCTTGAACGCCCAATGAAACCACTTTTTACATCCACTGGAATTCAATCATTCACTAGCTGCCACACTTTCTAGGCATGATTTTCTTAAATAAAACCAACTTGTACCTTTCAGATGAATCTTAAGGATTAAATTATGATACTATAGGTGGTAATACAGTAACCTCAAGAATCAGGGCATAAACTATGGATTTAATCAGATACCATACATAATAAATTAAAATTGTTAAATAACTTATTCCACAAATATTATAACATTCTTAATAAACTAACTACCAAGCTTTCAGCTATCCTTTAGAACAGGTGTGGCCAACCCGCAGCCCGCGGCCTTGAACATTTTCCCGGCCCCCGAGATTCATCATATTTTTTATATTTAATTTTTAGTGTTATGCATTTCTTTACAATGTGCGTTTAGTATCATTATAATATTATCTATTTTTAAATTTAAGAATAATAGTAAACACAGTAATAATAACTCATTATGTTTCAATTTTACACTCCAAAAAAGTCTAATATGGGAATATTTAATTACATATGCGGCCCGAGAGATATGATGCATTTCCAACAGGGCCGGCAAGATCATTTGGTTGGCCACCCCTGCTTTAGATAAACAAAAATCTTACAACAATGAAACAATTTTTATAAGTCAATATAAATAATTCTTCTCTCTAACAATAATCATAATAATTTAGTTGACAATTTAAGGATTTTAAAGAAATTTAGTCTACAAACATAGCTACTGGTATAGTAAATAGATATTCGTTTTAGCTCCATTACGGGGTAGCACAATAAGTTTGAAGGAGCAGCAGTCTCACAGTTTTTGCTCCAGATGACAAAAATCCTAGATCTGCAAGCAACAACTATTACGCAGTTCCTGTCAAGTTAAATTTAATGTGGATATATATCGATTTAAATAAAATAAAACTTAACTTGATTCAATTATTTATATACTTACATTTCAATATCATCATCATCAATTATGATTCAACAATAATAATTCAACTTTGTCAACCAAACATAATTTGATTTGACACTATAAAAACTGATGTGGAGAAAAGGCCAGAGACACTAGAGAGGCGGAAAGTGTTTCTTTTATTTATTATTATTATGGTTTTCATAGTTCGCCACAGCAAAGGCAGGCAACGGTAACTAGACCATACAACCTTATCCTTTGATATAGGTTAATGAATTTCACGAATGCATTCTATTGTTGTCTTTATGATGCCATAACATAAAAATATGTGCAAATACTATTTAGTATTTCCAAAATACAAAGATAAAAAGAAAAAGTATCTAAATACAAGAAACAAAATAAAGATTAAGAAAAGTATTTCAGATACAATATGAAAATACGTATTTTGTATCTTGTATCTGTATTTCAAATACTTGTACCTCAAATAAGTCACATCTTTGCTGATGGCAGGCATGTTAGCTTGCCGAACAGTGCAATTTTCACATTGATTTAAAGAAAAGGAATTTTAACTTCAAGATATGTTAAAAGAGTCAATTCAAACATAAGAATGGAAACTTTCTTGGTGTATGCATGGAATAAAGTCTTCACTTCTGTACCACTGGATAGTGTTTTGAAAACATGATAAATCATCTTCACCAGGTGTGAAGACATCTACACAGGTTGGGTGACCGTCAGATACTGAGAAAGCCCAGGTGCTGCATGTCAAAATATAGCCAACGGCTCTCCCTGCCAGCCGGCTGGGAAGCTAATATTGAGGCGTCTATGGCGATTGCTGGACAGACGTGCCACGCTCTCTACGTAGAGTTGCCAAGGCTGGTTTTCATGTCTCACTAAGACATAGCCCATTATCTTTGTTGAAGGTATAGGTCAATCAAATTTCAATCACTTCTTTGACTACTGACTCCAAAAAATATGAGGTCCAAGCCAATATCGCACACCGGTTTTGACAGTGCGAACAGTCTGGCCGATGTAGGACTTTCCATGCTCACACGGGATGCTGCAAAATTCTGGGAACTCTGAGGCCAAGGTTATCCTTAACTGAGTGGAGGTAGTCCCGTATTTTAGCTGATGGTCAGTAAAAACTTTTTTCACATGCTGTGCAAGAATTCTGCCAATTTTCTCTGAGGTGTTTCTTCAAGCAGAATGGTTACACCAAAAGCGAGATAAGAAAGGCTATTGATCGCAACCCAGAGAAAAATCCACTCCAGCAGGAAGAAATGTCTAAGGCCACCACTTTTCTGCCTTTCGCCGGAAACACCTCACAGAAAATTGGCAGGATTCTTGCACGGCATGGAATAAAATGTTTTTACTGACCACTAGCATAAATACGGCACTACCGCCACTTAGTTAAGGATGATCTTGGCCTCAGAGCTCTCAGAATTTACAGCATCCTGTGCAAGTGTGGAAAGTGCTACATCAGGCAGACTATTTGCACAGTTCAAAACCGGTGTGAAGAACACAAATGCTATCTCCGCCTAGGACAATACAGCAAGTAACTGATCACAGAGCAAGTGTACAACCATGGCCACAGGGTTGACTTTAATGTTACGATATTAGGACCTCATATTTTTGGGACTCAATAGTCAAAGAAGCAATTGAAATTAGATTGGCCGATTCCTTCAACAGAGATAGTGGTCTATGTTTTAGTGAGGCATAGAAACCAGCCTTGGCAACTCTATGCAGAGAGCGTGGCACGTCTGTCCAACAATCGTCATAGATGCCTCAATATTAGCTTCCGCGGCCTGCAACAAAGATCTGTAGCCCCGCCAACTCACAGCCAGGCGCGGGCCACAGGAAGAGCCGTTGGCTATATAAGGAGGTAAAGCACCTCGGCTGTCTCAGTATCCTACAGTCAGCTGACCTGTGTAGATGTCTCCACAGATGATGAATATGACGGAGCTAGTCGTCAGAGTATTGTGTTTTCAGAACATTATCCAGTGGTACACCCGTGAAGAATTCGAGTCAAAAACATTTTCCATTTCTCATCAATAGTTAAAACTAAACTTTGGGGGAATTATGAATTTTAAATAAGTGAGTGAGTGATGTACAATGTGTGATTTTCTGTAAAGTAGCCAGAATATTCATATTAAAAGGTCAAAGGCAATTCAACTTTATAACTGTAATTTAATCTGATACTTTTGGTAAATAAATGTAGTGAACTTCAGAACATGTTTGGAACTTAATTTGAAGAGTCAATAATTATAACTATTACTCATTACAATTTAAAGTAATAATTGGAAATTGTTTTTAAGGAACTGATGGCAGAATTAATAGGAAAGAACTGAATTTCATATTCAACTGCAAAAATTTGGTTATAACCTTGTATATAAGAGACACAGACAATAATTTTTATGCAACATCACACTGAAAGATTTAATCAAAGTTTTGGAAAATCTATATAAATGAGAAAATGAGAAAGTTTGGATGGGTATTTGGATGTACTTCTGGAATCAATCACGCCTTAATAACTCAACATATTTAAATGAATTTTGGCATGAAGTCAGTTAATTGTGTGCTAAGTGACATAGGATAGATTTTATCCCGCAAAAACACATAGCTCTTTTAGAAATTGGCCATTAATATCAATTTGCTAACAACAAAGAGTTTCCTACTTCGTAGATAGCCGTACCACATTTACTCTTTGCTTTTTACGTAAATCATAAACACTACTTTTCGGAAATAAAAGCAAAAACCTTCTTACATAGGCAAGTTTGTGTTTAGTTTAAAGCCATAAAACCAATGCACTTGACAAATAATAATTTGGAAGCAGGAAATATAAAACTGTCCTTAACCTTGAATTTTTTTAATAAAGGTGGGCACTGTTGTTAAGTTCACAAAGAGATGTTTACATTTGCGTACATAAAATAGTATGACATCTCAAATATTACACCATAATTTCATTCGTAATATGTGCGTCATAATAAATGTGAAAAATCAAAGCTTGGCGAAAAAAAACAACATAAAATACTATGAGTATACCAGCACAAAAGTCGGTTCACTAAAAGTTCAAAATGATCATGCCCGAAAAGTCGTATTTATAAAAATTTAATGGATTCCATTCCATCTCGGTTTAATTTATTTCCTGTTTCTTTTTTGTTACTATACAGTCTCTGTATTACAAATTATTTTTGCCAATATTTAAAACTTAACTAACCCCTATTATTTTTTGTTCAGATAGAAGAGACTATGATTCATGAAACAGTGCTTTTTACTTACTGTTCAATATTCTTCAAATATGCATCGAATCCTTCACTTAAACCAAATGTATTCAATGTGCTAATGTAGAAACTTATTGTTTCATGAAGCAACACTGGAAGTTGTTTACAACACAATACACCTCATTTACAAGGAGCTTATGAAAGCTGCTTATTGATTACTAATAATAACTAAATTCCTTCTGCCTTATGCTGTAACAAAAACATTATGGTCCAGGCAGCATTTCAACCAAACCACTATTTCTGTTAATATTGCCGCTACAAAATCAAACGATTCAAACACATCTCAACACAATAAATGCACTTGAACTACATTTCAAGTAGTAACAGAATTTTGTATATCAAGATTCCTAATTAGTGTAGCATAAATAACTATCACAATTAATTTCATTATACACCTAACTAAATCATGAGCAATAAAAGCCACTTTATCGTGATGTAAACTTCACCAGGTATATTATCAATTGTAGAGAATTATGGACTTTCCGTTGTACACTGTAAGTTACAAGCATTTTAGCATAATTTTTTTAATTATGTTACTTCAATAATTGCCATGAAGCTGACGACATAGTTCATGTGGCTGAAAGCAGTTTCAGATGTATTCAGTATTTAATTTACTGCGTTTTTATGAGTGCCACATTGCCAGCGTCATTATTCGGGTTCATTTAGTATCGCAATCTGAAATAATAAGTCAAGTTTATTTCGCTATTCATGACGTCACTAACATACAACACAGTGAATGTATTAATGTGCAAGTGATAGAAGCTTTGATTTTCTAGCGGTAATTTTAAAATGCAGCCTGGGTCAGAATGAGAACTGAAACATTATTAGTTATTTAAGTTTCTTTCAAGAGTGCCATTTTAGTGACATCATGTATCGTTTTGTACCGATATTGTATCAAAAGATTTATAGTAAGTTTGGACGATTTAGCAGAACAATGTGGTGTTGTTCAAAGTAAATTTTTGAAATTTATCAATGTTTTATTCAGATAATGGAGTGGCAGAAAAGCGGAGTGGTTATTCGCCGGTAGTCATTCAATTCTGTTTGCAGAGTGAGAAACCAAGAACATATTTTAGTGCAGAATTAATGTTTCAAAACGAATGAACAAAATGTTAAGAAACTAGGGCTATGAAAATAGCCAAAGCCCAGGAGACAAATCCTCATGCAGAGCTGCAAAGGATTGAGCAGTTGGCACTTCTTGGGGTTTCTGAGGCTGATGAACTGCCGGAGCAGTTGCAAGTTGAACGACGACAGCAAACTGAACACTTGGTGTCGGAACGATCTGCCGAGACACCAGTATAAACGTGAGCTCAGTGCAAAGAGCAAGCTGAATGGCAATCGATCTCAAGAGCTGCTGAAACATAAGCAAACGATAAGGTGGAGACAAGAACATGCCGTATGTTTGGCATTGCAGCGAGTTGCTGAAACACCCGAACAAACGCGAGCTCGGCGAGAAGAACAAGCCATCCATCAAGTACCACTGAAACACCGGAGTGACAACAGAACGCCACATATTTGGCATCACCACGAGTTGCTGCAACTTTGGAACAATCGCGAGCTAGGCGACATCAGCATGCCAATTATGGAACCATTAAAACAGCTGTTTTCTAACAACACAGATGAATTGTGGAGATTTTTGAATCTGATCAGAAAGTATAATTCCTGCTTCCTTATGATGTCTTTTGGAACTGATAGAATTGTTGCAAAGATAGGATTTTCACCAACATTTACTACCCAGAGGCAAGTATATGACCGAATTAGATCTATGCTTCCTTCTTCGAATACAAAACCACAGTTTTTACAGATATATTTCATGGGCGATGAAGAAGCAGAAACTGAAAGACATTATAGAATTATTGAAGGGACTGAGAGAGAGACCATACAAAAAATACAACGGGGAATTACATGACAACAATACCTTGGTTAGGGAATTCAAAACGGTTTTGGAGAACATGCCCAAAGTTAGGGCTGGAATTAGGGGTCAAATGTACCCTGTCCTGCCAGGATTATGGGGGGCCCGTTCACCGGCTGTAGTGGCCCCCCACTCAACAAGTTGTAGAGCAAAAAAAATAGGTCGCCCATTAGGCCTGAGGGAGGGCCCTAACTGATGAATTCGCCAGGGGTCCCCGCCCTGCACGAAGTAATCTGCAAGGTAGTGATCCACCTCGACCGTGTGCCACAAGGACAACACAACAGATGTTACAACGCATCGACGAGTTACAAGATCGCAGTACTCCTACCGGGCATAGGGGACCTAAAGTTCAACATCGAATCAGAACCATGTGAGCATTCTGGCGTACTTCACATCACACAACAACCTGTGCCATAGGTGAAAGTCGACCTGAGAACCTATGAAAATCCTCACCAAGACTGGGATTCAAGATGGGGACTTTTTAATCTCCAGATGGACGCCCTAATCACTGAGTGTCCAGACCTCTCAAGAAAATCTTATATTCATCACTCTTCCACGCGGACAAAGTCACGGGTAACTGCTAGTTTGTTATATATCTTCCATTATAATGACTAAAGACAAACTAATTGATGCATTGACTGATCCACAGGTGGAAGGAGTTGCCAAGAGTTCTCCACCTGTTCCTGTTTCAAAAAGTGAAGTGAATACACACTGTGAAGTGTAGAATTGGCTCAGAACAAGATTTCATAACTTTTTGTCACTAAATGAACTCAAGACTAAGTCTGTTTTTATAATAATTGTTTTTGGTGGGATTTCATTTATTTTTTGTAATCTGACTGCTTAATCTGAGTCATTACTCAAATATAACAGTTACATTTGAAAATCAGTGGATAAAGACTTTTCAGAATTTGAGACATCAATGTACATGTGTCTGTTCCAACAATGCCCACACTTTCTGCAGTCAATTGGTGTGCATCATGTGTGAGCAATGATGATAGTGATAGATTTAACTGTCACCAGATGTAAATTCCAAGTAACTTACAAATTAAGCATACAAACAAAGTAAAATTTAAGGAGTTAGTTAAGCTTGCATAAAAGAAATTTAGCTTTATCCAGAGAAATGCAACTAACCTGCAATTTAGTGCCAGAACATTTCATTTTTGTGGTTGCTATTTAATAAATATGAGGAAACTCATCAATATTCGACTTTTCCTTTAATTTGGGTGCAAAACCATATATGTGTCCTAAATACCTGTTTCTAGGACCACTGAAGGAATAGTGGAACTATGGTGACAGTGGGTTGCCGTTAATAGTTTAACTGAACTTCACTAACTTCCAAATTAATAAGGGGAATTAAGTAAATTTTAACACATTAGTTAAACTTAGTAAGCTCTGTCTATAATTCAAATCTGAATCACATAAACGTTTTAGGATAGAAAGTGATTCAACATTTTGGGTAGGTAGATATGGGATTGGAAAGTGAAAAAAAGTTTGTTAGGGTGAAGGGAGATTGTTGCTAATATTATACAGTTTTAATTTATAACATTTTTCTATTCATTTTATTTTACTTTGCTTGACCATTACAGGGATTATAATTATTGCTGGTCAACTTTTTCCCCCAACACTGCCATCTCACCATTCTCCGCACTTGTTTCATCTTTGATTTTGTCATTTGCTGAGTCTACTGAGCATACATCTGATGCTCTTGCAAAATGCATACCTTTAATCATGAATAAGATTTATACTCAATTATTGTACAGTGTGTTCATATTTATTTGTTTCTTATGGCCATCCTTCCATAATTTGTGGTGAGGGATGCATTTATTTTCCATAGTCTTCTTTATTTTAATTTACAACAGCATCTTCACCAAATAAACTCTTCTTGGGATTCCAGCCACATAAAATAGTCACAACTTGTGGGATGTTTTGAAGGCATCTACCTCAGCCCTCATTTTCAACCATATGTGGCACTGTATAACTGTTTTTCTATGCACTGCGGCAGAAACTATGGATGACAAACACGTAACAGGTAAAATTTACTTTTGCCCACAACTTCTGAAGTGTCTGGCTTCTTCATCCTACTGACTGTACACCTCTTATAACCTGTTATCAGCACCCAACAATGCTTCTCAACCTCTTCTAACAAATCATTTCTAATTTCTGCCCCTACAGGGTGAGTCTCCACAGGCTGTGCCTCCACAGGTGGAGCTCTGACAGGTGGATCCTCCACAGAGAGAGGCTCCTTAGGTGGAGCCCCCACAGATTGAGCATTCACATGCTGAGCATCCACACACTGAGCCTCCACAGGCTGAATATTCATAGGTTGAGCCCTTACAGGATAACATCCACAAGCTTAGCCTCCATAGGCAGAGCCACTGCAGGAAAAGCCACTGCAGGTGGTGCCTCCACAGACATGTGACAGAGTGAGCCGTAAAATGATGTTAAATATTGTGAAAATCATGGAGAATTTGATAAAATTCCTTATTGGGTACAGGAATTTTTAAGTTGTAGATACCAGAGTGTTAGGGTAGGAAATACTGTATCACAAGAAGGGAAATACAATATTCAAGTGCCTTAGGATAGTGTACTGGGACTATTGCGGATCATTTTTCTAATGAATGGTTATGTTTTTGGCTTACAATCAGAAATCAAGTTGTTTAAGGATAACAGTCAAAATGTACACAAATATACAGTGACCCAATTAGGATATCTAGCTAGGTAGGTCAATAAGACTTTAAATGCCAAGAGGAAGCAACTTATTATGTAGACAGATAAAAAAAACTAAACATTGTTTATTTTTATAGCTTGGGGAGGAAATTGATTTTTGGAGACCTTAAGTTTAATACCTTGAATTAAATTTGATAATAAATTCAAGTGCACAGATGGTATGAAAAGGTTTCAAAGTCATTCATTTGTTGAAGAGGGTAATGATAAGATTAACTAGAGATGTGAAGGAATTGGGTTACAAAATGTTGGTATGACCATTGGTTGTATAGGACCCACAATTATGGATTCAAATACAATAGTTGGAGGGGGGTTGAGAAGATAGCTAGATTTGTTGCAGGAAATTACTGCAGAATATTATCAGTAGTTTACATGATGAAGGAGATGGATGGTAATTCTTTGGAACAAATAAGATTGAAGAGATCATGGGGTATTTATTTGAGATGAAGAGTGAACTGAGTCTCTTTGGCTTGGAGTTCTTCTTTTTTTTTTTTTTAAAAAAAAAAAAAAAAAAAAAAAAAAAAAAAAAAAAAAAAAAAAAAAAAAAAAAAAAAGATATTTAGCCAGATAAGATTTGCATGAAGAATGTTTTGACAGCTACCTTCACTGATATCGTCAAGTGAAGTAATACATAAAAGCTGTTACTGCAACATCCAATTACTGACTGTTGCTGAAATATTTTCACAGTAATCTCTTTGAATTAATAATTCGCTTTATGCTGACAGCAAAGGTAGCTGTTGAAAATTCATTCATGGCAAAATTTATCTGGCTGAACATCCAAGAAAAATTAGCTTGCAAACAATAAATGAATGTGAACATTTTCTTTTGTCGCATATTGGAATAAATTAAGAAGGTTTACCAAATACACTGAATAAATCCATAAAGGGCAAATGTATTATAACAATAACAGGAAGAAGAAGAAGAAACAAGTAAATTGGTTTATAGTGAAATTGCTATCAGAGCATCTGCTCTATCAGCATTAAATTAATAGGAGTTAACATTATGATAGAATAACATATATTATTTTGTTAATGTTTTGGTCAGATTTTATATTTAGCTTCATCCCTATTTAAGGTTGCATAGTGATATAAATTTCAAACCTGAAACCTAAGGTTTCATATTGTGAAAACCACATTAAAATCATTTCAGTAGTTTTCAAGTTCTGCTGCATTATAGGTAACAAAGAACAGATTTTAACTGCCTTCTCCAGTATCAGGAGAGGTAGAGTATTAAAGAATGTCACAAAATTAAGCAAACATTAATACTTCAAAATGTGAAAATCTATCAAAATTTTTAAATTAGTTTTTTTTCAATATTTTGGAAGAAACAAGCGAAAACACAAAAATTTGTTTCCCGTCTACTATAGTGTATTGTTTCAAATAAAATCCTATCTTTGTTTCACATACATCTCCTTTTCTTTCTTTCCATCTCCGCATTTCACTTAGTCATCAATTATGATGTTGTTCTCTGAAACTCATCCTGTAAATATCTCACTCTATTATTAACAAAGCATGAAACGTCTGTCTCTGTATTTATATACTTGTTTTCAATTGTTATATTTGACTAAGTGACAATTCTCTTTTCTTCATTAATTCATTTTCATTTCAAAATAAACCTTATTTACATAAAAGATAAAAATATACACACTTTAAATGTTCCAAATTGATATAAATAATGTGACATTGCTTTGAAGCATTAGTGATTCTCTTCTTTTTTTGAAAAATAATACTAATTTTAATCTTACCGTAATACCATACATCATAATTCTGGTGAAATGTGAGAACGGTGTGCCACAGCTTGTCCAAATTGTCAATTAAAGACAACATTCCTTGTAGGACCATAAATGGAGAAGGTGTGAAATCAAGTAGTCTTTCTTCTGTATTTATAGCCTGCAAAACATCATTATTCAAACCACATGTGCAAAAAGAACCTAGTATCGAAATTTTAAATAAATTATTTTAGTAACATAGCAATAAAAATAAACAATAACAATAGGGCTGAAGATTTAAATACACTGAGGGAAAGAAAATTAGAAAGGGAGGGCAAATATTAGGAAATAATTCAATATTAGTTAAAGGGAAAATGAACATTGAGTGAGCATTGAAAAGTTGCACATATATTAACAACCTTGTATGGGAAATGTGTTGTGTTACAGAATTGTAAATGAAAATAAGATAGGATAGGGAAAATAAACAGTTACCCGTCACTTACCACAGATGAAGGCAGGAGGGCGAAACACGTAAAAACACAAAAACAAAAGAATTACACAATATTTCGACTTTTCAGTCTTACTCGTGTAGGAGGCGAGACATATGGCAGGGGGAAAGATGTGGTCACATCCGAGCCCGCCACATGAATTGTAAATGACATATATTTGTGAAAAATTGCACACAAACTGTTTTGTTATAACAAATTAAACATGGCATTTTTTTCTTTATGCTTGAGGGCTCATCAAGGTCGAGGCCATGAGAAGATGGAGGGCAAGGAGAGGGCAGGAATTCTGCCATGGTCCTGGCATTCACATACAATGATTTTTGGAAACAATACCAAAATGTGAATGGTCAGAACCCACATCTTCCTAAAAACCAAGCTCAAGTGTTAATTCTCACCTGAATCAATAAACATAATGTCTTTGACAGTCATCCTATGAGTGAATAAAATAAACACAATTCAAAGGTAATTCATAGTTTTATCATTTGCAAAGAAATTACAGCAAATGACCGATCTCTACACTTCATTACAGTGAGTTTCTAAAAGGGGGGGAGGGGAACTTCTTCTTGTTTCTCAGGCTACTGACTACTCTGGTTACTTGTAGCCCTTTCTTGGTTCTCCATTTGAAGATCCTGTGAGGGAGTGACAGAGATCATATTTGAGCCATAATGGAATATTACGGCTAAGCCTTGATTCATTCTGAAAGATTAATTACTTTAAGACTCCCAATAATCATCAAAAAAAACTGTGACAGTAAAGCCTTACTCTATTTATATATATATATATATATATATATATATATATATAAACCTTTCCTGTAATTAATATAGCAACAGCAAGACTGCAGAGAGACTTTCTCAACTCAATCTGCAATCTGTTGAAGGGAATCATCATACAATAATATTTGAGTAATTAATTATTACCAGAATTTTCAAATGAAACTACCTCCCCCCCCCTTCTCCCAAAAAAAAGTTTTACCAAAAACTAAAGGCAAGAGGATTTCAAAACAAACAGAAAACTACAAAATTTTGGATAACCTAATAGTTAGATTCCAAAGAAAAGAAAATACATGAACAGTCAATTAGTAGACTATTAACTTCACCATATTTGTCATTTTGTTTCAAACGAATGAAGTGGCACACAAAATATATTTCTGTTTATGTGGTTTTTAGTTTCATTTGTTTAACTTTCTACATAAAAATTGTGAATCAATATTTTTCAGCCACTAAACATCAATTTAGAGCCATCAGCTAAGAGGATCATTCAGAAAATTGTATTTTGGATTTAAATTTCAATGCGCGTTTTATTATATTTTTATTTTTTAATTTATTGGCATTTAACCTTTTGGCCATACAGCCATACAAATAAAATTTCTTGATAACAGTTGATCTACGATTAGGAACTTTAAACATAAGAATATTGACGGGAAAGATTGAAGAAATCGTAGATTTGATGGAAAGACGGAAACTGGATATACTGGGACTAGCAGAGACAAGATGGAGAGGGGAGGGCATGAAGCAATTACAGAAGGGATACAAGCTGTACTGGATTGCGAATAGTGCTGGGAAAAGAAATGGAGAGGCACTTGTGATAAAGGAAGGTTTAAGGGAAGAAGTAGTAGGAATAAATGACAGAATGATAAAGGTTGAAGTGAAAGTTAAGGACAAGCACATGGCGTTAATACAAGTCTATGCCCCTCAGGTAGGCTGCACTGAGCAGGAAAAAGAAAGTTTTGAAGAGCATCTTCAACAGCAGCTTGGCAGGAGCAACCAAATTATAATGGAAACCTCAATGCTCATGTTGATACTGCAAGGAAAGGATATGAAGAGGTCCTTGGAACACAGGGATGGGGCAGCAGAAATGCAGAAGGAAGAAAGCTGTTGGAGTTCTGCAAACACAATGGTTTGATTGTGGGTAATGCATGGTTCAAGAAGAGTGAAAGCCATAAGATAGCATGGTATAGTACAGACTTGTCTCGGAAGTTGATTGTTGACTACTTTCTAATCAAAGCAGAGATGAGGCAGAGTATTGTGGATACAAAGATCATCTCATCAGATGCCTTAGATAGTGACCATCGACTTCTGATAGCCAGTCTGAAAAAGAAAGAGGGAGCAAGAACATCAGAAAACCAGGAGAGAAGAATAAGAGTGTGGAAACTGAAGGATGAGGAGTGCAGGAGGGAGTACCAAGAGCAGCTTGTGCAGCGAATACCTAGCGACGACTTGCAGTCAGCGGAGGAGGTATGGGAACGTTTTAAAACCAGCTTGATATAAACAGCCGAAGCAGTATGTGGTAGGACAGCTGGTAGAAGAAGAGAAAGAGAAACTCCATGGTGGAATGAAAGGGCAAAGGATGCTGTGATACAGAAGAATAAAGCCTTCAGGGAATGGTTCCAAAGGAGAACAGAGGAAAGCAAAAGAGTGTACAACTGCAAAAAGAAAGAAGCAAAAACAGTGATACAGGAAGAAAAAAGGAAATGGATGGAAATGCTAAAAGAGGATAGTGAGGGCAGTATCAAGGTGTTGTATGCCATGATAAAAAGTAGGAGGAAGAGCAGTATGGAAGCAGGTACTATAAAGGATAAAAATTGCAACTTAGTGGTGGGGAAGGGCGACATGAAGGAAGTCTGAAGGGAGTATTTTGAGGATCTGTTGACTGTTTCAGGACCCAATCAATGAAAATGAGAGTAGAGAGGAAGAACAGAAGCAGCATCAAGAGGAAGAGGAAGATATTACATGGAGGGAATTGGAGGATGCTGTAAAGAGAATGAAGGGAGGTAAAGTGCCCGAAGTGGATGAAGTGAGCATGGAGAATGATACGAGCTGCTGGAGTAATGGGCACACAAGTGGCTCTACTAGGGTGATGAGGGCTAGTGTGGAAGGTAGGAAAGAATTCCAGATGACTGGAGGAAAGAGGTAATAATACCCATATTTAAGAATGGGGACAAGGACTGTCTGTACAGAAACTACTGTGGTATTACCCTGATGTGCCACTGTGCCAAGATATATGAGAAAGTTTTGGAAAGCCGAATAAGATGAGCGGTTGAAAGGCAGCTAAGGGAAGAATAACATGGATTTAGACCAGGAAGGTCAACCATCGATCTTCTATTTGCAATAAGGCAGCTACAAGAGCAGCACTAAAAGTATGGAAAAGATCTGGTGATGGTCCTTCCTTGACATTCAAAAGGTATATGACAGCCTCAGCCGAAACAAAGTGTGGGAAGGCCTGAGAAAAAGTCAGTAAAGATGGAGATAGGGAAAAGGTGGAGGATATGTATGAGGGTAGTAAGAGCTCTGTCAAAGTGGGAAGGGACGAGACTGGATGGTTCCATTTGAAAAATGTACTAAAACATGGAAGTGCCCTATTACCCCTGTTATTTATTATAGCTATGGATGTAATATTGAAGGTGGTGGTGCAGAGCATTGGGGAAGGAAAAATAAAATCAATGTTATTTGCAGATGACCTATTAGTTTGGATAGAGTATGAAAGAGAGGTGCAGGATCAGCTGGATGTGTGTGAGAGAGTAGTTGTAGCTCATGATATGAAGTTCTCTGCGAGAAAAAGTGAAGTGGTGATAACAACCAGAAAGAAGAACGGGACGGACATAGGCATATCTCTTGGAGGAGAACAACTAAATAGAGTGGAATATTTAAAATATTTGGGAAGCTGTATTGAAGAAAATGGATGAAACAGGATGGAGATAAACAAAAGAGGAAGATGTGCAGATGGATTTTTTTAAAGTATTAGAAGTCTGGTATGGAGTAGGAGATGTCCTTCGAATGAGCATAGAGGCTATCTGTAAAACATACTTTGTGCCAATTTTAATGCATGGGTCGGAAACGTGGGTGATGAAGGAAGAGAGACAAAAGGAGATTACAATCCATGGAAATGAAATTTCAGAGGAGTAGGAGTAACCAAAGAGAAGAATTAGGAATAAGAGAATCAGGGAGATGATAAAGGAATAACCGATACAACAGATGAATTGAAAAATCTAGGTTACAGTGGTACTGGCACATAAATAAAATGGGAGAGGAGAAGTTACCAAGGAAGATGCTAAAATGCTGAAAGGGAAGAGGCCTAAAGGAAGACCAAGGGACAGATGGATTAAAGGCATTAAGAAATGTTTAGAGGAAAGAAGAGGAATTTTGGTGACAGTGGAAGAAGAAAGATGGTGGTTAGACAGGAAGCGCCGGTGCAGGCTTTTGTTCCCAGCAGATCCGGCCGGGATCTGGAAGCTGCCCTAGATGATGAAGGAGATAACAGTTGTCCGCCTACTTGGCTTCAAGGGACTCGCAGACTTCATGTCAGGTTTCTCTTATTCTCCTATGAGGTTCAGATACAAATTATTGTGGAAGTATAATCCTCTAAACTTTTAAGTTTTTATTTCTGACGAATTCCAGGATTAGATGATATACACAAATATTTTTACTAGCTAGTTATTGTAAATAAGATAGGATAGGGAAAATAATTGTCATATTAACTGATAATTGAATTCCCTCTTGAATATGTGTTTTTAGAAAGTTTGTGATGTTGTGCCAATACCTCTTTCAACTGAAAAACATGTGGTTAATGTCGCATACAGAATCTTTATCAGTCACGTTATGATGGTTCTATTGCTTTGATTCTGTATAGAGGAAAGGGGAAAGAACTGTGATTAAACTTATATTTAGGTATTTTAGTTATTCATTTTCTTGATGGCAAGTCCTTCTGATGAACTGGGAAGTTGGTATCTGGGGGTTGATGCAAACTTAGTGGTGTCCTCTAATTTCTGATGTTTCAGACCATTCTTGATTCCACATTTCTCTGTAGTCTTTTGTAAGGAAGTTTGTAATATCTAAGCCTGGTACCTTTGTCTCTTCCTCATCACTTCTTGCAATACACTTTGCTGCATTATCTGCTTCTTCGTATCCTCGTACACCAATATGTGCTTTTATACACATTTATACAATTTCTTTGTTTAGGTTGGTCAGTTAAAAGCAGGTCTGTAGGATTTCATTGTCAAAACATCATTTCAACTGTTGTTTTTAAAAGCTAAGATATTTTTTGGGAATAGTTTGGAGTCTGTTAATATCAAAATGGTCATTTTATAGGTCAGTAATCCATGTTACACAGTTTTTGTGGTGGTCATCACTTCAGCTGAACCTATTATTCAAAGTTTGCTGTTGAAGTTTGTACATTCTTTAAACCTTCTGCATTGCAATAGTATAAGCTACCTACTGCCCTGCCTGACTCAGCCCCATCCATATAAATATGCATAGCATGAGATCACTATGCCATATCAATGTTGGTAGGTCTGTCTCACCTGCAAATTTAAGTCATTTAAAATTAGAATGTACTATTATTTGTTATACTGTTGTGGGTAAAATTGAAGCAATTCCAAGTGTGCAACAATGCATGATTGCAACCCAAAAGGATATATAAATTTTTGAAAGTGTTTAATTATTTATAAGAAAATTTGGTCAGATATAAGTGTTCACAAATGGAGTAAAGTTTTAATGTAACTTTCATGGAAATGAAGCCTAAGTACAATTTCCCTACTAACTTAAATTCACATTTTATAAATTTTAATGTTCAAGTAAATTATTTGGCCAATCCATAAATAATTTATTCCTGTACCTGACTTCTTAACCTACAGAACAAAATTTCTCACTCCTTTACATCTAAAGTACATGAACTATTCCTAATTCTTCTAGAAACATCCATCCCAGCCTCAATGCCAATACATGCCATAATACTCCATGCACTTTTTTCACTTGACTCATGTCTTTCACCGACTCCCAACACTGCTTCTTTAAAGATGAAGTAAAATTTTTTTTTGAGGCCCCTGCTTGCAATGCATGATGGAGTGATAGTTATTTAAAGTGAGTAATAATGTTAATCCTTGAGGAATACAGAAGGTTCAAAATGATGGTAACAATATGCTGAAAAGGTGAGGAACTTGTAAAATTAAATTATTTATTTCATCTTTCATTACTTTATTGTTGCTTTACATTAACAAACACAATTCTCAGTTTCATCCAAACTTCGCCATACACACGATCTCATCCTCTCATCTGTTCCTCACGTCAAAGATCTTCCCCCTGCACTGTTTATTCCAGAGATTTTCATGTACATTGTTCATTCGGTAACGGCGCATGGATTTCTTTGACACAATATTAATAACACGATAAAAATAACAATATATAAAACACTTTTAACACCATACACACATAATCAGCCTAACATTAATCAAATACAAAATAATGAATCGAAAATACCACTATCAATACGCTTCCCATTGAAATAATATAAAAAACATTAATTATTAATTATTTAAAAACTAAGATGCTGTGTATTCTTACACATCCCCTCGGTCAATTTGTCACCAAAATTTGAATTTTGTCAAATTTTGTGTGATTTAACATCACACCACTCACCCATACATACATTTTCAGCCATAGTTACATTCATTCACACCCCCGGTATAAGTTCAGATCACATATTTTTTTTTTCTAATCCCAACAATTCCTCTGATTCAATATTCTCATCCCTCTTCATCTTCACTTTCCCTATCATTGCATCTTCCTTGCACTCTCCGCCACCTTTCTTCCACTCGCACCTTACAATGTTGTGGCCCTCGCGGTACATATCGAGCCCTTTCTTCCTCTTCACCCCGTCTCTGGTTGATTCCTCCTTCTCATCTTTTCCCACTGTTTCATTCTTTATTAGCCCACATTTTACCTCATTTTCGTCTTCATTTTCTTCCTCACTCGCCACTCTGTCCAACGGAAATCCGTATTCTCACTCCTCTTCTTCACCGCTGGTCTCTTTTTCCCTTGCTTCCGCATCGTCAGCTTCTTCTTCGATTTCATGTGTTTCCAACTCGTAACTTCCTTCATCCTTATACGTGAAAGTAAAGGCATTTCACTTTTCCTTCTTGCTTCATCATTTACCTTCTGGTCGTCATTCTCCCATTCGCTCATTCTCGCAAATCCAATCATTTCTTTATTCTGCTTCCCTCCTATCAACATTGCTATCTTCTATCTGCTCCGAACACTGCCACCATTTCAATGGCACGCTGTTGTCAGACATTGCGTTCAATTTCTCGTCAAACTCTCGATTATCTTCACTGTCCTTTTCCCTTCTGTCCTCCTCGATCTCCATTCCTAGCTCTTCTTTGCATGTTCTCATCACTTGCTTTAACCTGCTATCTGCCTCTTCTTCCGCTTCTTTGTCCACCGCTTTGTTACAATTTCCTCCCTTTCTCCACTCTTGTATCAATTGCTGTTGATTCTGATCTATTCTCTGTTCCAATTTTTTCAGTTCTCCTTTCACTCCCTGCGTTATCATTTCCTGCATTTCTAGTTTTGTTTCTATCTGTCCGTGTTTCATTTTCTGCATTTCTAGTTTTGTTTCTATCTGTCCTTGTTTCACTTTCTGCATTTCTCACCTCGCCTCCATCTGTTCTTGAATAATCATAGCCAACATTTCTTTTATGGACTCACTCTCCTTATTGCACAGATTCTTCTCCGCGATGCCAGTTGCCGAATCATCATGAATGGTAGCAGCACTACAATCCAGTGCAGCAACTGCCCGCTCCCCAGTTACTTCCAAATCTTTTCCATCCATTCTTATTTCAAAATTTTCATCACTTCCTTTCCGAAGATTACAGGCTTCTTTTATTATCGAGCCAAATAATTAGCTCTGCGTCACGGTCACAGTCGCCACGTGTAAAATTAAATTATTTATTTCATCTTTCATTTACTTTATTGTTGCTTTACATTAACAAACACAATTCTCAGTTTCATCCAAACTTCGCCATACACACGATCTCATCCTCTCATCTGTTTCTCTCGTCAAAGATCTTCCTCCCTGCACTGTTTATTCCAGAGATTTTCATGTACATTGTTCATTCGGTAACGGCGCATGGATTTCTTTAACACAATATTAATAACACGATAAAAATAACAATATATAAAACACTTTTATCACCATACACACATAATCAGCCTAACATTAATCAAATACAAAATAATGAATCTGAAATACCACTATCAATATGCTTCCATTGAAATAATATAAAAAACATTAATTATTAATTATTTAAAAACTAAGATGCTGTGTATTCTTACAAACTACATTAAAAAGTAAAAGTATTTAAATTTATGTTACTTTTTGAGTAAAAAATAAAACATAATTTAAAACTGAGTTTCCCTTTTGACTCGTGTATACTGTTCTTATGCATCATGTCTAATACTATAAATGAAATAAGAATGTCTCATAATCTGAGAAAGTATTTTCCACAATGAACTAAGTAAATAAAAGTCCAAGGACAGTCAGTGTTAATGATAAAATGAGATAATAAAGATGACAAGGGTATAAGGGAAAACACTTTTAGATAAAATAAATGAAAACAGTAATTGAGATAGTAAGCCAATAACTCATAAAAATTGTATAGAAGAGATCTGCAACAATGCAAAAGAAAAAAAATATCACAGTATTTCAGGTGATCCACTAATCACTGCTACAGAAATATTGAACTTTCTGTTGACTACCAGTACAAATTAGGATGTAAAAGATAAAGCATGACGTGAAAAAATAAAATAAATTGGAAATAAAAACAAGTAATAATAATAATAATAATAGAGGAACGATCACCACAAGTTTCCCAAAACACTAGTCCTCTTAGCTTAACTGCACCTACTCCCACACATATACGACTTTCCTGAAAGTTGATATTACCTTTCAGAAATGTTGTATAAATACATTTGACCTTATAAACATCACACAAAAAATGTTTACTTAGACAATTCCCATACCCTCTACCAAATATATTTTTGGTTTTAATGTAGAATCTCTCCCGCAACCTATAAGAAGCCTTCATTTCCACTGCAACCTCTTGTACAAAACAAATCGCTGAATATTACAAACCTAATATGAAACCTATCATACGGCCCTTGTATGACAACTCCCATCCTAAACCATAAAAAAACTGTAATCTAGTATTTATTACACTACTTCCTTGTGGCCTCATTAATAAATTCGTCTCCTTAAATATTGTAACTGCATGACAAAATTTCTTCTCAGAACCACGAATTAAATTGAACAGAACTGCATATCATTTCTAAAGTCAGTTTCTACTTCAAGCAAGAAATCAGATTTTTACAGTTGTCAAGATAGTATTTTCTATTGCAACATTCTCGAGCATTCGCCTGGAGTTATATTTCAAAAATTCGTAATACCCTGAAGAAGGCAGTTACCGATTTTGAATTTGCTAAATAATCATTTCTGACATACATAGAAATGTTTATAGCTGCTTTCAGATTGATAACAATTTAATAACTTCTGAAATATTAATTAGTTAGATTCTATTTTTGGATTACAAATTTTATTTCACCTTTTTAAAGTTAGTAAACATGCCTTGGTTATATTAGATAAAAGTGCGGCACATTAGGAGTAAAATAAAATTTATTTCAGTTTCGTAACAACAAAATTACAAATGTTATTAACAGGTTTTGGGGTATAGCAATAAAATAATTTTTTTACGGCAAAACTATTAAAGCTACAAAATTTGTATAAGGATAAAAATTGACACTTTTTACAATATCTAGCAACTCTCAAAATTTCAGAGTGATAAATTATTTTAATTGTCAAGGTCAGATATTTGATGCAAGCTTACAGGTGTGAATATGATTCTGATCAGTTTTCCAGCATATTCTCGTGAGAGACCAAGAAGTCTGGCGTTCCCACGGTCAGATTCTATAAATATTAGCCCAGAATTTTCCTCATCCTCTCACAGTCAGCAAGACACAGTGTGAGCATAAACACACTCTGTGCATGTTATTTTGGCAAGATGTAGACTCGGTCATTCATCCACGAAGCATTTACTCCCACAGTCGGCCAGGAAGTTAATTTAGAACACTACGGTGCTACCGTTTTGGTGCAATTTAGGCATCTCTCAGTTTGAAACTTTCAGTTAGAACATTATTGAAGCAGTACTTTACGCTATGGGATGCCTTGGGATAACCTAAATGTTGGTTGTTGACAAGCAAGTTGAACTTTAGAAGTTTATAACAAACTTTGAAATGCTTCCATGTGATAGTTAGGTGAAATTGGAAATATGAGGTTTGGTCTGGCTCGAATCGGTTAATCGAATATGCAATTTCATCTTCAGAAAATTTGTCTGATGTTCAGTTTTGACTTTGCTTAAGTTTGAAGAATATAATAATTTTTACCAGCAATAGACTTTTGAACATCATTATTTATACCCTTACCTTAGTTTAGAGTTTTATTAAGCTAAGTGGCAACCAAACTAATATAGCAATGCAAGAGTTGGACATTATCCACGGTTATCTACGGTCATAGTTGAGACAGAAGGTTATGCATAACCCAGCATAAGCTCGTTGTCTTACAATATAAATCCTTCTTAGCACCCCTGACACACACTTGAGACCATTTTGATTAGTAAATATTTATCTTCTCACTTAAAAAAAAAAAAAACAAAAAAAACTATCAGTAAGGATCCTTCCACCTGAAACAAGCAACACTGCAGCATGCACTATGCCACAGTCATTTACTCCAGCCCTACTAATGAAGAAACTTTTCCATTATTTAATATATTGCACTACATTGCAACTAATATAATTTAACTCATCCACTTTTATTACACAAGTTCACATATAGGTCTCACATAACAACCAACTTTCCATCAAATATTAATAATCATAGGTAAATAGTTTACATCACTAATCTACACAATCTATTCCCCACCAATTAAGCTCCTCCATGTGCTTCCCCAAATAAGTTACACAGTCTTTCCAGAAATTACTGTATTTGAACTAGTTCATAAGCACATCTTTGGCACTAGCCATTCTCCTGGCACTAACCTCTGGTAATATCCTAACAACGACCAAACCCATCACTAATGTTTCTTTATAAACTCACGAAAAGATTTAAACTTATTTCCCCCCCCCCGATTGTGTACTTTTTTTATACAGAAACAGTACACAAATCTGGAAAAAAAATCTTAGTTTAAAAGCATCATCACCAGTAAAACATGGTTGTGAGGGTGGGTGTCACAAACTAACATGAATGACATTAGAAATTTAATGTCAGGCGGAATTACTGTAAACAAAGAATTATGAAATTAATAATGTTAAAAAAGAGAAAAAATAAAAATAAATTAAAAATAGAATTCTATATGTATAAGAAAACCCGGTGATAAAAAGAACCAGGAAATATTTCACAATCATTAATTGGAGTTGCCTTATAATTACCATTCTGTGACTTCACCATTTACTGCTAACTAAGGGTTTAAGCCTAAAAATTTCAATTTTTTTATTTTTCATGACATATGGTAGGTGCAATTCCAATCACTTTATATAATTATATTTGCTGATGTGCATCTTTGGTTTCCCATCAATTAGTATACCTATATTTATTTTTTGTATTATTTCAATTGTTCCAAATTTACTATGTTTCAAATATTATTCTCTTTTCACTCTGTGACCTATCCCCCTCACCAGCATTTTCATTGATAGGATGGGGTTTAGTGTGAGAAAGAGAGTCAATCATACAACTTGTTATAACTCCTCTCTCAAATAAGTTTGACATCTCCTAACATCTGGTGTATTTGAGTTCATATTTGAATTACAACGGCAGTGAAAATGCTGTTAGGCAATGAAAATAAGGAACGTCTAGAAGACCCGTGTGAAAATTTTGCGAATAACATACGATGAATAGTGCGGCTGATTGCTTGTAATATAATGAAATTAAAAAGGCACTTTTTTAGTAAATATTTATTTGTTTAGTGCAATAGACATGCATCAAAATACTTTCAGTAAATTATGAAATTAGTTAGGAAAATTTAAAACACACTGTATGTACGACAAACTGTCACTGACCTTAACAGAATACAATCAACCTGAACAAAATGCTCACAGCATATCAAAATCTCTGTGATATGTGTTGCTGTGCGAATAAAATGTTTACATTGGAATTGTATAACAAAACAAAAATGTTTCCGTAACAGCAAAAAATATCAGAAAAGCTACTTATTCTATTAAAAAAAAGTTTATTGACATCTCTGTGATATCTGCTGCTGCAGTCTAGGGATTTGGCTCTGAACTGTCTTATATGGGCGACCTCTTTAAGCGTTGAGGTCCAAAAAATTCTTCCTTAATTTATGATTTTATCTAAATGGAGGCCTTAATCTTTAAAAGGATATGTCATTTACTGCTTTTGGTTAGGTATTGAAGGAGATATATAACTTGTAATTAAAAAAATATGTTGTAGAAATAATTTTGATACTTTTACCCTTTAAGGGCTGGATTCCAAAAAAAAAAAAAAAATCATTTTATAAAATATGGTGTAACTAAACTGGACATCTTGGTATTTAAAATGATATCTCATTTATCAATTTCGGTTAGGTATCAAAGGATATAAATTGCTCGTGACTCGAATTTTTAAACATTCCTTTTTTAAAATATGGTGTGACGAAACAAAAGACCTCAGTCTGAAAATGATACCTCATTTATCAATTATGTTTCATCATCAAGGGGGATAAATGACTCGAGACACAAAAACGCATTTTAGAAATACTGCTATTTTTGCCCTTTAAATTGATAAATTCACCTAAACAATCTATTCTTAAAATATAATGTGACCACAGTGGAGACCTTAATCGTTTATCTATTTCGGTTAGATATTAATGGAAATAAATGGTTCATGACACTAAAATGTGTTCAAGAACCAATGATCGATTTCCCTTTAAGGGTTGAATTCCAAAAAAATTCTTTTTTAGTATATAATTTCATCAAGCGGAGACATTACTCTTCATAATCAGACTTCATTTATAGATTTTCGTTCAGTTTTGAGGGAGATAAATGACTCGAGACACAAAAAAACGCATTTTAGAAATATTGACATTTTTGCTTTTTAAGGGTCGAATTACAAAAAATTAATTTTTTAAAGTATAATATGACCATGGTGGATACCTTAATCTTTAATATGATACCTCATTTATCTATATCAGTTAGATATCAAGGGAGATAAATGGCTTGAGACACAATAACACTTTATACAAATATTAATACTTTTGGCCCCTGAGGGCCGAATTCCGAAAAATTACTTTTTTAAAATATGATTAGACTGAAGTGGAGATGAAGTTTCTAAGATAATACCTCATTTCTCGATTTTGGTTAGATATCAAGGGAGATAAATAACTCGTGACAAAAAAAAATGTGGAAATAATGGTAATTTTGCCCTTTAAGGGACGAATTATGAAATAACCATTTCTTAAAATATAATGTGGCCATGGCAGAGACCTTAATCTTTAAAAAAGACCCATTATTTATCTATATTGGTTAGACACGAAGGGAGATAAATGGCTTGTGACTCAACAATGTATTGCAGAAATATTGATACTTTTGCCCTTTAAGGGTCAAATTCCGATAAATTTCTGTCTTTATATATGATGTCACCAAAGCGGAAATCTTAATCTTTAAAATTATACTTCATTAAATGATTTCAGATAGGTATCCTAGGAGATAAATGACTCGTATACAAAAAAAAAAAAAAAAAAACCTTTTCACATATTGGCATTTTTGCCCTTTAACTGCTGTAGACGTGTTAACGCGCGTGGCTACTACTGCGCCCAGGTGCTCCAGACGTGTATACACGCGCCGCCTTGCCACTCTGTCTGTGCTCCAGACGTGTATACACGCGCCGCCTCGCCGCCCTGTCTGTGCTCCAGACGTGTTAACACGCTAGCCTCTTAGCGGCCTGGCTATGAAGCCATATTTCCACCCAGGGTGGTTAGTTGTTTTCCTCATTCGGCCCTTGAGCGTTGGCAGCTGCGATCTACTTTGTGTTGCTCTTTTCCTTTTAGTTTTTGCTGTGAAAATGGCATAAAGTCATTATTTTTTTTAACTGCTTAACGTCTCTTAACAGTTAGGTCTTTAGAGATGGTAAAGAATGGGGGGCAAGGAATGGGAAGGAATTCGGCTATGGCCTTTTGAAGGAAGCATCCCGGCATTCACCTGGAGTGATTTGGGGAAACCATGGAAAACCCAAATCTGGATGCCAGGACGGGGATTCGAACCATCGTCCTCCCGAATACGCCGTCGTGTTTGTACCGCGGAAGAAATCATGGAGATTCTTACTAGAAGCGACAGTGAATATGATCACTTTGATATGGATGACAGTGATAACCCTTCGACAGGATCTCGATGTAATTTTCCTAAGCTGTGTACATCAGCTAGTGGAAAATGACCATTTTTCAGAGTTTGAAGCTACAGATTGTGCGAGCGAAATGTGTGGAAAAAGAGAATGCTTTAGTGACGCATTTGACAGCATGTGCTTGTTGATTAAGCTGCAGGACACAAGTGTGGATTACGTTAACATTCCTGCAGTTTGTCATTTTTCCTGATATTTCTAACGGAATATCATATGATGTCTATTGCTGATGAGACCAACAGATACGCGAGAATCAATTCACACCATATTTTCACTATGAAGTGGTTTAAAAAGTTCTTTTTCCACATTCTCGAACACTGCATTTTAAATGCTCATGCTCTTCACCGAGTAGTAACTGGACAAAAAATGCCAGTTGCAGAGTTTCGTCTGTTGCATCCATAAATTTAATTTTCGTCAGGTATTTTTCAGGATTTCCTGACCCCCCCCCCCCCCCCCGTCTTGTAAGATCACGTGAGACCCCCCCCCCCCCATCCTAGAAATCGCCCTCACAACTTTTTGAGACCTTTTTTTTTGAGGTTGCAATCTTCCAAAGCTGCACTTTTCGAGAAAATACATCGACTTTCACGTCATTTGTAGACTTTTTTTTTTTTACTCTACGGTACAAAAAATTTCACGTGAGATTTCCAGTGACCCCCTCTCTCCCTTGGTAATATTTCGCCAGACCCCCCCCCCCCTTTCACCTCACGTAATTTATGGACGCTCCCTTAGAGAAGTTGTTGAAGCATATGCCACAGAACCGAACGAACCTAGCAATGGAAGACGCTCTGATAAAGAATATCATCAAGGATTTACTGGGAGACATTTTCCAAATTTCATTCATATTGCAAATTCAAAGAAGAGCACGCCAATGCGTAAATGCGCTGTATGTTCGATACAGAAAGTGCGTCGAGAAACCAATGCAGAACATGTAATGTATCACTGTGTGTTGTACCATTTTTCAAGGCTTATCACACAAAAAGAATTACTAACCATGGTTAACTGCAGAGTAATAATTATATTACATTTATACGCCTCTAAAACTAAACGAAATACAAAAAAAAAATCAAAAATATAATAGCCCGGGTCAAAAAGAAGGCTGGAAAATTTGTGCAGAATTTGTGAAAGGTATTCGGAAAGGTTCTCTCCAGATAAATTACTACGCTCACAAACTAAAAACATTTCAGTTGCTGTAATATCTATTTAGTATATGAAGTACCGGCATGTTTGATTACGCAGACATTCACTTTTAGAGGAGCTTTGAATTGAAAAACTTTAGATGTTATATTAACAGCAGTTATTTTGTATCTGCGGTTTCAAACCGCAGAGTGACAGCAGAAGAACGTCAGACACAACGCTCCAGACGTATTCAGTACACAGCGGTCCGGTCAAACGCGGCATTCCAGCGCAGGTAAACGGCTTAGGCCTAAACAAAGCCGCACTCAGCGAGGGCTCGGCCGGGCAAACCGTAGCAGTTAAAGGGTTAAGGGTCGAATTCCAAAAAATTCCTTTCTTAAAAATATGATGTGGCCAAAGTGGAGGCTACAAGCTTTAAGATGACACCTCATTCTTTAATTCGGTTAAGTATGAAGGGAGATAATGGCTTGTGACATAAAAACACCTTATAGAAATAATATATACGATAGGTAAAGTAAACCTGTCACTCACTAAAATTGATGTAAGAGAGCCACAACAAACACAAACACTAGTTGCAAAATTTCACTATAAACAATCGTAAGGAAGTCATGATGATAATTCCCTTTAATTCACTAAACTAACTGATATGTTATCCAATGCTAACTTGTTTGATAATTTATTTTTAAATCTTTCCCATAGAACTATTTATTCAACAACCATTCAGTCTGTTTGTTCACCAAGTTATAGTTTCCAAATGATTACAAAATATTCTTCTGCTTTCCAGAGGTTTCTTTCAATTTCCAAACTCACCATTAAACCAAATAACATAATAGTTATAAAATTACCAAAAATCCTTTAAAATCCTTCAAAATGATAAAAAAAATGTCTCAAACTATAAGATTGTACATATGCAAAACCCAATTTAATTGTGTTTTCCACTAACACAAGCACATATCCACTAACAACTGTTTCATCACAATCATATTTGTATGCTCTGAGGCTCAATGCATGACCATGTAGAGAGACTCAGTGTGTACACAACTGAGGCCATTACCATATGTCTCACTTCTATACATGATTAAGGTTTATATTGACACATATAAAGTGGGTTTGTGATTATTTCTACATTGTGACATACCTGCCTTCATCTAAAGTAGGTGATGAGTTAACTTTCCCTATTCTTCCAAATTTTTATTGATTTCATATTTATTATTTTAACTTGTATTTATTTTGTTGAAAAAAAATGAAAAAAAAAAGGAAAGCTATAGTAACTGAAAAAAGTTAACTAGTTAAAAGTGGTACATGGTACTTAAACGTCAGAAAAAGAATGCAGAGCACAATTCCAAGCTAAGTGGAAACAAAGAAAATTGCTATTTGTGTTTTTTTTTAATAACAAAAAATATTATATAATATACAAATCTTACTTCAGCCTCTTCCTTGTCTTCTTGAAGCAAAGCTATAAGTGCTTCAACCTGTTCCACACATTCAAGCATTTCCTCCATAGTAAGAATGGGAGGGTCTTTTTTCTTAAAGACCTCTAATTCTTTTGCATGTATCAATAGCCTACAACAAATAAAGTTACAAACATATAATCATCACAAAAAAATATGAAAACTGACATTAAATGTACAGTTGGTTGGTTTGTTAAATTCATTGGAATAATTTTAATTACTCCAGAGTATAAACATAGCAACAAATTATGATCTCTTACTGTGGAGTAATTAGCCAAAGATCTCTGAAATTTTTGTGTCAGAATTAATATCTATCATTCAAGCTCTTAATTTACATGCCTGAGATACAGTAGCATAGTGGTAAGTAATTTACAAAAAGACAGCAATCAACATGGCTAACAGTATTTCAAAAATATGAGGAAAAACTTTAGGAATATCTTCTTCATTTTATAATATCATAAGTTGTTTGTCAGCGTAAGTGTTCCCTCACATCGCATCCGTCCACTTTGGTATGTGGTGGGTTAATTTCCCTTTCTTTTCTTATTCATATTATAATTAAGTAGATATTTATATCACCCACTAGACCATTTATATGCTGTAATCTACATAAGGTCAAGGAGATTTTATTTGATGTTTTTACCCATATCCAGCCACCAGATAAATATAACTGAAATTAGCCATAAAACCAACTGGTTAGTGTTGTGAGATGTTATTGCCAGTTCTTTATCAGTAGGAAGGTATAGCATAACACATAAGGATTAAAGAAATTGAGCACTAGGAACCAACAGGCAGGGAGTTAATAAAAACTAACTGAACTTACAAATAAGCAATATAAGATCAAAAATTATACATGATATGCAGTATAAGATTAGCAATAGGCTTCAGTAAGATATTTCATTTAAATCCACATATAACTTATTAATTGCTTGTTGTTTATGTATATTTGTTCAATGTAGATGTCAGAAGTCAGAATTAAATTATGTTCAAAGTGTAATATAATCAGACAGTAAGTTATGGTGAAATCCAACTCCTTGACAGCACATTATCAGTACATTTACCGACGAGCTCTCAAACATTACACTGCTGTTGCTTAGTCAAACTGCAGTTAGCCTCGCAACTGTTAACTAGTGGCCAGTGGCTGAAGAAACTGGGCTGTACACCTTGCTGATGATGAGATCAATAGATGCTGAATGGCAACAAGAAATGGAGACGAATTCATCCATGTTCTTTTAAAGGAACTATCCCAGAATTTGACTGGATTTATTTTGGTTAACAATGGAAAATCAAATTTTGGATGGTTACACCATGATTTGAACCCACATCCTAACAACAGTCAGAGATGTTTCTGCAAAATCAGTGTTATGAGTGCTACTTTATAAAAAATTTATTTAGTTTCGAAATTGCATAGAAATGATTACCAAAACACTGAAACAAAAGTAAATATTTTGTTTACAAAAAATTGATATTTTGTTAATTTATATTTGTTTTATTAAAATATTTTCATTGAATTATATGATTGCTGTTATGGTAAGCTAAGAAATAATGAATCACGTTTATATTGTGATGTAGTAAATATAGCAATGCACATATGCAGAACATTCATTTTAGAGCAGAAAGATTAGTGTTCATCATTACAGCAAAGGTAAGAATTATTTAAGTAACTTTCATTAGCGCCATGCTATTGAAATCAATGCTTCAATTGAATGATAGCAGTTCCACACTGATTGTGATCTTCGCGGCCTAGTGTAAGGTATCTATCAAATTTTGTAACTGCGTGATAGAATTTTATTCTCAGAACCGTGAGTTAGATTAAATAATATTGTATTTCATTTCTATGTGAGTTAGATTAAATAATATTGTATTTCATTTCTATGTTTATTTGAGCTAGAAAGCAGGTTTTTATAGTTTTAAAAATAATATTTTTGGTTGCATCAGCTTTCAGCATTCGCCTGGAATAGGACTGCGAAAGTTCATATCTAAATTATTTATTTTTGGTTAAACTACTAAAGTTAGGAAATTTTTCATAATAACTAAAGTTAAAGTTTACTTTGTAAAATTTCAGAGTGATTGAATTATTTTTATTGTCAAGGTCAAATTAGATTATGCAAGGTTTTCTGACAAGCGATTTGATATCTGATGAACCCGCCAGAAGCTACCCATGTGAGCAAGGAAAAGAATCCTTTCCCACAGCTCATGAGAGAGCAGAGTCACCAGGAATCTTCGAGAAGCGGGTAGCGCAATGTGATATAGACTCGTGCATTCAGTTAGTCGCCCTCAGTCGTCCAGAAACCATGCGCGTGTTAACATGTAGCGCATCTGGCTAGTCAGTTTTCATTTACAGCACTACTGTGCTATAGTGTGGGCGAGATGGAGGCATCGAAATAGTATTTTACCAAGTGGGGCCTCGGGATATCTTAAGTATCGGTCAGTTTCAAACCAAGTGTAACAATGGAAGGGCTTGGCGAACTTTTACTTACTTACAACTGATACTCAATTGTACTTTGAACTTTGGTGTGTGGTTTGGCTCGAATGGTTAATCGAACTTGTAAACTTTCCTTTGGTAACTTTGTCTGATTGCCTGTTCAGTTTTTTGACTTTGTAAGATTTGAAGAATAGAGTGATTCTAATGCCAATTAACTCGTGAACATCATTTAACTTTCACCTTTCCTTAGCTTTTGGTTTAAATAAGATATGTGGCGACCTGGTTATTATTATAAAGTCAGAACTGTAACGTCCAAGGCTACGCACAGTCAGAGCTAAGACAAAGTATTTATGCTCCACCCCAAGCTTAAGCTTGTCGTCTTATACTAGACCATGATTATAGCTAATATTACATGGCAGAACAAGTTGTTGATATTTATTTTTAATAGTATTTGCTTCACTGATGCTATATAATTGAGGTTTGTTCAAAATGTAAGGTGACATTTATTTTTATCAAAAAATATTTATTTATTCATCAATATTTATGTTGTCCCCTTCAAATTAATCCCCCTCAGATATAACAAACTTGTGCCAAACATTTTTTCCAATCCTCGAAACACTTCTGATGAGCACTTTTTATCATAGTCTTAAGCTCTTTCAGCGGTGCAGTCTTTATCTCCTCAATCATTGCAAATCTTCATCCTTTCATTTGTCTCTTCAGTTTTGTGAACAGGAAAAAGTCGCAGGGGGCAAAATCCTGTGAATATGGTGGCTGAGACATTATTATGGTGATGTTTTTGGCCAAAAAACCAGTCACAAACAACAATGAGTAGGCAGGTGCATTGTTGTGATGCAAAAGCCATGAATTCTTTTAACACAAATCCGGACCTTTTTTGTATTGCTTCTCGCAAAAGGCACATAACTTCAAGGTAATTCTCCTTACTGACCAAACGACCTAGTGGTACAAACTCCTGATGCACTATGCCACAGTAATTGAAGAAAACAGTGAGCAAAATCTTGACACTGGTTCAAACTTAGTGTGCTTTTTTCAGTCTTGGCTCTTCTGTGCTCTTCCACTGGGACGATTGGGCTTTAGATTCGATGTCATATTCATATATCTGTGATTCATTATCACTTATGACTCTTTTGAGCAAATCAGGATTATCTTTGATGTCATTCAATAGCTCCTGAGTTACCACAGTTCCACAGTACCACAGTTCTTATGGTTAAAATTCAGCAGTTTCGGAAAAAAACTACGTTGACACACGTCTCATGCCCAAAACATCCAGAAAAAATTGATAGGTTCAAGCCAACCGAGATGCCGACTTCATCATCAACTTCTCTAATGGTGATTCAATCATTCTCCAACACCATTTTCTTTACTTCTTCAATGTTTTTATCAGTTGTTGACCTGTTGAGGTGTCCAGAGCGAGGTTCGTCATTGACATTTATGAAGGGCTAACTGCATGCGCCCTTATTAGTATTTCATGTCACATGAGTAATGGCTGTATTTTCAAGTTTTTATTTTATTACAAATAATATCTTTCAAACTCTTATTCTACAAATCAAGTTTATTTTTGGTGTCCTTTCAACTTACTCTATCATTTTAAATAAAAACATCAAAGTTTTCTTTCTAATGTGAAGTATCTGCTAATCCAACCTGGGAAAAGGGACCTACAGTTTAACAATGAATCAGAACCATAGAGCATACCAGGATCTTAATATGAAGAAATAAAACATGCTTATAGATAAATCTTGAAAAATTATACAGGTGAAAATATTATAGGGGTTTTGGTGTGAGGCTCAAATAATATTTTTATTTAGATTATTCTCATGGGAGTCAGAAGGAAGATGGCAACTTACCAACCTGCAATTTTCCATTTAATCCACAATTTGTAATGACTTATGGATAAAAAAGCATAAAAAATTAAATTCTCCTCCTTTATATACTAAACTAATAATTAGAAAAATCTTACAAAGTATACAATACTATTCAGCTGCCTAAAGATTACAGGAAAACTACAGAAAACCAAACCACAGATGATCCTATATAAACTAGATATAATGTAATCTGATGACTACTACAGGAATTATCAGAATTATAAGAAATATGCCAGTCAGGTGTTAACTGACACACCTAAGTATAGAATGTTCAAACTGGAGTCATCACTAATATAAAACTCCATTAAAACTTTAAAGACTTTTTTTTTTAACTGCATTACTTTCATTATCATGAAAGAAGAAAGTATGCATACTTTGCCTCAAATTCAGAAGTTTTGTTGCGAAGTACAGACTCCACCATCTCACGGCGATGAGCCAGTCTTGTCTGGCTCAATTCCAATACTGATTCCATGTCCGTAGGCCATAAAAATACCCTGCTGTTTAGTTTTATATCTTCAGCTGTGAAAAATTAACATTAATTTTGAACAAATAAACTTTTGCAGGAAGTAAAAGAAATATTTTATAATATTTACCTGACAAGATTGCATGGTCCATTAGGAACAAGACATTTTCAGCAGTAGTGCGAATCTTCTCCTTCATGTTGAACATTGTAACATCACGACACTCAATCATGTAGTTGCTCAGGTCAACTAATTCTGCAGTTGTTTCAGGAGTTACTCCAATCCGATCTGACATTTCATCAAAGACAGCACATATTCTGAAAAAATAAGAATCAGAAAAACAGGTATCTTTATCAGTTGAAAAAATAACATTTTTCACACCAAGTATTTGAACTTTTGTTAAGTGAATTTATTATTTCTATCTATGCGGAGTTAACAACAAATAAAAGACATAATATTTTACTGCTGATTTGTTTTCATGACGCTACTAAAACATGAGATGTTTATTTGTACTGAGGATATCAAATTGGCTTTTGAAAAATAAAGAGAAAAAAATTAATGGGTGAATTAAATTTTAAAGACTACCAGTAATGATAGACTCATGATTATGGTTATACATTTCTAAGGGGAAAAAAGGCTATAAAACCGTGTAAGCAAACAATAAACACATAATATGGAAATATACAAGGGCATAGATACACTTTCTGAGCCACAAGTAAGAAACAAAATATAACACTGTAATTCATAACTGTAAGATGTTATGACTGTGATCACCGTGCCACAATTGAGAGTTGCAAATTGAAATTAACTTAGGAAGCAAAGGAAAGCAAGCAGAATAACAAACTTTAGAAATAACTGTGATCAAACAAATGAGTTAGGAAATTAACAAGGAGTATGGATAATCTGAAAGAAGAATTGTGAAAATAACTCTACGTTGGACACAAGCAGAGAAAAAGGATGAAAGAAACAGAATACATATTAAGACTTTTGGATCATTATAGGAGGAAGAAGACTGCTAAAGATAAAGACCAAAGGCAGCAGTATCAATTATTTGGAATCTGGATTGATAGAAACTACAAGAACAGCAAGAAAAATGTCTACAAGAGAAAGTGGTAAAGTATAATTTCTCTGTTAATGGCTTGTTGATAAAATGCCATTATTAATAATGTCCAAAATTTGTCAATTCAACAAAGCTTTACAAATATGTAATGTATGAATATTAGGTTTTGAGTCACTGTTCATTTTGGCTTTTCCTGTAGAAGTAAGTACAAAAAAATCTAGAAGTTTAGGAAAGACCTGTCATTTTTAACTCATGATCACAAATGTAATAATCAATGACAAAGAAATTAACATTCATGTAAAAAAGTGCGGAGTGCTAAATTGAAGTTTCTTAAATTTTTATAACTACCTACAATCATTATGAAAGTAAGTAGAGAGCACCCCATACTTTCTTTACATTAATGTTAATTTTTTGATAAATTGATTGATTATTATTTCAAGCTTATTTAATAAATTAAGTTATACTGAATAGTGGGACATCTGCTGAACAAAATCTTTATTTAAAGATTATTTTAACTTATTAGTTCACATTGTTACAAAAAGCATGTTTTATTTATTTTATTTAAAACTATATTTTATTTTTAATGTCTAACATGCGACCGAATTTCATAAATGATGCTTCTTCTCAAAAATGGAATTAGCACATAATGGACAGACCTAATTTAAGTATTTATGTAGCAGAAACAAAAACATTGTAATAATAGTCAACATACACATTAGCGAATGAAACATAAAACTCAGGTCTGGTAATTAATTTTAAAAAATGTTGTTACTGTCAAAGTAAAGGAAATACCATGACATAGCGATAAAATTACAGTATTGCCATCAGTATTCAATACATATGCAAAATTTCAAAGATTTTGGACATCTGAAGTGGGTGGAAAGTGAATTCAAAGATTCTTTTACATTCATACAGGTCATGCCAAGGGCGTAGCCAGGATTTTGTTTAGGGGGGGGGCAGGCTAGAGAAAACTGATAATATGTATGGTAAAAAACGTTTATTAATGTAATACATATATAGTCTATTAATCGAATAATTAACTAATATTGTTATATTTTAATTAATTATAATTTAATTAATTAGTGTATATAATTTACTAATAATAATTTTCGAGCTAATTCATCTGCAATTTTATCACAATTTTCTTGTAAAAGTTTTCTGTGTACACCACAGACAGGTCAGTTGGATCTCTAGAATATTTACATCTTATTTAACTCTTTCATAACGTCTAGTTCTCTAAGATTTTCTGTTGTCATACCCTTGTCCTTCCATAGTTTATACCATAGTGCGACTTCATAATCAAACAATTTTAACTTGTAGCATTGGCAGAAACATCGTGATTTTTTTTTTTTTAAATCAACCAATGACTTACTTAAACTTTAGTTGGGATGTAGCTAGGGACTGCAATCCAGCAATGCGGGATCCGGCATCATTTGGCAGTCTGGCGGATCCAGCACCTAATTAAGCGGATCCGCAATCCGTAAAATGAGGTGGAAACATGTTTCAGTCTTCGTCACCGTGTCTCCCTGTCGTCACTTTCCGGTCCGACTCGTTCTTTATCGGTTGTATCGCCCCGTTTAACTGTAGCCTTCAAGTTGACATTTGACTCACGGCAACAAATATGTGTTTGTGTTGTGTGCAGTACTGTAATTTGAGTTATGTCGTCCTATTGCAAAACTAGCTCCCAGATCGTACACACAAAAAAGATACAACTAGAGTTTTTTCTGAGGAGTAAGTAAAAACAATACAAAAAGATGGTTACAGCTATTGACAGATATTTCAAAATCTAGGGCATAAATGATGTGTTAAAATGTTTTTCTCATAAACTGTACTTCATTGTATTTCAGTTATTTCTTTTCAAAAAGTGGATTTCTATTTCCTAATTCTGCTAATTCTATAAGATCTATGATAACAAAGTTTTCAAATGACATAATTGTTCAGTTTTAATATTTCAAGAAACAATTGCAAATATTTTCGTCGAATGTTTGATGAGTAGACGTCAAAAAAAAAAAAAAAAAAAAAAATAAAACTATATTTAAGGCGGGACCACACGCTTGCTAAACCTCGTCAAGCCGTCACAAATTGAAACGTGTTGATAGAGCGTTTAACTTGACTTGTGTAGACTGGCACATGTGGCTGATCCAATCGAGTGTCTGTTTTTTTGGCACAAATCAAAGAAAGTTTGCGGCAAGTGCTTGTAAAGCGCCTACTCGTTCCTGCGGACTTGATACACTTTGTGCACTGACGGCAGACAGACATGCGTTCCTGTTTGTTGTGATAGAAGTGCCGCAGGACAAATAAGTAATTGGTTCAACAACGATATTTCACATTCCATGAATGCTAATATTCAAAATCAGCATATCACTTCCGGCAGAAGTTATCAAGATGGCTCATAAAGAAGTTTGGTCACCGAGCGTATTGGGTGAGCAATTAAGGCTATGGCCTCGCATTCGGCAGGACGCCGGGTCGAATCCTCATCCGGGCATTGAGATTTGCGGTTTCCATTGTTTCTCCAAATCACTCTAGACGAATGCCGGGATGCTTCCTTAAGAAAAAGGCCAAATCCGAATTTTTTCCCATTCCTAGCCCCATGTCCTTTCCCGCCTCTAATGACCTCGTTGCTTACAAGGTGTAAAGCCATAAGCAAAATAATAAGTCATAAAGTAGCTCATTAAAGTTATTTTCCATAAATTCTCTGCAGTCAAAAAATAATTGATATAGACATTATGATACTGTAAAAACAATAATTATTATACAATTTCAATTATAAAACAATAATTTCATATAGCCCCCTAATTATATTAAATGAAATACATACATGAAACTACATACTAACCATAGTTACATGAATGAAATTATACCTGGAACGGTGTCTATGAATTTTTAACATCCACCATCTTCTTCGCCGTCTTTCTCGTTATATTTTGATTTTCGTTTAAATTTTTATGATAAATATAGGTTATGCAAAAATTTATATCCAACACAACATCGACGTCCCTCACGCTTTCTTCTCCAAAACATACCAGCGCATTCTCAAGCGTGTGGCTGTCAATGTTCGGCTCCCCACAATTAACCAAGCGTTTGTAAAGGTTTGGATATTTCGACAAGTGCCAAGCGTGTTGACCCGGGGTTATGTTCACCGCAAAGAAACACATTTTAATCTCAGCTTGCTTAGAATACAGGGTTTGTGCACCACGGAGCATTGCATCAGTTTGGTCAAGGAACGACTGACAGGCTTTGGTGTTGCTGTTGAAGCTGCTGTTATCGGTAAAAGATCTAATGGAACAAGCGTCATGGAAAACGTTCTACCTTCGTACCTGCAATTTTACTTTTCACACAGCACACAATTGCCAGTTGTCGATATTTTATACCCTTCCCCCCCTAAAAAAAAAAAAAAAAAAAAAAAAAAAAAAACAAAAAAAAAAAAAAAAAAAAAAAAAAACACTGAAAGAAATTGTGAGCATAGAAAAAACTTTCACTCGGACATAGACCACAAAGACCTGGACACCACAATTGAAGCACAAAGCGTGATTGTAGCACTGGATATACCACATACTGAGGTGATTCCCAGATACGATGATCTCAAAAAAATGCAGAAAGTTTTTTATTTATGACCATTTCAATCAAACCAACGAATGTGGAGGCAGAAAGGGCTTTCTCAGCTGCTGGCTATATATGAAATTCTTTGCAATTAAAGTGATAATTTCAGCGTTTATTAGATAAACAGATTATTTTTCAAACTGACGTAATTTTCTGTGATACATGTAAATTGATCTAAAACTAAATACTAACTATAATTGATTATTTACTACATAACTAGAGTTTCCTCGCCGAATCATTTTCTTCCCTAGAAACATTCGAAAGTCCTTTGACAATGTCTTCAAAATTCTTGTTAAAAATAGCAAAACACGTATAATTTTGAGAGCAGTGGGTCTCGTATAAAGCTGAAATATTTGGCACGTACTTTCTCTGTAAAAAGTTTATGATGTACTCTGTGGTTCAAATTGTGTTCCATATTTCTGTAATTTGATTTAAATTATTTACAACCATGTTGTCTATGGCTTTCACAATGAAAATACAAGGCTTTTTTATATTTCTCTTTAAAAAACTTTGAACCCCATCACTATCACCTGCCGATGAAGAACACACTTCACATCCTTGGCTAACACAACTATTAGGCCCATGTCCTTCGTTTTCTAAAAACCTGTCGATTTCTAATGCTATAATTTATCATTTAAATCCATCGGTTCTACGAATCTGAGAGATTTTTGGCGGATTGTATTTTATCTTCGTCAGTAAAACTATTTTTATGGAAAGCTGTTCTTTCCCAGCTGTATCACACGACTCATCTGCCAACACAATATAAGTATAAGCCTTCTTTGCGGCCTGCACAATTTCAGTTTTAGCGACCAATGATTTCGTTTTGAATCTGTGGGGAGATATACATGACATTTTTCTTAAATTTTTCAATATGCTGTTTCAAAATCAGAACACTTGAATCAATTCTTAGTTTCAGCAGGTATTCAAGAACATCCTGATGTTGCTCTTTACATCTTCAAGGCAAGGTGTTTGTATGCTGTAAACACAGAAAATAATCGAAGATATTATAGATGACACGATTTATCGATTGTCTTCTACTTCCTTCTGGTGAGCAGTATTCATCATTACAGCGACCGGTATTTTCTCCAAGAAGTTCTTGACATCGTTAGCTGCTGATTGATGATAATGTGATGAACCATGTTTTTGCAATATTAATGGATATTTTTAAAGTGACGGAAAGTTCGAGTAACAAATTAATTAGACTATACTAGTAAAGGCAAGAAAGGCTGCAAGCAACAATGATTAAATTTTAATTTCAAATTAGTGGCTTTAGCATCTACAGAATTTTTTTTAGGAAAGTACCCAGCAGCTGGGCTGTAACACAGTTTGTAGCAGTATAGGTACGACCACAGAATGAGAAACAACTTGACCGTTGGACCGACCCAACTCATATCCAAAACACCTAGGACAAATATACTGTAAAGTCAAGAGTAATAAATATTTTGTCACATATTAGCTCTTACACTATCGACTTTTTCACAATCGCTTGATAGTACTAAAAATAAATAAAATACAAACGAATACAGATAATTATAGTTATTAAATAAGAGTCATACTTTTTGTATGTACTGTATGTAATACTATATTAAAAGCCATCGTTAGCCTTACAGAAAATACAAATTAATTACTTTTAAGAACAGATTATTAGCGCGCTCTCTGGTTATATCACAGTATAAACGAACGGATGCGTTGTGGCCGGGTCGAGTCAGCCTGCAATCTATCGGTATTTAATCGCAGTTAAGACGGGATGTCTTTGTTCGAGTTGGCTCGCGCGGCACAGCGACAGTTTGTTGCCATGGATAACAAAAATGGCCGCCTTTTAATACAATTGTACAGTGACAAATTTTTTGTGTAATAGCAAATGTGCAGCCTAATCAGACTCAGATGGTATCACCTCAATTACTACCACAACCGTCATTTGAAACTCCAACGAATCTATAGAATCGCCAAATGACAGAATCAACATAATACCTTTTACCTAAGTAAGGAGTAAGTTCTCGTTAAGAATGGTAACAGAAAATTGAATAGCAATAACAAAATTAGTATTAAACGGGTGTTATTACCTTATCTTTGACTATTCTTTCAGAGCTTCGCATAGTGCGTCAGAAACATCTGAAACTGTTCAAATAAAGATTGTTTTGAAACTCAAAAAAGGTAATGCAGGTTAGTACACGAGTCTCCAATTACTAGAAATCTTGAAGTCACAGCGTTTATCAGTAACTGAAATGCCTCCCGAAATTGAGTGCACTGGCTCAATTAATTATTTTAGAAACTCTATGATTGTCAATTTCGTAAAATTTGTTTATTGTATCCTCGATGGCTTCATATCTAATGTCTTCCATGACTTTCTCGCCATAATGTATTCAATTAAAATACAATTTCCATATCCACCAAATCATTTTTCGTTTCGGTTTCTAGTGTACAGTGTGTCGGATCACAGTGAAAGTTGCGGCTATTCGCGCACCTGAAATGTCCACGGTGGCTTCACAAAAAGACAGTGCCTGGATAGTTTTGCCGCGCAAGCCGCGCTCGTCAACAGAAATGGTTCGCGCGGCAAATAACCGGTTTGGTGCGCTCGCACATGGCTTGCGCAGCAGCCGCTCATACTCAATACGCAGCTTAGGGACCGTCCATAAACCACGTAGCTCAATTTTGGCCTCCTGTGAACCCTCCTCCCCCCCACGTAGCCCAACGTGGCTTTTGTCTCTTCCCCCCCACGTAGCTTTTTCTCATAATGATTCCTGAAGTCATTTTTGTATTGTTTTCTCTTGTCAGGCTACCATAAATTACAAGCGGAGGATAATAAAAATGACTGAAATAATTATTCACATGCTTCTGTATGTTCTGTACCTTAATATGAAAGAAAAGCTACGTGGCCTGGCTCGGAAATCCCCCCCCTTTAAGTAGCCCAGCGTAGCATTCCAGCCAACCCCTCCCCCCTAGACCAGGCCACGTAGTTTATGCACAATCCCTTAAGGCCGGTTCACACTGTGCGGTTTCCAGCGCAGTGGAAACTTAACCGTCGCCGCCTACAAAATTTGAGGTGTTTACATATTCGGCGGTAGAACTGTTGCTGCTATTACAGTGGTAAAATTTTAGCTGCTATGAGGAGCTGGTAAAAGATGACGTGATCGGACGTCAGTACCTTTCTTTTTGATGACCTGAGTTTCATTTTGTGAAATTAGAAGTTAATTTAATTAATTTGGTGTTGATTACTTCGTAGTTAAGTTTTAAAATTGTTATTTTGAAGATTTCATAGCCCTAGAATAGGAAAAGAAAAAGCCAAAGGAAAACAGAATATTTGAGGAACGACGACACCAAGTTTTTCAATTATTTTGGGATGTTTATTTCAACAGTTGCTTGCGAAACTTAAATACGGCATTCAAAGGAGTAATACCCAGTTGACGAATTGTATTTAACGTGTGAAATACTGGCAATCTCCTTGAAGTAAGCAGATTTCTCATGGGCCTACTATAAATAAACATTTAATTTCATATAATTCCAATCCGCTATATTTATTTTATGTTAATTACGGTGAAAACTTCTTGAGGTGAATATGAATAGATGTACAAGAAAAGTTTGAAAAATACACTATGCCATATAATGGCTAAGGTTTACATTTATTTGTAACTAATACATATACTTCACTGTATAATCAACTATCAGTGTTGAGTTTATATTGCTTTTATACTTACAAGCACAATCGACTACTTAAACTTTTGTGATTAGATTGTAATCTGTTAAGTGTTTTAATATCTATTACTTTACAAAGAAAAATCGAAAGTAAATGTCGAAGATGATGCCGAAGTTACTGAACACCTTGTCTCACTGTATTCGTCACTGCTGTGTTAGAAGAAAAGGAGAAGAAGAAAAAAAGAGGAAAAAATGTCGATCCACAGAATTTAGAATGTTGAAAGTTTTCCTTGGCAAATGTCTAAGATATATGGACACAGTTATATAGTAGTAAACATCAAAATCTTTCTATAAAATGTGATTCAACATCTTTCAACTTCTAGTTGAAGCTCTAAAAATTTATGTAAATACGTGATCTAAAGTTTACTATCCAAAGGCATTTTTCCTCATTTTTCATTTCGTTAAAATCATTCCTAATTTCAAGGCACACTTCTTTCCAAGCGTTCCTGATAGCGTTCAGATCTTTAAAAGAATCTATAGTTTTGTCTCTTAAAGCTGCTAACGAAATGAGGAGATCAGTATCCATCATCACTTAACTTACATTACGATTTTTAAATTAAAAAAATGTTAACTTTAACAGACTGAAAGCGCACAAGCGGTTAAAAAATCGCCGAGTGTGCAAGCGCCTATTTGACCACATGGGCCACTGTCTGGATTGGGGCAGTCAAATTACCGTCGAACATAGTGGCAGTGCACGGCTGCATACCTGCTGTCGACGGCAGCTCTGCCGTAGGTGTAAGCTCCCATTTGATCCCTCGCGCCACTACTGGAACGACGGCGACTGCGACGGAAAACTTTCCGCCGCGGCCGAAACCGCCTAGTTTGTAACCGATCTAAGAGTCGTCAGCAGCGCCGTCGGTTGCCCCTGTGTGCTGCCGAGCCCTTGCTAACGTCTGTTTTCCCGCAAATAGCAGCAGAAAGCAGGTTTAAATCGAAGGAACCGAATTAATTTTTGAAAGTTACTTAACATTGTTTACTCTTCGGTTCGGCAGAACAATGACCGAGCGCAAACCCGCGTCTAGCTAGGGGGGGGCAGCTGCCCCCCCCTGCCCGTACCTGGCTACGCCCTTGGGTCATGCTAGTATAAAGCATGCAATAACTTATGTATAATTATATTTGTTTACTATAGGCTGACCTTGTGAAACAAGCTCTATGGCCATTAGTGTTCAAATTTAAATATTCATAAATATTGTCACAAAATTATGAGAAATGTTTGCTTTTGTAAACAGCATTCAAGAGAGTTCCAGTAGTGTTGATAAAATTGGGGATAGAAACTGTGTCTCTTGTAGTTACAAGCCTTGAGTCACACTCATTCAAAATGTTGAAACAGTCTCATCACCAAGAGCTTACTAAAGATGCAGTATCAAATATGGAGTAATACTAGTAAGATATATGTGGGGAAGTGTGTAAGGGCGAAACCTGATACTGGGGTTAGGATATCAGGTTGAATGAACCCTCAACTATTAAATTCCATCCTCCACTTGCACTTCGTCTGATAAAGAAAATGAAAAATGTTCAAACCATTAACCGTGGTATACCTTGGATAGTCCAACTGTAAATTAGATCGGTCGCCACAATCCTGTTTTGACCTTAGGAGAGAAAGGTAAAGTTGTAAAAATGAATGACTGTACTGCTCAAATAATAAAGTTTCTATATCCCTCAAAGTTAACTGAAATTCACATATTACAGTTGGTATAGGCAATTAGACTATTTTTCACACGAAAATTACAGATTATGAAGCTAGAACAGACCGAACAAACCCCAAGCAGCAAATGCTTAAGTTACATCATGGATGTTTCACATGCACGCCACTGCTCAGAACTCAATATGACAGTTATAACATGCTGTACAGTTCACCTCCTAGTCCAGCTACCCATGAGGCCTAGCGCCTCGCCGTGAGAGTCTAACTGATACATCTTAACCCACCAATGCTTCCCCGACAAAAGACACAATGTCAGGCCCGCAGGCTCTTTTGTAGATTAGCACCTTAACCACGCATGTCAAAAAGGGTTAAATGAAAATATTTTATCTGAGAGTCCTCAAAAATTCACAGTGTATAGAGTGACTCCTCAGGAATATTTCTTGTTATGGGGACTATGGCTCTAAAGTTTCTCAAATCACCATAAAACTTTAATTGTGTTAGAAAAATGGTACTGTTGTTTTGACTAGTTTTAGATCTTCTGGGGTATTGTGCAACCTATTGTAACAGCCCTTATACCTGAATTTTGAATAGCATTGTACTGTATGAAGTATTTGTAGTGAGCTAAAGTTTGCTTGAAAGTGATTTGGTATGTTTATTTTGTAATTTCTTATAAATAAGTGTATATAGACTTTGTTTTAGTTAAGAAAATTATTTAAAGTCCATTTAATATGTTTAAGAACCGAATGGTGCAAGAGAATTTCTTAAAAGTTTGTAATTCCATGTATTAATGTAAGTTACGGTGTCTACAGGACAATTTTCCACCATTTGAAAGGATTTCTGTAAATAATTTTGTATTTAAGTATCTCTAGTTACCATTTCTGATCATTCTGTAATGTTATTAATTAATTTTGTATCAATTCCGATTGTTTTTAATATGTTTGATTGTTTGAGTGATTGTTTATGATCGAGAAATATCGGGCGGATGCCTTTGAAGAATTCTCGTAATTTCGATAGGCTCTATATAAACAGATCGCCTGGACAGAGAAGTTAGTTTTCATTCAATTCAATTCAGTTAGCAAGTCAGTTTAGTTGACAGTATTCAGTGTTACGACTCAGAAGTGCATCTTTGGATTGTATCTATTGCTTGTGAATATCGCTGACTTGTTTGGATCAGAATAAAACAATTCTTCAAACCTAACCTGCTTGGTGGACTTTTTAATTAATTAAACAGTAATTAAACCACCGAAGAACCTTAATACTATGTTAAAAATTTTCGAATATCTTATTTAAACCTTTACTTGATTTTTCTCACATTTCTGCCCTCTCCGAGGAGCTATTTAGAATTTTGATACGTTAAGTACTTTAAACGTTATTGACAATCGAAATTCAGAGGTGGTGGGTGTTGCAACCGGTAGAAATGCAAAAATCTTCTTTATTACTGTTTATTTCAAAAGAGTGTTAGCTTCAGAATTTTTTCCCCAATTTTATTATTCATTTTAAAAGTGGTTTTGTTTACTTAGGTGGTCTTAGAAGCTCACAATTTGATTGGAAAGTTGGCACGTTTTCCTTCTCGGTGTAATTTTGTTCAAACTGTGTGGAATGTTTTAAAACTTTTATATGTTATGCAGTATTGCTCAGTTATTACTCAAAATTTATTTGTTAGCTCCGAAAATTTCTGAAATCATGTTATTATGGTGTGTTAACCCTTTGACTGCTGTAGACGCGTTAACGCGCGTGGCTACTACTGCGCCCAGGTGCTCCAGACGTGTATACACGCGCCGCCTTGCCGCTCTGTCTCTGCTCCAGACGTGTATACACGCGCCGCCTCGCCGCCCTGTCTGTACTCCAGACGTGTTAACACGCTAGCCTCTTAGCGGCCTGGCTATGAAGCCATATTTCCACCCGGGGTGGTTAGTTGTTTTCCTCATTTGGGCCTTGAGCATTGGCAGCTGCGATCTAATTTGTGTTGCTCTTTTCCTTTTAGTTTTCGCTGAGAAAATGGCATACAGTCATTATTTTTTTTTAACTGCTTAACGTCTCTTAACAGCGAGGTTTTTAGAGATGTTAAAGAATGGGGGGGCAAGGAATGGTAAGGAATTCGGCTATGGCCTTTTGAAGGAAGCATCCCGGCATTCACCTGGAGTGATTTGGGGAAACCATGGAAAACCCAAATCTGGATGCCTAGACGGGGATTTGAACCATCGTCCTCCCGAATACGCCGTCGTGTTTGTACCGCGGAAGAAATCATGGAGATTATTACTAGAAGCGACAGTGAATATAATCACTTTAATATGGATGACAGTGATAACCCTTCGACAGGATCTCGATGTAATTTTCCTAAGCTGTGTACATCAGCTAGTGGAAAATGACCATTTTTCAGAGTTTGAAGCTACAGATTGTTCGAGCGAAATGTGTGGAAAAAGAGAATGCTTTAGTGACGTGTTTGACAGCATGTGCTTGTCGATTAAGCTGCAGGACACAAGTGTGGATTACGTTAACATTCCAGCAGTTTGTCATTTTTCCTGATATTTCTAACGGAATATCATATGATATCTAATGCTGATGAGACCAACAGATACGCGAGAATCAATTCACACTATATTTTCACTATGAAGTGGTTTAAAAACTTTAGATGTTATATTAACTGTATTTATTTTGTATCTGCGGTTTCAAATCGCAGAGCGACAGCAGTAGAACTCCACACACAAAGCTCCAGATGTATTCAGCACACAGCGGTCCGGTCTAATGCGGCATTCCAGCGCAGGTAAACAGCTTAGGCGTAAACAAAGTCGCACTCAGCGAGGGCTCGGCCGGCCGAACCGTAGCAGTTAAAGGGTTAACAATACAAGTATGTTCAACGAAGTTTTAAAATTGTTTTCTTTATTTATACAGCCTAAAACTATTGGTTTTCACTTTCTTGCTGTTTATTATTTCTATAAAAATACTTTACTTCATAGAAAAGTGTTGAGAAATAATTATATGGTCACATAACCAAAATTGATTGTTTACAATTTGAATAACTGAAGATTTAACTGATTTAGTTAAGTTTACAAGCTGTTTACTATTATTAACTATTTATTTTGGGCTATAATTATATGTTTAATTTTGTTTCTGCCCTTAAAATGCTTCCTGCTCTGAAATGAGCTGCAGTATCAGGTTCTATATGACTCGCTCCTCCCATATCCTCTTCAGTCCCGAGGTATCATATATGATACCTGCAGGAATTATTTTTTTCTTGGGCCACTGCACAGCTGAACCTTTTCTGGTCTATCATATCATCTACAATATACATCGCGCTTCTCACAGCTCATATGTTCAATCTTCTGCTTTTGTCAGCCCTTATTGGAAACTTGGGATCCTGCAGCTGTACAACATGGCTCGTCGAAATAAAGGTAAAGACATATATTTTTTCCATGAAATAAAGTAACATGATGCAGTTAAGTTGTGTGTATAATTTTCCTGCTTGACTCCCAAGGTATCATATATATACCATCTATAAAAAATTAATTATTGTTTTAAAAATTATGGTCATTCATTGTTAACTAGCATTAACACAAAGTAAATAACACAATAGTAATTCTCTTGAACTTTTATTATGAGCTCGGGACTGAAGAGGATTTGCTGTAGTTACAAGGTTAATGATTTTACAATTTCCTGAAGGTTTACCCCCTCCCCTACGCCTTATAGCCAAGAAAGGTAGAATTTAACCAAATTCTAAGGTGCTTACAAGGGGTATTATCACATACAGAGTAATAATAGTAGGGAATGTGTGAGGAATAGTATTGATAGGTGGTGAAGCAGGTGCAGACCAAGGTGAAGCTCATGTAGATCTGGAGTCAGCATGATCAGCACCATTTGAACCACAGTGTAAGGTGGGTAAACATGGAGACTAGGGAGCTTGTTGGGAAAGGCATGAGTTCTAACTTGGGGATGTGCCTGCAGATATAACTGGTAGGTGGAGACTCGTGGTACATAATAAGCTATAAGGATAGAGTCATGAATAGAGGAAAGCATTCCAGACACAGAGGTTTTCCCCAGTGGTTACAGAGTGTGCAGCTGAAATAGAGGATACATTGGTGGAAAGGTATTCATTTCAGTTAACAATGACTACTACTATTAACTGGTATTTATGGATGAAAGCCACAAACTACCTGGGTAATGGTGATAAAAAAGGAGAGGATGGTGTAAGGTACCTATTAGCTTGCCAAAAGCATTTTCTCTAGCTATCCCAGGTAGTAATAAACTCTATAGTAAGATTTTGAAGTTGCTTATGTAGGAGATAGAAAATTCATGTAAAGCAGTTTTCAACTTGAACGGATTTTCCTGAATTCATTTTCACGACTAAAGCTGACCATAAGAATCATGTTTAAGTGTATTCATTCTATCCAGAAAAATTTAATTTAAGATATAATTTGGTTTGTTTATGTTTTAACCCATGCGGTTAGGAAAGCAAGAATTTAAGATTTGAATAACTTTGAATTGAGTAAAGTCACAGCTGATCTCTTATCACCAGCTATAGTCAGCATTGTCTAGCATATTTTGATAGTAAAATTAACTAATTAGGCCAAATTCAATTACACTTTTACTTAAGAAAAAAAATTAACTAAAAGGAATGGAATTGAGAAATTTATATCAGAAGGTAGCCTAAATTGAGAGGATTACGTATATATAGTGGTTTATGTAAAATGTTTAAGCATTACTGACATTCTATCTTCAAAATATTAATTATCTGGTAAGATAATTAAGATTTTGAAGATAGATTGTCATTAATTGTTGAGTAAGTGCGGAAAATCATGGTAAGATGATTATGTAAGAAACTTCAAGGTTAATCTTATAGAAACCTTTTTGATCATTGAATTAAATCAAAATAGATAGACTACAATGTCAGGAAGTCCATGTATTAATTGCAAGTTAAACCACCAAGTACATTGGGAGATATTAATTTTCAAAAGAGTTTGCTGACATCATAGAAGTGAAAAGTTGATAAAAGTACCTGCAGCCATCTTTAAAATGCTCAGTATTTCACTAAATTTTAAACCGTTAACTTCACGGAATGACCTGCTTCACATGGGTCATGGTTGCAGCACAACTTGTCATGCCGTAATCGTTATCTCACTAAAGTTAGGAGGACTTAGTAAGTGTTTGTCTTCTCAAGTGAATGTGCTTAATCTGACAATCTTCAATAGAACTGTTGTCCAATGCTTTATTCAAAATTCTGGTACTAACAATGTAAGAGTGAACTTTTCAAGATTATAAGTATTTTGTGATCCTAAAACTGTGTTAAGTGAACTTATTTATTGTACCCTTCGCATTTTTGGTGTGTAATACGAATGCGTAGTGACCGCATTATTAAATATTAAGATACCAAAAGGCTACACATGTCATGAACTTAATTGTTCACAGTTTAGGGAAAGTGTTGCTTGCCCCTGGCAATAGCTTTAAGCCTTACAGGGGTTAGCTGCTTACCATAGTGGAAGAATGATGATAAAGATCAGGTTGTTGGGAAAAACTAATTCATATTCAGTGTTTAGAATTGAGAGTATTATTAAGGTTCTTTCGGTGGTTTAATTACTGATTAATTAATTAATAAGTCCACCAAACAGGTTAACTTTGAAGAGCTGTTTTATTTTGAATCAAAACAACAAGTCAGCGATATTCACAAGCATAATTACAATCCAAAGATGCATTTCTGAGTCGTTGCAAATAAAATCTTTGTGAACTCTCTGTAGCACTGAATACTGTCAACTAAACTGACTTACTAACTGAGTTGAATTGAATGAAAACTGAAAACTAACTTCTCTGTCCAGGCAATCTGTTTATATAGAGCCTATCGAAATTACGAGAATTCTTCAAAGGCATCTGCCCGATATTTCTCGATCATTAACAATCACTCAAACAATCTAACATATTAAAAACAATCGGAATTGATACAAAATTAATTAATAACATTACAAAATGATCAGAAATGGTAACTAGAGATCCTTAAATACAAAATTATTTACAGAAATCCTTTCAAATGGTGGAAAATTGTCCTGTAGACATCGTAACTTACATTAATACATGGAATTACAAACATTTAAGAAATTCTCTTGCATCATTCGGTTCTTAAACATATTAAATGGTCTTTAAATAATTTTCTTACCTAAAACAAAGTCTATATACACTTATTTACAAGAAATTACAAAACAAACATACCAAATCACTTTCAAGCAACCTTTAGCTCATTACAAATACTTCATACAGTACAATGCTATTCAAAATTCAGGTATTAGGGCTGTTACAGTATAATGGTCATTATTATTGTATAATTTAATTTACCTGCTATCAACTGGGAAGGAAATAATATTAATACTGCAAGAAAAAGAGATTTGAAAATATTTTGGTAAGGGGCAGATGCTCTAAACAAATGACACAGCACAGTACAAGGGGACCAAACATGTTGTCTTTTTTCCTAATAAAACTGATGATAACCTTATGGGATCCCGATTGATATTGGAGGGATCAGTAAACCAGTGGTAACAGTTACATTTATAAAAAAAAGCACATAACTGAGAAACGAAGAGATAGTTCAGGGGAACATTCGGTATATCAATGGAATGTACAAGTCAAGGTGGGAACAGTTCAAGGATATAATAGGATGAATGGTTGAAGAAAGTATACTATAGAACAGAAAATATAGAGAAATTTGGAACCTGCATGGATGTTAGGATGCTAAAGTGATTAGTACGGTGAGAAAATAACTGAGTTAAGAGAATGCAAGGTGGTAAGGAATGATTGAAATTACTAAACAAGAAATTAATAGCAGCAAAGAGGGAAATATTGTTTGTAGGCAGATCACTGAATAATGCAACCATAAATTTCAATGAATATGTTCAAAAAGTGAGGTGATGGGAAGGTATCCCCCCCTCAATCTTTCACTAAATTTAACCAACTGGAAAAGTTTCTTAGTTCTTTCTTGGCCACAATAATTGTTTCTCCAAAACTGTTTCATGAGTTTCTAAGTTCTGCTCATGAGTACAACTGATGTGGAGTATGTTTCCAATAAACTGCAGGCCAGAAGCAAAGATGGCTGCCTAATTATAACCTTGTGGACCGGGAAGTATTTCTTTCATTATCACAATGTTGTTTTTCTTGTTGGAACTTTCTGAAACTTGGTGATTATGTAGATTTTGATTTTTGTTTAATACATTTGCCTACGATAAATTTCCTCTTAAATTTCTTTATTTTGCCAATATTAAATTCCAAAAGTTAAGGACTGTAAATTTTTGTTATTCAGCTACAGTTTTAAAAGTATTTGTTCCCTCACAAAGATTTTTACATCACCAGATTACTTTTAATTTATTCTTTAATTTGATATATATTTCTAAATCTATAGCTATATTTATCCAGATGTAATCTTTAATTTTCCGCTAATGTGCTTATTACTTCACTTCATTTCTGCCTGATTAGCACTCTCTTTAAACTTCAGAAATTCATATCTCACATATTTGGATACACCTTCTGCTATTCTTCTTGGAATTACATGTTCCATTTTTTTTTTTATATTTATCTTTCTTTTAACAAATTCCCATTTTTAACTTCTATTTTCAGACGTGGAAATTATGTCATCATCAATGCTTAATACCAAGAAAATCCTGTTTTTCTCTCTTTTACCACAACATTGCTTTCAAGCTGTTACTGTATTATTATGTAATTTAATTTTAGCTACCATCTGATCCTATTTTCAGCCTTCTGGCTATTTTAGCTACAAAATTGTGTTGTTTTTTTTTATCCCTTTAAAAACATACATTTATTTACAAGCTATAATTTTTGTTAGGAAATTCTGTACATTGATAACAAAATATTTTTTTAAAAAAAATCAGAGATTAAACAGAACAAATCTTCACACTAAAAGGAAGTATAAAGCTAAACTGGGCTACTGCTTTGACTAGTAACCCAACTGCTACTGGCAAGCACTGACTACAAACAGTAATCGATCAGAGATTAAATTAAACAAATTCGCACCACTAAAAGGTAAATATAAAGTCATACTGGGCTACTGCTCTTATCAATCGCTGAATTGCAACTAACAAGCACTGACTACAAACAGCAAACAATCAGAGATTAATTTAAACATATCTATACCACGAAAAGATATGAGGCGAAAATTGGCTTTTGATATTAACAGTTATTCAGATGGTAATTTAATCGTGTGGTGAGTTTTGGTCTTCTCATATTCAATCCACTTGCCATTTGCTCTTCTAACCATAATTAAGGATGTTACTGGAATATTGTAAAGTGTGTTCATATTTGTGTGTTTGTTGTGACCCCCTGTATTTATCTGTGGATAGTAATGAGTTTAGTTTTTATATCCTTACTTATTTTCATTGTAGGTTAAAACTCCTAGACAGAGAGTGGCACTTCACCAGCACTTACACATACTACTTGGATCAAAAAGTAAGGTGAAATTGTCATTTAAAACTTCTGGGCATTAGGGAGGCAGGTAAATTTTTTTCCTATGTTGGTAGGACTGTCTGTAACATTTGCCAAGTGTCTGTTTGTCAAAGGGTTTAATTATCTCTGAGTTACACGTGCTTTTGTATACAACCAAAAGTGAATTTTTCGATTTTTACAATGGGTGATTTTGTTGAGCAAAGAACTTGCAACAAATTTTGTTTTCGGAATGGTTATTCTTGTGCGGACAAGTTTAAAATGTTGCGGAAGGCCTTTGGTGATCAAACAATGGCGCAATAAAACGTTTACAAGTGGTACAACGAGTTCAAAGTGGGCCGAGAACGTGTTGAAAACGAACTGCACTCTGGACGACCATCAACGTCTACCGACGAGGGACACGTCCAAAAAATCAGAGATTTCGTGCTTGAGAACTCGCTGATTGTGTTGGAATATCATTTGGCTGAGCCTAAATCATTTTGAAGAATGTTTTGTGCCTCAAATGTGTCAAGTCTCGATTGGTGCCAAAATTGCTCAATTTTTTTGAAAAAATATCATCGCGTTAATGTGTGTGAAACTTTGCTGTCTGATTATCAGGACCACTTGAAATGCATCATTACTGGAGACGAGACTTGGATTTATGCATACGACCCTGAAACCACTAACCAATCCAGCGAATATTGTGCAAAAGGTGAAACAAGACCGAAAAGACCACAGCAAAGTTGATCGAAAATCAAGGTCATGCTGACAGTTTTCTTTGATTATCGTGGTGTGGTGAACTATGAATTTCTTCCGCCGGGCCAAACTGTTAACAAAGAATATTATTTGAGCATTATGCGTCGTTTGCGTGAAGCTATTCGTCTGAAATGGCCGGAATTATGGGCGAACAACTCTTGGTTCCTTCATCACGATAATGCACCATATCATACTGCATTGATTCTTCACGACTTTTTTGCCAAAAACTCGACTCATATCATTCCGCAACCACAGTATTCACCTGATTTGGCTCCGTGCAACTTCTGGCTATTCAGCAAACTCAAAAGGCTAATGCGGGGATGCCGTTTTGACACGACTAAGGAGATAAAAACCGAATCAAAGAAGGTCTTGAAGGCTATACAGGAAAAAGACTATTCCGACTGTTTCAAGGACTGTAAAAAGCGTTGGAAAAAGTGTGTTTTATTGGATGGGGATTACTCTGAAGGGGATGAAATTGATTTGGAAGAATAAATAAAGAATTTACATTTTATAAACAATTTCACCTTACTTTTTGATCGGCGTATTAGACTGGATATTGGTTTGGTACATCAGAAAGTACTATTAAGCGTTCAAGTTAAGTAATGTGGATTGAGCTGTAAATAAAAGAGTCATAACTAAGTATTGAGAAAATGAGCAGTGAACTTCTTAGTTTTGCATTAAAAATAAAAAATTTAATAATTATTGTTCCCTGCCAACTCAACCTCACAGTATAGTGCTGACATAGTAAGATTGGAGAACATTGCCATCAGCTATGAAGTGCTGCAAATGTTCATGATGATATTTCTGAGTTACTTTTTCTTCATATTTTTCCAGGTGCTTTTGGATTGCCTACATAACTCACTATTTGATACCACAAAACAGATAATATCAATTCTTTCTCCCATCTTTAAAAAATAAAAATAAATCCTTTTTCATAATGACTCATAGGGAGAAATATTAGACACACTGATCAAATAAGAAAAGCAGACTCTCATAAATAGTTCTAGTAGAATTGTTTGGGTTTCTAGAAACAACCAATAAACAATAAAAGTAGGGGTACTTACCCTTTGTTGTGTATCCTGTTTTTATTTATATGATAATTTACTATAAATGTGCGCAAGTCATCAACCAGCCTCCATAGTGTATCATTTAAGGAGCAGCAGTCTAGCAATATAAGATTAAGAGGAATATTTCTTCGAAGATAAATAGTTTCTTCCCGAATCACTTCATATCTTTCTATTTGTTTACTGAAATCCTGATTAAGTTAAACATTAACAGTGTGTTACCAGATATTTTCTTTAGAAAGACAATTAAATTAGTACAATCATTGCATTAGAGCATAATTAATCCAGTCATAATACTGTATAGAGATAAGTCACTGCATGCTTTAGTATTGATATGTGGCATCTACAAATGATGATTTCAGAAAGTGCAATAAATGTAATTAATATAATTCTGTTGTGATGATAGCCAATGATGTTACTTTCGTCCTGAGATTTCTGCATGGAACAATAAAATAAGATAACCTGGCCTAATAGTTAAACAAACAACAAGGATAGTGATCAATAAAAATAAGAGGCAAATATATGCTCACAGATACACAAATTACAAAAACCAGTACTGAAAGGGCCAATAGAAGTATGAATTTCAGTGAGAAGGAACAACACAAGCATAGGAATCAAATGAATTCTCTTGTTGAACAAAGATATTATGTACAACAGCCCAGTGCCTTAGCGAATATGAGGGAAGTAGCATTTCATATTCTGCTCCACAGTTCTATAATCATTCTGAAAAGCTGGAGATAAATATGTTTCACTTCCAGCAGTTACCTCTGCAATTATGATGTATATTACACTTCAAGAGCTGTAACCAGAGCAAGTGGAAAGTAGTTAGTAATAATGTTGCAGGCTAACTACCCTGCCTTCTACACATCTTTCTTCCATTACTTCCACATAGATAGGAATTCAAAAGAATTCACTCTACTTGCATCAGCAATTCAAGGTCTATATCATGTCATGAATGTCATAGACTCTTGTTGATCAGCAGAGGAAGGGGGATTTCAGCAATATGTGACAAGGCATGATGAGGGGAGGAGTGGGTTCATAAGCTCTGTTACATAATATTGGGGGTAACATTTTAATCAAGTTCGTCATCTAAAATTGGAAAAGCAATGTCATAATGGGGGGAGGAGGGTCCACAAAGTGTGACTTGATGTGATAAGGTAAGGGAGGGTAAAAAAAAAACCTATTGTCATATATCAATATCATCTCCAAAATGATTTTAGAAAGAGGCTTACCACATACCAGTCAAATAGCAAATAACTTCCATAGCTATTTGCTTGATAAAAAGCACATCAGAAACTTGAAACCAGGCAGCAATGTAAGAAATATAAGTTTTAGAAAGATAAAATGTTAAATCGAAAAAAGCATAAAATTATGATGTGTAATATGCATAGGTGGAAAAATTTATTTAAAGAGATTTTGTAAAATTTGTAATGATTGCACCATGGCGAGCAAGAAGGAAGGAAAAACTTGTTTGTCAAAGAAAGCTCACTCAGTTTTAAAGACAACTTGAATTTCTAATATCTACAGATTGGTTATGAAAAGCCACATATTATATGTAAAAAAGAGACCCTGTAAAAATAATAGAAACAGATTTTTTAGATAAATAAAGATAGTCAATTTCAAAAACATTAAGCTATATGGTTAAAAATATATTCAGATACAACAGAAAAATTTACAGATCAAGAATATGATATTAATTTTTCAATTAAATAAAAATTTAAGGAGTAAAAGTAAAATTATAGTTTTAATGAGTGACATCAGGGGTTGAACGACATAGGAGAAATAGGAGCGAACATGAAATGATTTAGACTTATTTTTATAAAATACTTGGAGATAGAGAGATTTTTTCTAAGAAACAGAGTGTTTCTACTTTCAAATTTGTAGTTACGGGGAAATAAATTCAAGAAGTTTGGTAATTAAATCATTCTGGCGACAAAGGAAGAAATGTTGATACATAGTTTCAGTTTCATAACAATTTCTTCCAAAGTGGAAAAAATTCAGTAGAGTAATATACGACGAAAGATAAGGAAAATATTAAGGAGTAAAATGCTACCAAAATCTTCAAGAAGGCTTCAGAACTTCAAAAGAAGAAAATTTTATAATGACGAAGATAATTAGGACAAAAAATGCAAGGTGTTTGCATTGAACAAGTCTCATTGTGATCTTACAGAAATGAATGAAACATTGGGTTAAAAAAATTGACACGATACATGCATTTTCATTTCCTACTCTGGTGGCAAATCATATAGCATCATAAGACATCAATGGTGGATCTACCAATTTTCTGAATCAGAACAAAAGCTTTATATTGCCACTCCATAAAACATGAATTTACCACCAGAAGCAGTACAGAGCTATTCTTCGATTTTGCCACCCCCTGAAAGTTGCTGCTAAGATGAGTAGAGCTATATATATATATAGTAACAATGAAATAAAAGATGCTAAGTAGCAGAAAGGAATCAAATTATGATAGGGAAATGAGCCACCCCTTACCTTTAGATGATGGATATGGGTCGTGAACACACAGAAAAGACACAAACACAAATAATAAAGAAATTTTCGGGAAAAAAAAACCCTTCGTCAACGAGAGAACATTCTGAGAGGTGGGTGCACCCGGTGACTGCCTCACAGAAAGACAGCTGGTCGAGAAAATGGTGGGGGTGAATTCAAACATCAGAAGAGTAGAGGGGCAGTGAATCAGAGCTAATACCCAGGCATAGATAAATATCCAAACTAATCTCTGGTCGGTGGGAAGATCAAAATATAATTAGAAATAAATATACATATTTAAAATTTATATATAAAATATTATAAAAATAATAAGTAAACAACACCTTAGGTTAGTAGTGGTTCAATATAGGTAATGGAAAAGAGAGGAATAAAAAAGGTTCAAGATATGTAATACTACTAATAATAATGACCGGGTATTATCTCAAGTTGAGACCAGGTGGTTGCCTTGTGCCAAGTTTGTACTGGTAGGCAAGTTCCCACCTTCTGAGTTCAACTAAAGCTAATATTGAATTAATTATACACCAGTATACTGGTGCTCCACAACTTTGTTGTGTTAGTAAACAAGAGTGGTTTGAATTATAATGCATCAGTGTACTGCTGAAAGGAAACTGTGTTTCCATACCATTATTAATAAAATATTTGTGTACATTGTAATACCATTTTGTAATTTACCTTTGTATAATATTATTAATGTGTCATTAGCCATAAGAAACTGAATAATGATTTTGTGAAATGATATGCTGTTGCATTACCAGAGACATTCAACAAAATGCTCTTTTGAATAATAATCTTGTGTAATATATTTGTAAACTACTTGTCAATATCTTCATTATAGCACTACAACTTAATGTATAAGTTTTGTCAGTTGCTACACATTTAATTTATAAAAGCTTTTCATGCTTTTTTTCCTACTGGTAAAAAATTGTATTTTGAAGAACTTACTCATATTGTAAAACTTTGATTACTCAAAACTTTCCACTTGTATTTTATATTCATTTTTCTTTGTGTGTATTTACTATAAGAATAGAAACTAATTCTTTTCTTTTTGTTTGTTTACAGGTGGCTGACTTGAGATCCCATGGCAGCTCTGCTGTGACAGGCACCAGGGACAGGACTATTACTCAACAGCCAACCTGTGGGGCTTTGCTTTATATTCTTTTCGCCCCGGTTAGGTCACAACCGTGACAGGACTTGGATATTTTACCCCTTACAAGATCTCAAGTGAAATTTTTAGCAAAAATGACACATTTTTGGTTATGTGAAAAGTGATTTTTGTGTTTTTCTGCCAGTTTTAGGTAACCAAAACATTTGACTTGAATACTTAAAATGAACATCTTTTCAGTTGTGTAATATTTTATAAGAGTGTTTTTTTGTGTTTTTCTCTCATGTTTATAGACGACAAAAACATTTAACATGAACATTTAAAATAGACACTCAAAATGAACATTGACTCAAACAAAAATGTTTTGAAAATTTTCAAATATGTGTAACAATTTAAAATATTTATTTGATATGATTGGTGATATTATTGATGCTATGATATAATATTTTGCTAATTTTTGTGGTATAAGTGAGAGAGAGTGAAAGAAGTATGAATGGCAGACCAGCCCCAACCCTTACAAGATGTCAAGTGACATTTTTAGCAAAAATGACACATTTTTGGTTATGTGAAAAGTGATTTTTGTGTTTTTCTATCAGTTTTAGTTGGCTTTAGATTTGACTTGAACACTTAAAATGAACATCTTTCAGTTGTGTAATATTTTATGAGTGTTTTTTGTGTTTTTCTCTCATGTTTATAGATGACAAAAACATTTAACATGAACATTTAAAATAGACACTCAAAATGAACATTGACTTAAACAAAAATGTTTTGAAAATTTTCAAATATGTGTAACAATTTAAAATATTTATTTGATATGATTGATGATATTATTGATGCAATAATATAATATTTTGCTAATTTTTGTGGTATAAGTGAGAGAGAGTGAAAGAAGTATGAATGGCAGGCCAGCCCCAACCGTAGGTAGGTAAAAGGGAGATTTTTAGGTTTTTCAGTTTTTTGTTTCTTTTGAGAAAATTTCAGTTAGTTTTCTGTATAAAATAACTTCAATTTTCGAGGGGCATGTAAGCTATCTATTAAATTTTGTAACAGTGTGACAAAATTTTGTTCTTAGAATCCGAGTTAGAGTGGATAGAATATTAGTTCATTTCATTTTTATAGTCATTTTTTTATCTTTATTCCAGTTAGAAAGAAGTTTTAAAGTTTTTAAGGTACTATTTTCAATTTCAACATTCTTCAGCATTCGCCTGGAGTGGGATTGCGATAGTTCATATCTAAAGTATTTATTTTTGGCTAAAGTATTAAAGTTACGATATTTAGTATAATAACTAAAGTTAACGTTTATTTAAAGATCTAGCGATTGGAAAAATTTCAGAAAGATAGAATTATTTTTATTAGCCAATGTTAGGACTTCAGATGTGCGATTTGATATCTCACGAGCTTCCCATCAGCCACCCTTGTGAAAGAGGAAAAAGATTTGTTCCCACACTTCGCGTGAGAACAGTTGCTAGGAATATTTGAGAAGCAGGAAGTGCTATGTGAATATAGAACCGTGCGTGCAGTTGTTCGCCCCAGTCTGCCAGGAACCGCGAATGTGATAACATGTAGCTCAGTAGGCCGGAAAGTTTTATATCAAACACATCAGTGATAGTTTTATTTTGGAATAATGCCGCTTGTTTTATTCAAGTTAACCATAATGTTGTGTTAAAATAGTATTTCGCAATGGGGAGCCTCGGGATAGTTTGATTTTACTAAACTGTGGAACAATGGGAGTGTGTGATTTTCTTTCATTTATTTATTCCAACTAACAGTTTGAACTATTGGGGTGTGGTCTGACTTGACCGGTTAATCGAATCTGAAAAAAACATTTCTTTGGAAAAGTCATCTGATTGCCTGTACAGTTTTTGTTTTTGTGAAATTTGGAAGAATGTACTTATTTAAATGGCAATGAACTATTTATCATTATTGAACTTTACCTTTTCATAGTTTTCTGGTTAAAAACCTATGTGGCGACCGTATTATTCAATTTAAGACAAAACTGTTACATCCAAGGCTACACACGGTCAGAGCTAAGACAACGTGTTTATGCACCACCCGAAGCATAAGCTTTTTGTCTTACAATAGTACCATTTTTGTGAAACATTTAAAGATAAAAATACCACATTTTGAACATTTTTTGAGGATAAATGTGTAATATTTTCCAGAATCTTTAGAGTTAAGACCTTTTTTTTTCTTTCTTTCTTCTATGATGTTTTCTCCTATGTTTTGATGATTTTTTGGACAACATATATATGTGTAATGTTTTCATGAATGTTTCGAATTAAGATTACCTTTTTTTTTGTGATGTTCTCTTCTATGTTTCGAACTTTTCATATTACTTTGTTTAACATTTATAACGTTTGCATTCTTTAATTTTGATATCTCTAAGGATTTAATGTGTGAATGAGTAAATAATTTCAAATTTTTATAGTAACTTTTGGAGTGAATGAGGAAGCAGAACGACCATTAGGATTCAGGGGTAGTTAAGTTTGTAGGGAATTTTCAAAATTTTTGGGGATTTTCTAAGTTTTGAGGGTTTTTCTTTAAGATTTCAGGGTTTCAAAAAATTACTTCAATCTTCCAGCGGCATGTAAGCTACCCCCTTACTCTTGGTATTTTCAATAGTTAGTTTAAAAACCGATGAAATTTGGGGGTTAACACTGATACAAGATACTGCAGCCTAAAATCGAATCAACAACACCTCCCAGCGAGAAAAAAAAATAAACAGGACAAACAATAATAAATAAACAGTTTCCAGTAAAACAGCATTTGTAAACTTACCTAAATGAACGAAATCCATAAGTATCCAAAATTGCAAGTAAACAGATTGGGTTGCTTAAACCATATCACTAATGTTCCACACATCTTGTCACTGTAAAGCACTTTTATAATAATAATTCTACCGCTAAAAGTAAAACCCACTAGTAACTTGTAGTTCCAGATAGATTTAAAGCAGTAAATATGACTTTTAAACCAATCTTCCATGTGTTAACTTCAATAAAATATTTCAATCCAGTCAAGTAATTTCAGAGCTTTAAAAGTAGATTTAACAACACTAAATAACAGGCAGATAAATATTCTTTAAGTTTCCAATAGCTATCAACCGTTTAATAAAAGATATGAATAAGTTGAAAATCGTAATCCTACGACGCAGTTACCGCCGACTTGTAAATAGAATTTTGATCTGGCAAACATATTTCAGGAGCTAAAATCTTTTGTAAAGCACTTCAATAAAATAAAGGAAAACTTTAAAAATAGTATCAGGCCGAAATAAGTTGTAAATAAAAAGTGAATAAAGTTGAGTAATGCTGCAAAACTACCAAATTTTAGAAATTCCATAACTTTCGATACACTTAACCGATTTGAAAGATTTTTAACTTTTTGAAATCAGCAGGACCACAAGAACAGTTTGGTAATAGTTTAAAACTTGATATTCGGAAAATCAGCAAGGTTGCTTTCCGGAAGTGATGATTTGCATTTTCAAAGTCGGCTAGCTTTCCTATTACACCAATTTGAAAAATAGTTTACACCGGTTTGAAAGCACTGAGAGGAAAAGTACACATAGCACAGCACTTGTTGAAACACACTCTACATATAATTAATTCTTGGCTGTCCGGGTGGCGCCGCGTCATGTTCATCGTAGCCGACGTTTCGACCCTCATTCTGGGGTCCTCTTCCAGGGCAGATTACGATTACACACTCTACATCTTGTGATTTTCTGGAAGCCCTCAGCTTAAAGAAAAAGTATAACACCTGTTGACTCTTGCGGTTTTTTGTATTTTTCAATATAGGAAGGTCCGGACACCAGCCTCTTGGCAGAATTCGGAAGTCTCTGGTTGGGTTAACACGTATAGTGTTAAACGAAATTCAGCACTCACGGCGCTCGGCATTCATGGGTAACCGGAAACCGTGATGGCGGGTGTGTCAGGGAGGCCATGTTTAGAAAACTAAACTTTTGTTAGACATGTGATACTTCAATAGGAGAACTTTATTTTTCGACCGGGGTTTGGCGAGTCTGTTCTGCTTCATTACTTGTGATCTTACGTGTGACGTTTAGTCTGATGCCTGTACTTTGTCTGTACAGGTCTGACATTTCCTGTACTTTGTGAAATTTTCAGAATATATATTTTTCGTGACATAGACTTCAACAACTTTCATTTCTAAATTAGTACCCTCCTTACATAGGGTTAATTATGTAAGTGGCGGCCGTCTTTATAATACAGTTAGCAATTTTCCGAAGGTAATTCACGGTTTTAGAACATTTCTCTGACTTTTATCAGTGTTTGAAAGAACTCCCGTTTAGGTGTACAAGCCGATACGTACCCCTGTATCCGGTCTTGTCCCTAACATGCTCTATGTCTTGGGTCCACCATTCGCTTTTCTTTTCTTGAACTGGTTCAAGAAGTCATAAAGCTTCTGCTGCTGCAGTGTGTATACATTCACTGATTAAATACTGCCTGTCCTGTATATCTTTCAATTTGTTTCCTAACCTTATTTTATATGAGAATTGTGTAGATTCTTCTTTCAAGCTTTCTAAGTTGTATTTCCTTGGTTCCACTATATTTTCTTTGTGTTTTTCAATACTTTGGTTTGATCCATTGTTTGCTTTATACTTAACAAGAATCTTTGCTTGAACCATGAAGTGGTCTGAGCCACATTCCACACCTCTATATGCTCTCACATCCTGTGTTATTAACTGTGATTTTGTTTTTGTATAATATAATCAATTATAGAGTGCAGCTTTTTTGTGGGCTACACACAAGTATATTTATGAATATTTTTATATGGATAGAAGCCATTCATAATTTTTAGCATATGAGTCCCACACATGTCAATTAATCTTTTGCCATTATCATTTCATAGTTCTTCCCCATACTGGCCCACCACTTTATTGTTTTGTGCTGTCCCTGTATGACCATTAAAGTCTCCCATCAATATTATTTCTTTCTGAGGATTCACGTCATCCAGATTCTTCGTCAAATTTTGATAAAATTCATTCTTGGTTTTATTATCCGCGTCATCTGTGGGTGCATACACCCCCATTACCACAATTTCATGTCCATTTTTCTTCAGTTATAAAGATATTATCCTCTCACCTACTTCTTGCCAGACTTTTATAAAAAAAATTTTTTTTTTATTTTTTTTTATTTTTTATTTTTTTATTTTTTTTTTTTTTTTGACGTATTATTATTGATACACTTCTATATGCTTGATTAGTTTTACTTACGCCACTATAAAAATGGATGTACCAGCCTACCGCCACATTACCTTTTCCCTTTTTCTTTGCGTCTGTTAAACTGCTACATCAATTTTCATTCTTTCTAGTTCTTCTAAAACTTGTCTCTGTTTTGTACCCAAACCCTGAATATTCCAAGTTACCATATTCATAATCCATTTCCGATGCCCGAGTCGTCTTCCTGAAGATCCATCCTGCTTCCAAGCTCCTGACTGAGACCTGTAGCCTGCACTTTATTTTACCTGTACAGGAGGACCAGGGTTTTTCTCAGGGTGTCCTTCCCCAAGATGGGTTGTCTTACCTATGACTTCTAGAGTTCCATCTACCCTGATATGTTGTTGGACACACTTTGTCTCGCAACTCCATCAAGACCTGTCCGGCATGGAAGGTCGTGCTGGTAGCTATGCTACCACCAGCATAGCCTTCGGCTTCATTGAAGCACGCGATCCTCTCCACCCAGCACTTAACCCTTTCCTCCCTGACGGTACTTATAAGTACCACAGTATTTACCACCATATAATTCAACAATACCAGTGTCCACTGCATTGTTAAGCCTGTTGATATATTGTTGTATGATTAAGTCAGACAATGACAACATTTATTTTTAAATTCTGCGTGAAATTGCCGAGAAATTAATTTTCTAAGTTGGGGCTTGACAGCATACTGACCAGAGTAAGAAGTGGTACATTACAATGAATTTTTTGATGATAATTTACTTGGTAAGTGTTAATTTCTGTTATTACTTATTTAGTTTGAACATTTAACCATATATTTTTTACCTATAAAATATGTTTTTCTAGTTTCTTTACTAAATAATCTAGAAAAACCAACGTGGACTTATAAGTACCGTCAGGGAGTTCTGGGTAGTTTTATACAGATTATTGGTCAATAGATTTAGCAAGTATACAATTGGTTTTATCATTGTTTTAGATATTTTTAAATGGATATTTTTATGAAATACGCTCTGATTGAAGCTCTTCTCTTAGAAGTTTATAATTTATCAAGGCAAAAATGAAGAAATGACTGGAATGTTCTCCGATTACTCATTAGGTCAAAGAGTGGTCTTAGAATTGACTGAAAAAATGGAGCAATGACGATGTTATCTAGTATTATCATTATTTTTCATCAGTTTCATTATTAAAAAACTGAAACAACTTTTGTTTGTGGGAGAATCAGACCCTACTGCAAGGGACTTTCTAACAATCTGCTGATGGAAAACTAAAAAGAGGAGATTGTGACGATGAATTTACAAACCTAGGTATTTGCTACTGGAAATGGAAGGATAAAAAGGTCATACATTTAGTATCAAATTTTCATGGCAGCGGTGAAACTCCACTACACTGGTAGGGGTCAATGGCAACTTCAACAGATGGGCCCTGTCTCAGGTTGGATTGGTGACCTGGTGGATCTTGGACCAGAGGGCCTCTCTGGTCGGTCATCGGGGGCCACCTCCGGCAGTAGGTCCCGTAGCATTTTGCCCATCCTGCCACCCTGTTGTTACACCACTAGTTATATGCAAAGAAAAAGATGGATTGAAGTCGACAATATCATGCTCAGGACTCAGGAGTCGTCAAGGACTACAATGCCTTCATGTGTGGGGTTGATACTCCTGATCAGCTGATGACTTTGTGCAATGCTGACAGAAGATTAGCGAAATCATGGTAAAGATTGTTTTTGGGAATTCTGGATGTTGTATTTGTCAATGCCTATAACATAAATGGTCCGATATTTGAGAAAAAAAGTCTGTTAAATTTTTTTAGAAGATCCTTTGCACAAGGTATGATGACTATGAAGGATATCGGTAAGAAGAAAAGGTCATCTATATATATTTCACCAAGCCCTCATCCATTCAAACAACACAAGTCATACTATTCTACAATGAGAGATGTAAGATTGGGAAACAGAGGTATACAGTGTCCCTAAATTGTAAAAATCAGATGAAGATGTGAATTATGTAGAATGAAGAAAATACAGTCAAAACATCATAAATGTTGCACTGCAATGTCTTTTGTATCTGAATGAGCAAAAAGAATTTTTTTTTTTTTTTTTTTAATATCATGAGGCAAACATTTCATACCAATATGAACATAATTGATTTCAATTGCTATTTCTGTACATCCTGTGATACACAAAGACCCTGACGGTACTTATAAGTACCGGCTTATTAATTAGCACTTAGAATTCCAAAAAAAAAAAATTGGAAAAAATATGTGTGTTTAATTTCAAGTACCTTTATACAAATATATAATTGAAATTATAAATTTCCCTTTATTTCCTATAGCCGGTAGGAAAGGGTTAAAGTGCCTATGAAAAGGAAGTGCTTCCTTGAGAGGACAGTCACATGTCTCTTAAAAATTTAGTGAGAGAGGTTTTGCTTTCAATAACTAGCATAGCTCCTCCCATTTATTTCCTTTTTATTCACAGGGAATCCATACTTTCATCTGGAATAGAATAATTAAATTCATGTGCAGAGGAAAAAGCTCTTTCCTCCTATACATGACAGTCTACCTTGTATAGCTAACATACTGTGTGAGGCTTAACTTCTATCAGTACTTCCAGCATCAGTCCCTAACATTGCCAGGAACTGTCTGATAGGATAATAGCATTTACCATATTCATAGTCACCTTACACAACATATTCAACTACGTACTTCTGTGTCATCAATTCATCTGTCTTAAGTGGCTGACAGTGCTTGCAACAATAATGTTCCAAAAATTACATGGGCAGCCAAAGAATTGTTTGGAGTATTGTCACCTATTGCATGATTTATGATCCCCAATATCCATTTATTTGGTTACAGCTGCAATGCTAGTCCTGCAGATATTGCAGTCAGCTGTGACACTTATTAAACATCAGTTCACAGAAATGAAAATAATCTTTAATCTGTAAAATGATATTCCACATAATTGCAGTTCAGGAAATAATCTTATTCTCTAAGTAAGAAAAAAGAGTCAACCAACACTGTCTTTCATTGCATTTGGTAGTAGATAACGAGTAGAAGTTTGAAAAGTTGTCCATAAAATATGACTAGCATAACAGAGACATTAGAGAAAATGACATGCCACAGATGGAAGTAACAAAGACAGAAAATGGTGAAACACAGTTTTCCTGGAACAAAATTCTGATCTTACAATCACCAGACAACACAAAAGAGATAATATAACTGAAAATTGAATAATATAAAGAGATAAATAAGAGTAAACAAAACTACAGCAGTGCATATGATAAAATACTATACTGCATGCCAGGTACTGTCTTATGTGTTTAGTGATTGAAAAACAAACCAACTGGATACTGGCTTAGAACTAATGCCTCCAGTAAGGAGACATTATCTGAAGTGGCTCTCAATATACTGAGTCTGCATAGAAGAGGAATAAACAAATCAAGGGACTCCATACACCACATAAGGCAGCATTTTAGCATTATCTGCTAGTAAAAGGAATGCTATGGTGATCACTTACTTACATCATGCTTACTAGGGTAATAAAGTGGAATCAGTGTTGTTTCATCCTCAATATTGACAAAATGGACACTAGGTAAACAGTTAAAAATGTCTGTAAGGTATTATTTGGATTTTTAAGTTTCTAGTTTCACTTTGTTGCACTGTGTCAGATCAGAACCAGGTACAATGTCATTAACACTAAAATGAGTGGATTCTAATTCTCATATATCCTAGTAGTTTGTATTATTTACCACAGAAATCCTGAGATTTTGGTTGAAATGGCACTTGCTAATTAAGTTCTGATTACAAAACTGTATAAGCTTGTGTTTTTGATTGTTACTAGCAGGTAAGGTTTCACTAGGAATTCCCTTCGCCTAAAGAAAAGAGAGAAGGGTGTACTTGCTGAATTATTAGCTAAAGATGTAAGGAAGCTCCCTTGCAGTTGTGATGGGGTTTTAGTTTATTGGAAAAGTTAATGAAGGTATGCTCTGCCAGAGAAGTGAGGGAATTAGATTACACAACTGTAGTCATACCATTGCTTGGATGTGGCAGTTTAAATGCGCCTATATTTTTGGTATCAGTGACAAGAGTAGGAGGAGGTATAACAGTAAATTACTGTGGAAAACAACTGAAATGATATAGGAGTTGTGTTAAGAGTCATTTGAGGGCAGTAGATGGAGCAAGAAAGTGCTAGGAGTGTATAAGGTGTGAGGTTTTGGTGGATATTGCTAGAAAGATTAGGAGGATGATGAAGCAAAGAGATGGCCATGACCACTTAACTGGTATTTACATTCACATGTAAGAAACATAATTTTAGTGTATGGGGAAGGGGAGGGTAAAGGAGTGAGAAATTGGATTAAGTGAAAAGGAAATTGCTCAAATGATTTACATTTATTCACTCAATTTAAATTTAAACTTTCTAATAGAAAAAAGTAGGTGGATGATGAAATTTCCCACAAATAATTCAAAACATGAAACAGGAAAGTAAGTGTGTAGTGAAATTGCCACTAGAACATATGATACATTGCAATTAAATCTGTCTTCCACTGTAGATTCTACCCTTGGAATTGTGAATAAAATATAAATGAGAACTTGTAAGTAGACTAAACAGAACTCAATGCCAAAGATGCAACAGTTATTTTCCATTGAAATAAGGGAACCCTTCTACCTAATCCATTTTAGGTACCCTGTGTATGTGGTCCTTTTATCTACAGTGAAGTGGAAGCTGGGTATTCTACGAGATCGAAGATTTTTCATTGCCCAATGACACTGTGGACATTTGAGATCATAGAAAAAGACTTTGAAAAAGATGAACCCTACCTTCCTACTTTAACTTTTTCAGATCCTGTTATATGAAGTTTTAATCAATGACAAGCGGCGATATTGTGTTTATTGTGGCATGTGTGTTTTTCCACGGATTTCATACAGTTATAATGTGTGTAGTCTTTTGCTCATCTATATGATTGCTAGCACATATTTCTTGTGGTTCTTATTAGGCCAGGTAAAGTTTTTGCTACTGGTATGACCATAGTGGTTTCTGAAATCAAATTCACATGGGTTTTCAGCCGGATGATTTCTTTATTAAACATTTCTTTATACAATGTTTCGGCAACTACCTCCATTGCCTTCATCAGGTAAGCCATCATATAAAGTAACAAGACTATGAATGCCTCGTGAGCGAGACCTGGCTCCTATAAGTAGCCCGCTGACGGAGAATATTTCCACTGCTCTCCCATTGGTCGGCGCTGCAACCGGGCTCAGGCGGGGTCCAGACAGCATGCCGGCATAGTGGACTTTGACACCTTGCTATTGGCCAGGCCAACATTAAGGACCTCGCAGGTACACTTCACTGCTCTTCCATTGGTCAGCGCATCAATCAGTCTCAGAAGAGGTCCACCCGGACAGCTGTGTCTAACACTCTGCAATTTCAAATCTTGGACGATTGGCTCCAACGCTTCGCTCAGGAAGAGACCACCATCTCTTTTGATGTTGTTGTTAATTATTTGAATCTCCAATGCTTCTATGATTACTGAATCCCAGAAATACAATATCCTAGCCAAAACTTCAGTGTTGTCGAAGTTTATGTTGTGAAAATTTTCTACAGCATGTTCAGCGAATTCGGATTTGTCCTATGGTAGTAACCGCAGATATCGTTGGTGCTCGGCGTGGCGTTCCTCAATAGTTCTTATGGTTTGGCCAATGTATACTTTGCCGCATTCACAAGGGATTGAATAAACTCCCGAGATTCGAAGGCTGAGGTCGTCCTTCACCGTGCGTAACATATCTCGTATCTTCGATGGTGGACGGAAGATACTCTTTATGCCATTTAGTGATAAACTCCTTCCGATATTCCCGGAAGTATTCCTGGTATAAGGCAACATGGTAATGGATTTTGGAGACTCTTGTTGTTCAGGTGTCAGTCTCAGTTTCTGGGGGAGAAAAGCCTGTTTAATTTGCCCTTCCGAATAACCATTTTGTCTGAAAACCTGCTGTAGTTGCCTAAGTTCTTCTTGCTGTGTATCACTCTTTGAGATGGCTCACGCACGGTGGACCAGTTTTGTAAAGACAGTTTTCTGTTGAGCTGAGTGATGAAAACTGATAGCCTCCAAATATAGGTCCATGTTTGTAGGTTTCCTGTAAATGCTATGCGCCAAGGTACCATCTGGCTTATGTTCAATTAATACGTCCAGGAATTGCATCGTCCTATCCCTCTCAACCTCCGTGGTGAATCATATGTTTGTATGGACTGGATTCATGTGTTCAAAGAATTCTCCGAGAGCAGTGGAGCCAGTGTAGCCAAACTACAAACGTGTCATCCACGTATCTGAAGAAACTTTTTTGGTTTTAATGAAATAGTGTCCAGAGCCCTTTCCTCAAAGACCTCCATATATAAATTGGCTACCACAGGAGAAAGTGGCGAGTCCATAGCCACACCATCAGTTTGCTCGTAGTACCACCCACTGTACATGAAATATGTAGATGTGAGCACATGCTGGAATAGGTCAGCAATCCCTTGGTCAAAATGTCATCGTATAGTTCTAAAGTCTCCTTGACAGGCACTCGCGTAAACTGAGAAACCACATGTAAGCTTACCATGAGGTCGGAATCTGACTAGGTCAGATCCCTGCATTATCTGTACGAATTCAGCATAATTCGTAACATGGTGTATGCAATGGCCCACCATTGGACTCAACTGGCGTGTAATATATTTTGCATGTTGATTCATGGGAGCACTGGATACTGCTCCATTTAAACAAAAATGTTTCTTCCGATATGTGGATGACACATTTGTAGTTTGGCCACATTGCTCAGCAGGCTCCTGAAGAATTCTTGGAACACCTGAACTCAATCCATCCTAACATATGTTTCACCATGGAGGTTGAGAGAGATGGGACGATGTCAGTTCCAGCACGTATTAATTAAGCATAAGCCAGATGGTACCTTGGCGCATAGTGTTTACAGGAAACCTACATAACACGGACCTGTATTTGGGGGCTACCAGTTTTCATCACCCAGCTCAACAGAAAACTGTCTTTACAAAACTGGTTCACCTTGCGTGAGCCATCTCAAACAGTGATACCCAGCAAGAAGAACTTATAACTACAGCAGGTTTTCAGACAAAATGGTTATTCGGAAGGGCAAATTAAACAGGCTTTTCTCCCCCAGAAACTGAGACTGACACCTGAACAACAAGAGTCTCCAAAATCCATTACCATGTTGCCTTATGGCAGGAATACTTCCGGGAATATCAGAAGAATTTTAGTACGATATGTTGTAAAGAGTATCTTCCATCCACCATCGAAGATATGAGATATGTTATGCACGGTGAAGGATGACCTCGGCCTTCGAATCTTGGGAGTTTATTCAATCCCTTGTGATTGCGGCGAAGTATACATCGGCCAAACCATAAGAACTATCAAGGAACGCCACGCTGAGCACCAACAATATCTGCGGTTACTACCATAGGACAAATTCGCGTTAGCTGAACTATGCTGTAGAAAATTTTCACAACATAAACTTCGACAGCACTGAAGTTTTGGCTAGGATACCATTATATTCTGGGATTCAGTAATCATAGAAGCACTGGAGATTCAAATAATTAACAACAACATCAAAAGAGATGGTGGTCCTCTTCCTGAGCGTAAGCGTGGGAGCCAATCATCCAAGATTTGAAACTGCAGAGTGTTAGACAGGGGGACTCGTCTGAGACTGATTGATGCATTGATCAATGGAAGAGCAGTGGACAGTATCTGCGAGGTCATTAATGCTGACCTGGCCAATAGCAAGTTGTCAAAGTCCACTATGCCGGCACGCCATCTGAACACCGCCTGAGCCCGGTTGCAGCGCCGACCAATGGGAGAGCAGTGGAAATATTCTCCGTCAGCGGCTACTTATAGGAGCCAGGTCTCGCTCGCGAGGCATTCATAGTCTTGTAACTTTATATGACAGGTAACCTGATGAAGGCAACGGAGGTTGTTGCCAAAATGTTGCATAAAGAAATGTTTGATAAAGAAATCATTCAGCTGAAAACCCTTGAGAAATTCATTTCATCCATATGCCAGGAAAAACTATACTCTCACATAGTGGTTCCTGTTTTAATAGAAGTGCCATCTGCCTCTGGATTGACTGAGTACACTAGCACATTATACTTACACACAATCAGTATTACTTCATTCATGCTGAGTAATTTCATTTCATAGATTTTTCTCTTTTTAAGGAAAATCAGACTATTTTTGCTGAAGAATGAATGAATCTTGATCAATAATCATAGATATAAGGGGGTGTGCATTTAATTATGTGTTTGAGAGTTGCCATTTTACTTTAGCCAATGGTGGTTCTACAATTACAGGATATTGTCATCCTAAACAAAACAGTGCTTTGATATATGACAGTAGCTACGTAGATTTGATTTTGTTTTTTTGTTTTGTTTTCACCTTTTCAAGAGAAAACAAATAGTCTTTTCTCCATTATGAATGGAGCTTGAGTGATAATCACACATCTGAGGCAGCGTGCATTCAGTTCTGTGCTTGAGAGCTTCCATTTCACATTAACCATTGTCGGTCTGACCATAACAAAACACTGCTATCCTTATCTAAACACTGGCACTTGAAGTAACACTGTACAGCGCTGTAAATGTCATTACATATCTGTTGTTGTGCTCATTCAGCAACAAATGTGTCAGGGCTGAAAATGGACAGTGCTGTCTTGTGAATAACACTGTTTAGCTACATGATGTCTGCCTAATGTTGGATAACCATTCCCTAAGAGTTCCTTTATCCCTAAATCCATAATCTCATGGCAGGTGATAATATCTTTCCTACAATTTAGAGATCTGTGAATATTTTAATCTAACTCTGGATTTTTCTTAATATTTTTGTAGATTTTTTTCGTGTTTGCAAAATAATCTTTAAGTTCCACTGCTGGCAGAAATAAGAATTTAACTACGAATAACAAATGAATTATGAACATTAAAAAACAGAAGAGAAATAGAATATGCCTAGTATAATGCCAAGATAAGGTATTATTTCAATGCCCAGGTTCACTTGATACAGAAATATGTGACTAGCAATACTTAACTCAGTTTAGAAGAATATAATTGTCACTCTACTATTGAAGAAGAATTGAACATTTAGGTTAACTGCAGGTATCGAATTGCTGAAATAGATGTATTCCACACAGTGTCATCTTGTAGCTACTGTCTTTTTTTTTTTTTTTTAACTGCTTAACGTCTCCTATAACAACTAGGTCTTTAAAGACGGAAAGGATGGGGGGCAAGGAATGGGAAGGAATTCGGCCATGGCCTTTTTGAAGGAAGCATCCCGGCATTCACCTAGAGTGATTTGGGGAAACCATGGAAAACCCAAATCTGGATGCCCGGACAGGGATTTGAACCTGCCATCCTCCCGAATGCGAGGCCAGAACGCTAGCCGTTACACCACCACGCTCGGAAGCTACTGTCTGAAATACATAGCCATTTTATCATGCATCAAGTAATTCCTAGGATATCTCACCACAAACTCCTCTCCTGCTTCAACCTGAGCTCCCATTTAGTTCATTTACCTCTCATAAAAAATGTGATTCTACCTTCAACGGTGTGACATTGTGTTTGATAAACAAACACTCAGTAGAAACAAATCACTTGATCCTATGTGCCTAGTTGACCCTTTGTAACAATTATAATCTTAGTTCTTCACCTGTAATAGTATTGGAGCAATCCCATTTGTAGCAGGACATAACTAGGCTTCAAAAACTGTAGTCACTGTGTCTTGGAAAAAAATAAAACTTCAACAACCCGTCATCTATTTCCCCTCTCCCTTCCCCTCTGGAGAGCTAAAACACCAATGATACGTTAAAAATGTGTCAAAATCCTGGAGCTCTCTGCAAATCTCGGTTCTCTTTAAACACGCCAAAAATTCCGGTCTTATCTTAAATTTACTCTCATATCCTGCTTTTGCTCAAATGATGCCTGTAGGTTTGTGATGTTTGAACATCTTTCACCAAGAATCTCCCACCAAGTACACAGATTAAATTTCCAATGAACATTATCCTTCAGTGTTGGATTTTCTTATATAGCCTCCTTCTCAATACATTCAGATGTGCAAAATACAACCTTCCATTTCTCACCCAACACTTCTTCATACTTGAATGCATAGCTTGCTAAGGCAAGGGTGTGAGGTTCTACAAATATTCCCATAAGTGAGGCTTCCTCTAACAAACTCCTAGGTTCTAATCACAAAAAATGCACTGTCAGGCCTCAAACTACCAACCAAACTTCTCATCCATAAACATCAACCATTTAAAACAGGTAAACACCTACTGGTATTTACTTCAGTAGTCTATTCTGCAAAACTAGTAACATACATGGCATTTATGCCACTTTTAACAAATCCACCATTTATTAAATGCTTTCTTTCATAGTTTACACTGTCTCGGCATTGAACTGCCACATACAATTGGTCTCTCTACAATCCATCCTTCAAGCAGGTTGGGTAGATAAACAATCCTTCACTTGTTAGAGAGAGTGATGAGGGCATGTATGAGAGAAATAAAGGAAATGGGTTAAAAAACTTTGCTTGAATATGGTAGTGTAGTATCAGACCAACATTTGGGTATCAAGTACAGGAATTGTCTCTGGATATTACCATACAACACAATCAGTAGCCAATATGATAAAAGAGCTGGAATGGGATTCATTGGAAAACAGGAAGATGGTGAAGAGAGTCATGAGAGTGTACAAGGAATATACTGGTATATTGGTATGAGGAGTGGAAAGATATTGGTGTAAGAATTAAAAATATCACATGGGAAAATATGACCATGACCTCGTGCTGGAAGTCAATTTCAGGAACAAGGGTGTAGAAAGATTTTCCTTCGTAGGTAAGGAAGTCAGGGATTGAAACAAGTTACCAAGAGAACTGACAAATAATTTACCAAAAACATTGAAGCAATTAAACGTTGAAATTTGTAGAAGGTAAAAGTAGTTGAGTACATCAATGGGGGGAAATAGGTGTCTGAAATTTCCACCACAGTTTGCTCTCCATCACAATTAAAATAAATTAAACCCGTCATGACACGAACAACCTTATCAACTGCTATACCAAGCAGCCTTTCTTCATACAGAAACTAGAGGAATTATTGTTAAATGTTTACAAGAGATTAAAATTTTTTTAATATCATATTTAAGTCTAACTGTAGTAATAAATAGGGATTAGGACAAACAAGTAATTGGAAACATAATTTTGTTGGAAGGAAAAACTAATACTGCTTTGCAAAATTAAATAACTGTAATAATCTAAAATCCTGTCAATATCTTTCAGATTCTGTCAATGACACAGAAATAATTCATGTTTAACATTGTGTTCCTTTTTCAAATTCAGAAGAATTTTTTTTATCTTTAATTGGAAGTTGAAGGTAGTTTGAATTAAATTATCAAGCATAACTGGAGATTTTACCTTCAGTGTAGGAAAGGGATCACTCTTCATGAACTTTGCAAGAGCTCTATCTGCATCACCATTGAGTAAGTGAAGAAATCCATCATAAACAACTATGTATTTTTCTGGGCCAGGTGTGTTATTATCGAAGGTTATTAAAGCTTCTGTGATAATTCTCTGTGTCTCTTCTTCTTCTTCATGTACAGACTGTAGGTACATTTCTTTATCCTTCATTTCTGTGGGAACGATAAAGTCAAATGAGTGATTGACAAAGTGTGTTTTGTATTACATCACTAAAGTAAAAACTTACATTTTTGCTTTTCTGGGTTAGTACATATTTAACATAAACTCATAAACTGTTCTTATTTTATTTATTATATCTCTAAGTACATAAGAAAAATGTCTAGGGGAAATATAGGTGTTACAGTGGTTGGCAGCCATGTTCATTTTTGAAAACGTGTGATATTCAGATTAATAATAAAATTAATTGTAACATTCAAGATATTTCTGAAGGGATGCATAAACTTCTTTATTAATTGGAAATAACTGAAGCTAAGCTCTGGGGCTACTTATGCAAATTTTATAAGTGAGTGAAAGCAGCAAAATGTGTGACTGTCCAGAAACGAATCTGCATCTTAAATAAAGGATGAAAGCCGATTCTCGTAAATTAATTTTTAATATTGTGTTGTAACCTGATACCAGAGAAAGGCTTTAACATCATTGCAATAAATTTTGTTTCATATTATTTTTGATTGATATCAACCCACAAGTGTGGCTCAGTGGGCTAAGGTGCTGCTTGCTGGATCAGGAAGGTACAACAGGACTGTGAATGAACCCAAGACCCTGTACAGGCAGTCCTAATTGTGGGTTTTAGGTGATTTCCTGCAGTCATCAAGGTAAATTTCCAGTCTCTGCTTCATAAGCTACACATTTAACAAATAAAAATACACTTTTCACACACAAAACATAGGGAGCATCCATAAACTACATAGCTCCCCCCTACCCTCCTCAGCGTGGAATTGGAGCTTTTTCCCTATTGATCCCAGAGGACATTTTTAACTGTTTTCTTTTGTCAGACTATCTAAATTACATTTGGAGATAATTAAATAATAGAAATAAATATTCAAATGCCGTTGTGTGCTCTGTACCTTATTTTAACTGTGGCAAATACACTGATCAGACAGAACATTATGACTACCACCTACTATTGATATAAACCTGTCCAGGCGATAGCAGTGTCACCTTATGAGGACTGACTGGTAGTGAGTAGTGAGGCACATGTAATATCTGAGAGCATGCTATGGGAGCGTGCACAAACTACGTGGCTTGGTCTAGAGGTGGGGGGAGGGGTTAGCTGGAAGGCTACGCTGGGCTACGTGGGGGGAGGGGGTTTCCGAGCCAGACCACGTAGCTTTCCTTTCATAAAATTTTTCACAGTTAAAATGAGGAACTGAACTCACAACAGCATGTGAATATTTATTTCCCTCAGTTAAGTATCTCCTTATGTAATCTACATACAATAGTATGACAAGAGAAAACAGTACAAAATGTCTTCTCGAATCAAAAGGGAAAAAAGCTACGTGCAACGTGAGTGGGGGGGGGGGGGTGTAGAGGCAAAAGCCACGTAGGGCTACGTGGGGGGGAGGGGGGGTCCACAGGACCAAACCTCAAAGGGTTGGGCGGCCACCCCTCATTACAGATATCGGACGTCTTAGGCTGGGCAGACTGGTAAAACAGGACAAGCGGTGAACTGTGGCGGTACTAACATCAGACTTTAATGCTGGGAAGAGTACAAGTGTGTCTGAACACATAGTGCACCCATCACTCATAACGATGAGCCTCCACAGCCGATGGTCCATGCATGTGCCAATATTAACACCACAACATCGGCAACTACGACTGAAATCGACACGTGGCCATCGTCACTGGACGTTGGTGCTGTGGCAGAGCGTTGCATGATCTGATTAATCACAATACCTACTTCAACATGCTGACGGGGGTTGTGAATCCATTGTTTTCCAGGGGAACAGCATCTTGACACCTGTACTGTGATATGGAGACAAGCTAGTACCCCTACTTCAACATGCTGATGGGGGTTGTGAATCCATTGTTTTCCAAGGGAACAGCTTCTTGACACCTGTACTGTGGTATGGAGACAAGCTAGTGGTGGCCCAATTCTTCTCTGGGGAACATTCACATGGGCATCCATGGGTCCAGTGGAGCTTGTGCAAGGCACCATGACAACTAATAAGTATCATACATTGCCCTTCATAACAACCATGTTTCCCAACAGCAGTGGCATTTTGCAACAAGATAATGTGCCATGTCACAAGGCCAGGAGTATGATGGAATTGTTCGAGGAACAGAGTGGCGAGTTGCAATTGATGCGCTGATCTGAACCCGATTGAACACATCTGGTATGTCATTGAACGTAGCATCTGAGCTCATCGCTCCCCTCTCTGGAATTAGGGATGTGCAGATGTGGTCCCATCTCCCTCCAGTAACCTACCAAAGCCACATTGCTTCCATGCCAAGATGTGTCGCCACTGTTATCTGTGCCAAAGGCGGACATACAAGCTATTAGGTAGGTGGTAATAATGTTCTGGCTGATCAGTGTAATATTGATGAAAAGCTTGTGGCTTGGCACTGAACCTCATACCTCCCCCACGTAGCCCAGCATAGTTTTCTGCCCAACTCCTCCCTAGATCAGACTACGTAGTTCATGGATGCTCCCGTACTTATAACTTTGTAGACGGAATCCAACACTTCACTTCCTCCACTAGTGCAGCACTCAAGGCAAAAGTGGAAGTTGTGGGCACTTAAAACTTAGTCACTGGGTGGCCAAACTCGGTGATCTCCATAACAAAGAAGACATAGAATAAAAATAAATGCTGTGATCTAAATTTTGTGTTTCAAATGTAATTCTAAATTGAATTAAATTGGAGTTTGTTAAGTTTAATGCCTTGCTTGGGGTTATTGCAAGATATCTGTTTAAGCTCTCACCATTACTGAATCAAAATCGGATACTAAGAATGAAGTTGCACTCTTTCACTATCTTCGTTGCCAATCTGCTAAATTATTCCCACAACAGATAATGGGCTCAGATTAAATTTGAAATAAGAAAAGTCCATTGTATAATAAAATTTGCATATTCTTCAAAATGTTTTCAGCTAACTCTGGTATCAGCATGTTGCCTAAGTCAGGCATCAGAACATTTGGATCCTTTTAATGAAGTTAGCAAGTCATCAGTACTCACAGATTCACTTACACTATTAACAATATTTCATACTTCCTTGAAAGTACAAAACATATTTAGCTCATGGTGAAATAAATTCAAAGTCCACGCATATCATGTGACCATTAATCTTGTAGACCACTCTTCAAATCCTCAAATATTTTTTTTTTTTTTAATTTATTTGTGTTGGCTTTTGGCCTGGTAGGCCATACTGCCAGGTTCTTTAAAATTATTTTTACATTGGTTTATGTTCAATGTTTCAGTTAAATTATAATTTCTTATCCTTTATTTTACAATGGTTCATAAGTCCCATGAGAGATGGGTTACAATTTCTTTATAAAATATATAACGTTATTGCCTTTCCAATTGCACCGTGTGAGTCGTCGCCAAAAGCCCAGGGACTGCTTTTTGTATCTTTCCACTACAATTGAATATTCATTAAATAGTTCCTGTGATTGCCTTATCTATTTGGATCCTTTGGTGTGAATAATGTTGCCTACTTGTATTTATAACTATTCTCATTGGGTGTTGCTTTAGTGTGTATGTTCTAGATAATGTGGAGTATTTTTGAAGGGTTAGTGTATCTACTTAGTTTATGACTGTTGGTCTAGGATTGGCTGGTCCGCTTTGTCTTATATTTGAATATTTCCTTCTTTAAAAAAGGACATTATGGTTCTGTATATTGAGTGGTTGTTGGAAGAGAGCAGGATGGCTAAATTAGTTGGGAAGGGGATCTTGCACCTTGTGAATTCCTTCAGCATTTTGTATTGGATGTTGGTGTATTTTTTGCAGGAGAATAACAGGTGGTTGATGTCCCCTATTGCTCCCTCGGCACAGTCAAATCTGGGGCTATCTCTTAGTCCTATCCGGTTCAAGTGGCTGGGAAAGTTGCCGTGGTGGAATCTGCTTCTGATTATATTAATTATGTGGCGTCTGTTGATTTTCCAGCTGTAGAACCAGGGTTTGGAAGGAATATATGGTTGGATGTGTCCGTAGAAGGATCCTTTATGATGAATCGTATTGTTCCAATCAGTTTGCCATCTATTTCTTGCTCGCTGTTTAATATCTTGTGGATATGCTGATGGGGGTAGTAATATGTTAGGGGAAAGCCGCATGCTGGGGTTGGGTGGGTATCGGCTTCTACACCTAAACTTGAAGTCTTCCAAAATGTTACCAAAAGTTCGGGAAAAAGTTCTATAACCTTGAAAAACCTTGGAGACTGCTAACTGTATGATGAAGTCGGTCGCCACTCACAGAATTAACCTCCTGTAAGAAAGGTACTAAAACAGAAATGAAAGTCGAAGTCCGAATCACTGAAGTATATATTCTTAAAATTTTCACAGAATTTACATAAAGTCACAGTTAGCAATGGCAATCGGAGAAAATCATTTGCCGAAGATCACAAGTCATGAAACAGAACAGACCGCTACACCCCGAATGAAAGTTAAAGTTAAAGTTCACATCGATGAACACATGTCGGAAAAGTTCAAGATTCTAAGGTTGGCAATGGCGTCAGTCAGCCATGTTGCCCAAGTTCCGATTTCCCATCAGCCACCGCGAGCCGGTCTCACTCAAATCCGCTAAACAAAGTGCTACATGATACCGCGACCAAGTGTTCCAACAAACTGCCCCGAAACCATGTCCGGGCCTACTTTTATCGAAAATGGCCTACTGAGCTAGACAACAGTCTATCTAGAAAAAATTTTGTTAACTGAGCGCTTCCAGAAAATCACAAGAAGTAGAGCGTAACGAGACAAGTGTAGTGATGTGGTTGGTTTTGTTTTTAGAGCTTCCAGACCGGTGTAAATGAATTTTGAGAGTTGGTTTATCGGAAAGTTCACATGTTTATAGTATTACGATACGTCACGTCCAGAATATGAATCTGCTAAAGTTTAAAATATCAAGTTTAGACTATTTTCAAAGTGTTTCCCAGCTTCTGCTGAGTTCAGTGGTGTAAAAATCTTTTAAATTGGCGAAGGATGTCAAAAGTTATCGAATTTCTAAAATTTGGTGATTTCTTGGTGTTGCAAGATTTTCTTCACTTTTTATTTAAAGTCGGTTGTGGCCTGAAAATATTTTTAAAACGTACCTTTATTTTATTTAAGTACTTTAGAAAAGTTTTTAGTTCATGAAATATGTTAGCCAGAGAGAAATCCAAATTACAAGTTGGTTGCTACGACGTCACAGGAAAACGGATTTTCGTTTATTTATATCTTCTGTTTATTAGTTGATGGCTATTGGAAACTTAAAGAATATTGACTGGCCGGTTATTTAGCTTGTTTAAATCTACTTTTGGGGCTCTGAAATTACTTAGATGTGATGGAATTTATTATTGAAATCAACCCATGTGGTGCTGCTTTAAAAATCATATTTACTGCTTTAAATTAGTTTGGAACTGCGAGTTATTAGTGAATTTAATATCAAATGGTGAAATTATTATTATGATGGTGCTTTACAGTGGTCACTTTAGTGGAATATTAGTGCTGTGGTTGTTTAACCAAATCTTGTTTATTTTACTTCAGAATTATTATGGATTATGCTCATTTAGGTAAGTTTACAGTTTATATTTTGTTAGAAACTTCTTATTTAAGGTTCTTATGTGCTGTTTATTTACTTTTCTGAACCTAAAGTGTTGTTATCTCGATTTCAAACTATGGTATCATGTTGTTAAGGTTCTTTGGGTGGTTTTATTTACTGCATTAATTAATTAATAAAGTCCACCAAAAACAAGGTTATGTTGATGCTCGTTTATTTTCAATCAAAACAAGTCTGCGACATTCACAAGCATAGTTGTTACAATCCAAAGATGCAATACTGAATGAAAACTTGCATGAATGTCTCTGTAACACTGAATTAATACTTAATGCAAACTAAACTCTCTGTCCAGGCGATCTGTTTATATAGAGTCTATCGAAATTACGAGAATTCTTCAAAGGCATCCGCCCGATATTTCTCGATCATTAACAATCACTCAAACAATCAAACATATTAAAAACAATCGGAATTGATACAAAATTAATTAATAACATTACAAAGTGATCAGAAATGGTAATTATAGATACTTAAATACAAAATTATTTACAGAAATCCTTTCAAATGGTGGAAAATTGTCCTGTAGACATCGTAACTTACATTAATACATGTAATTACAAACTTTTAATAAATTCTCTTGCACCATTCGGTTCTTAAACATATTAAATGGTCTTTAAATAATTTTCTTACCTAAAACAAAGTCTACATACACTTATTTACAAGAATTTACAAAATAAACATATCAAATCACTTTCAAGCAAACTTTGGCTGACTACAAATATTTCACACCGTCCAATACTATTCAAAATTCAGGTATTAGGGCTGTTACAATGTATTGAATGTTAACCTCAAACTTCGTCGGATTTTAACTGAATATAGAAAATAGAGAGTAAGGTATCTTACAAATAGTTCTTTTCTTTGTCCATATGAGATGGCTTCCTTGGCTAGTCTGTCCGCGATTTCATCGAACTTAATCCAGTTATGAGAGCGAACCCATACTAAACTTGTTGTGATGCCTATGTTGTTGCTTATGTGTATTTCATTTAGTATTTCTATTAGTAGTGGCGCCATCCTATAATTCCACTTTGGTTCTGCTATGCTCCTGATGACGCTCAAGGAGTCGGCTATTATGACCACCTTCTTAGGTCTTCTGGTCCGGCCGTACCTTACAGCTTCTAATATCGCTTCTGCTTCTGCCAAATATATTGTAGTTTGCGGTGGTAAGGAGTATAGGGCTTTGTACTGAGTTTTGGGGCAATATAGTGCACTGCCGACTCGTTCTCCTGTATGTTTTTTTCATCCATCTGTGTATATATGGATTGAATTTAGGTCTTGGCTGGCGAGCAGGGCGTTCAGGGCATACTTGGCATTGGTGCCCGGCGTGTGTTCCAAATACTTTACTTGTATGTCTAGACTTCGGAGCTGGTAAGGAGCTTGGAATATCGGGTGTGTGGAAAACTTCGTTATGTTAACGCTCTTTTCCTCCCAAGTATTATACATGTTAAGTAGAAGAATGTTGCTTAGCGCGCCAGACTGTTTATTTCCTTTTTTCGCTTACAGTGTTTGAGGTTGTCTAACCGTTCCTTTAGTGGGTGTGTGGTGTTGCTAAGTTTTTCGATTATAAACTTCTCTGTAAGTAGTTGTCTTCTTATGTTGAGAGGCATTTCGCCTGCTTCCACTAGTAAGGCGTTGGTTGGTGCAGATTTGAATACTCCTAAACATGTTCTGAGGCAGCGATGCTGCAGGAAATCTAATTTCCGCAATGCGTCTTTTGTGGCGTTGGCGTAAAATACGCTGCCATAGTGTATGATAGATCTAATCATTGATTTGTATAGGAGCAGAAGTGCGTTGGAGTGGGATCCCGATCTCGCTCCGGCCACTGCTTTTAGGATGTTAAGTCGTTGGTCTGATTTGGCTATTATATGTTGAATATGGTCTCTCCAAGTTAGTCGGGAATCCAATATCATTCCTAGGAATCGGCTCTGATTATGTACTGGGAATGAAAAGGGACCTAGATGTATCCTGGCCATATCGGGAATGTTGCGTTTTGAGAATATGACTATGGATGATTTCTCAGTAGATATGTCTAGTCCGTTACGGTGGGCCCACGTGATGAATGCCTGTATCGCTTCATACAACTGTTTGAAGACGTCTTCTATTAATGAGCTCATGGTGTATATAACGATGTCATCCGCAAATTGGAGGATTAGAATACTTGGGGAGAAGATTTTTTCTAAGTCGTGAGTGTATATCAGATAAAGGAGAGGACTTAATATCGCTCCTTGTGGGAGTCCATTGTAGACCCAATGGGGGCCTACCAGATCCCCTGAGTTTGAAATGTATATAACTCTTTCTGATATGAGTGAGTGTATTCCTGCTACAACCTCATGTTGGATTCCAAGTTGGAGAGCTTTTGCATCAGAATGTTGATAACAACATTGTCATAAGCTGAAGTGATATCTATGAATATTGCCCCTAAGTAAAATTTCCGTGCAAATGCAATATTGATATCTGTAGTAATTATTGCTAAGTTATCGAGTGTACTTTTTCCTTTCCTGAATCCAAATTGTGATGTTGCTAGTAAGTTGTTTTTTTCCATCCAATATTCTAGTCTGTTTATTACGATGCGTTCTAGTGTTTTGGATACACACGACATCAGGGAAATAGGTCTATACGATCCTGGTTGCTTTGGATCTTTGTTGGGTTTTAGTATTGGTATAATTATCTGAGTTCTCCACTCTATGGGACTCGGTTGCTTCATCCAGATTTCGTTAAAGATTTTAGTTAGGAGCTGTCGGGCGTTGGCCGGCAGATTATACAACATCGAGTAATGTATTCTATCTTTGCCTGGTGTCGTGTCAGAGGACTGTTTAATATTTCTTTAACTGTGAATGGAGAACACAGTTCGTGTTCCAAATGTTGTTCTGCGTTCAGCGTAAATCTAAAGTTTTTATGGTTGACACTATCGGGGGCAATTCTTTCCGCTATGGCTTCTATACATGAGTTGTCTAACTTAAAGCTTGAAGTGAACGTTTTCCTGTTCTTCAAGTTTCTTATTTGGTGCCAAATAGACCTAGTGTTTGTATCTTTCCCCAGGTTCTCACAGTATTGTATCCAACTGAGATGTTTCTGAGTTTGCAATATTCGTTTGGTGTATGCACATGTTCTTTTGTAGGTTAAGAATCATTAGACTGTCGGTTCCTTGCGATAATTTCTGAGTGCTAATCTTCTTTTGGCCACTGCTTTAGAACACTCCATATTCCACCAAATTGCTGGAGGATTACTTGTAGATTTACGTCGTTTTTTAAGCAGTATTGATTTGTCTGCAGCTGTTGTGATGGCTTGCATCAGCTGTTTGTATGCCTCCCTGCCTGAGATATCCGTGGGGAAGTTTCTCACTTCCTCCTCTAGGTATTGTTTATATAGTGCCCTATTTGCTTGGCTGGTGTTCCAGTGTTTTGTGGGGTGTCCCTTCCACTCGAAGTTGGTGTTGCAACCTATCGTGATTTTAATTGGTAGATGGTCCGATCCTAAACTGTCGGTTAAAGTTTGCCACGTAGCTACGGATGCAATAGATGGGGAGCAGAGTGTTAAGTCCACGGCTGATGGACTCCGTCGTATTCTTGGGATTAGAGTTGGTCTTCTATTTTTTGTAATATGTCCAAGCCAAAGGGGTCGTCCTGTTGGCAGCCCCAGCTTCTGCTGTGGGCATTGAAGTCACCCGCTATAATGTATGGGGTGTGTGTTTGTTTAAAGAGATGGTCCCAGTTGTTTCGACTTATTATAGTTCGCGGAGGGCAGTATAAAGATATAATTGTGCATTCTAGGTTATTAAGGCATAATCGAATAGAAATAGCTTGGAATGGGCGGTTTGTGGAAGCTAACTTTACCGGTTTGTGTGGTATGTGGTGCCTAATCAAGATTGCTAGTCCTCCTTTACCGTCTGGGCGGTCGTTTCGATAGTCTGGTAATGCTTAAAGTTGATTTCTTTCTGTGGTTGAAACCAAGTTTCAGATAATAGTGCAATATTGATTTTACTGTTACGTAGCTCGATGGTCAAGCTTTCCCTATTTGAGTACGCGGACCTTCCATTCCATTGAAGAAGGTTAAGTTGAGTTGTGAATGGGGGGAGATTGTGGTGCCTTGAATTAGCTGTAGGGTTCATGGAGTGGAGGAATTAATAATTTGCTGGAGTGAGTTGATTACTTGTACTCAGTTTTTCTATCAGTGGGATTTCAGTATTTTGGGGTTGGTGTCCCCCTGTTTGGTGATAGTTATATGGTTCCACTAAGGTACTATGTGGGAGAGGTGGGTACGGATTGTGGGTTATAGGTTGGTATGGTCCGTTACTTCTCCAGAACAATTTTTGGGGAATTATCACTTCGTTTCCCTTAGTGCTTAAATTTGCTGTGTTGGCAAATGGTTGCGATTCTTTTGTTCGGCTGTACAGTGTTTTTTCCGTTTGTTGTGCGGGTTGCTGTGGATTAGGTTGTAGCACTAGATAGGTTCCTTCCCGGTAACCGGTGTTAGGGTTCTGGATAATCGGAGAATGAGAGATAGTTGGTAAGGGCGGGAATTCAGTGTTGCTCTTGAATCTAGGACTGGGATTTGCTGCTGTCTGGGCGTAAGCTCTATTTTCCAGTGCAGCTTCTCTAAAACTGACGTTGTTGTATATCATGTTTTGTTTAATTATTTTAGCTTTCTGGTAGTTGGGGCATAACCGATCGGTTGCTAAGTGTTGTCCTGTGCAGTTGGCACAACGTGGTGGAGCGGTCTTAGGGCATCCATCAATGTTGTGGTCTGCAGAGCAAAAGCTGCATTGGACCTGACTACGACACTGATTACTGCTGTGTCTGAAAGGCAAACATTTGTAGCATTGGATGATGGCGGGGATTTAAGGTTCTACCCTACATCTAACGCCGTGAATGTAAACAAATTGGGGAAGGACTTGCGCTCTAAATGTTGAAACGCATACCGGTAATGGTATCGTTTCTTGTTTCCCTAGTTTATCGATTTTTTTTGTGAACCGCCTAATATTTAATACTTGGAATTCACTTTCTATTACCGAAAGAATTTCTGCTTCACTAAGCAGAGTAACTACATTTCTCTCAACTACTTGTTTTTGTATCATTGATCTTGGGATGTAGGTCTCCAAGTTATGCCTAGCGAATATTTCCGAAGTTACCAGGTTATTTGCAGAATCTCTGCTGTTGGTTTCTATTTTAATTCTATTGCGACCGACACTGGTAATGTTTACTAAGTTGTGAGAAATCATGATACCTTGCTCCCTCATGAGTTTTCCTATTGCCATTGGGTGAATACGCCCAATATTTTTGTCCTTTCCTTCTACTATTACTATGTATGGACCACCATCACTTGACTCGTACCTGTTGGCCATTGAGTTCTGCCGTTGGTTCTGCAAATTGATGCCGTTTGTTGGTGTCATATCCATGCTGTAGAAGGCTGCTGGACGATGTGGTGTTGCGACGTCTGTTGATAGTCTTGCAAGTTTCTCTGCTTGCTGCGTGGATCTCCTTCCGTCCTCTTCTTCAGGTATCTGCCGTTTCATCGTCTTGAGGTTCGAAAGCTGGAAGTCTCCCATGGGATCGTCCGATGTTTCCACTACAGCTGCTCCGCCTGCAGCTTCTCCTGTTGATGCGTCTGCGGTTGTCTCGGGCGAAGTCACTCCGCCACCTTCTCCATATTGGCCGCCAAACATTCCCACGCAATAGGGAGGATGCCCTCCGGTGGGTGCTGAGGGCGCATTGTTGTTCGTTGAGTTTTGCTGTGCATTGTGCAGGTTGTTGACGTTGGTGGATGCCGGTGTCATGTTGAATAAAGCTGCTGGATGTTGTGTTATTATACCATCTGATAACAGTCTTGCGATTTTCTCTGTTGAGCCCGTACGTGTCCTTCCATCCTCTTTTTCCCATACCTGGTGTTTAGTCGTCTTGATATTCGGTAGATGGTAGCTACTAGTGGGCAAGATGTTAACATTTTGGTTACCGATCATAGGATCATCTGTCACTGCTCTATGTAAACTATTCACATTCTTGGCTGGATCACCTTCTTCAATTTCGTGATTGCTGTTCAAAGAACTTGCTATTACCGTCTTGGTTGATAATTGACCATCGATTTCTGCTTCTGAGGTGTGGTCCTCAGGGCCGTAATTTCCACGCTCGCCATACAGCCCACCGAACATTGTGGGTGATGGCAAGCGAAATCAGCTTGCGGATTTTACTACTCCGCGCCTCCGCAGATAGTCCAAAACTGCGACTTATTAATTATATCACAGATAACAGAAAAAAAGTTTAACTAACACTTATGAAAGTCCAACTACAACGCAGTAAACTGTTTTTTAAAGCTAAATTAGCGGAGCTACAATTCTGGTTGCCACGATAAACAAAACCAGAGATTTGGGGATGCCTCAAATATTACAAGTCTGCTCTGTTACCAACCTTCAGATTTCAAATTCACTGCCTACATTTTCAAATTCTAACCACCCGCTCCATTATCATGCATCTGTCTGTCGTGATCCAAGCATGGTGAAAGACTGCCTGTACAACTAGGAATAAGAGGGGGGGGGGGGGGAGAAATGTATAGACAAATATCATGGGAACATGTTCTTTAGCCGCCAACTTTCTCAGATCTATCTGAAATTCTAATATTGTAGTACCAATTTTCCTGAATGTATTTTCCTATGACAACATATATTTTAAATTGCATGATTCAATCATTAATAATTCGTAAAGCTTCAAATAGGATAATTGTGAATAACGTTTGAAGTTCTTAATCCTCCATGAAGATTTAAGTATCATTTTATTACTTGAAATTTTCCTCATCCTTTGGCATATTACGAGGGGATACCCAAAAATAACCGGAATAACATTTCCGTGTGTAGTAAGCATTTTTGCCAATAGGCGTTTATAGCACAACTCATTGCCTGTTAAATGCCACCTGTGTTGTCGACCTGGCTTGGTCTGTGAATCTGCAGTGCTTGTTTTTGCTAGCACTGTTTGGTTATTGTTTCGTTTTTACTGATGGCAGGTTTAAGTGATCAACATGCAGCTATGAAATTTTGTTTTCTACTCAGTAAAAATGCTGCTCAAACTGTTTTAATGTTGAAAACAGCTTACAAAGATGACACTATGGGAAAAAATCAAGCGTACGAGTGGTTTGCACAGTTTAAAAATGGCGACATGTTGATTCATGACAAACCTTGTTCTGGATGTCCATCCACTGCATACTTCATTCTGACTTTGTTCCCCCACATCAGACTGTCAATCAAACCTTTTATTTGGAAGCTTTAAGAAGATTACACAACATTGTTCATAAAAAAAGACCTGATATGTGGCAGACAGGAGACTGGTTCTTCCGCCATGACAATGCACCTCCACACACAGCTGTCTCTGTTAGGCAGTTTTTGGCTAAAAATGGCACTGTTCCGCTGCCCCACTCATCTTATTCACCTGACTTTTTCTTATTTCCATGCATGAAAAGGGGCATGAAGGGACACAGATTTGACAACATTGAAGAGGTCAAGAAAAAAAACGAGGGAGGAGCTGTCAGCCACTTCTAAAGATGACTACAGAAAATGTTTTGAACAGTGGAAGGACCGGTGGGACAAATGTATTAGTTGTAATGGAGACTGTTTTGAAGGAGATAAGGTTATTTTGTAAAAAATTTGAAAATATATAGCTTTTAAAAAATAATTCCGGTTTTTTTTGGTCACCCCTTTGTAACTCTATCTGTCAGGCACAAATGCTCGCAGGGGTCGTAACACATTGCCAAAACTGTAAACAATTAAGTTCATGACCTGTGTGGCTTTCTGATACCCTTATATTTAATAAAAATGGCCACCACGTATTTGTATTATAACCCCAAATACAAAGGGTGTATGAAATAAGTCCACTTAACACAGTTTTGAATCACACAATACTTATATTCTTCATTAAGTTCACTTTACATTATCAGTACCAGAATTGCGGATAACACATCAGACAACTGTTCCATTGAAGATTAACAGGTTAAGTTCATTCATACGAGAAGACAAACTCACTTAGTCCCCCTAACATTAATGAACATACCACTACGGCACGTTACGACTTGCCACCATCGCTACCGCATGGATTGGTTTGATCCGCTAACTGACATGAAGCTAACTGTTTGATTTCAAGGGAAAAAATGATCTACATAATGATACGAAGTCATTTCATTCAAAATCACTGAGAGACAGAGCAATTCCATGATGGTTTCAGGACTTTGTATAAGTTTTGAAAGGACTATGACATCAGTAACTTTTTCATTAATTATTATAATTATTATTATTATAACTCCACGATTCACTAAAAGTGTGCGACGTAGGGAGCAATGCACCTATACGAAAGGGTAATAGTTAGGAAGATATACAGGACATGGCAGGAGGCACCCATGGGCTAATCTGAGGAACCATCCCAGCCTTTGCCTGGCGTGATCTGTGAAACCATGGAAAACCCAGATCAGGATGGCCGGAGTGCTTTATCGAAAGCTACTCCTGTCGGATTTTAAGTTTACTCATTCGGTAAATCCTTTCTATTCCATTCCCTAATTGCTCGTGGGAAAAATGAGTACAGAAATGAGTCGGTTCTGGCCCTGATTTCTCTAATCTTATTTTCACGGTCATTCCGAGATATGAATGTTGCTGGTAGCAATATTCGTTTGCTGTCATTCCAAAATATGTCAGTTGTGAATTTTTCAATCAGCTTATGTTGAGAGCAATGCCTTCGGTGTTCCAGGTCTTCCCAACCTAGCTCCTTCAACATTGCACTTACGCTTTCCCTCCAACTATATATACCTGTCACGAAGCAGGCGGCTCTTCTTCTGACCTCCTCTAACGCCTCCATTAACCCGTTTTGATGGGTACCCCATACAGAACAGCAATATTCTAAGTGAGGATGCTCTAGTGACTTGTATAAAATCGATTTAACTTCCAGAGTGCATTGTTTTAAATTACGACCTAGAAATCGGAGCATACGATTTGCTTTCTCAATTACATTCTCATTGCACAACAAATTATTATGAATTGTTACCCCTAGATATTAAGCAGAATCTACCATTGTAAGGAAAGTACCATCAATTGTATATTCAGAGCTAAATGGTGTTACCTTTTTGTTTACACACATGACTAGGCACTTTTTAGTGTTCGTCTCCAACTGCCAGTCTTTACACCATGAAATTATTGTCATAATATCGTTTTGTAACAAAGCGCAGTCATCTTGGGATTTGATTTCATGATAAATAATAGCATCATCAGCAAATAATCTTTTCATCTCCCTTATTATGTCGCACAAATCATTAATCTATATGAGGAACAACAGAGGCCCTATCACGCTTCCCTGGGGTACCCTGGACCTCAACTCAGTAAGTGATGAACGCTCACCATCCAGAACTACACACTGTGTTCTGCCCTTCAGAAAGTCTGCAACCCAGTCGCAAATTTGTCTAGACATGCCGTAACCACGAATTTTCCTAAGTAATATCTCCCAATGTAATAAAAGGTTTAACTTGTAATTAACACAAGGACTTCATTCGCTCGTATTCCATCTGTTTTAATTTAATTCAGCATTGAAAAGGGTTTCCATAAGATCAACCGTGAAGTCTCGTATGTCACCAGCTTAGCGCAGTTTTACGCACTTCAACAACAATTCTACATCTACATCTACATATATACTCTGCAATTCACAAAATTGTGGGTGGCAGAGGGTGCTCAGCACCGAAGCTAATCTTTATTTTTTTTTTTTGTGCATTCCAGTCCCTAATCGTACGAGGGAAAAAAGAATTCATATAAGAATCAGTCCAGCACCTTATTTCTCTAATTTTATCTTTCCTGTCCTTCCGACTCAAATAGGTTGGTGGAAGAAGTATTTCACTACACTCTAAAGTGAAAGTGGGAGTACGCATGTTTACCAATAAGTTTAAACGAAAAGTGTGTCGTCTATCTACCAGAGACTCCCAACCTAGTCTACTAATCAGTTCTGTGATGCTTTCATAAGGACTGTAGCAAGCGGTCACGAATCGAGCGGCTCTTCTCTGAACTTTCTCTATACTTTCAATCAACCCCTTACGAAACGGGTCCCAAATGGCACAACAGTAGTCCAAATGTGGATGCACAAGAGATTTGTACGCTATCTCCTTTGTTTGTTCATTACAATTTTTCAAGATTCGACCTATGAATCGCAGCCTAGAATTTGCTCTACCTACTAACGAAGTAATGTGTATGTCCCATTTCATGTTCCTTTGCACTGTTACTCCCAAATATTTCATGGAATCGACCATATCAATAACTGTATTGTTTAACTCGTATTTCTGAACAATTGGATTCTTTTTGTTAGTTATGCTCATTGTCTTGCACTTTTTACAATTTAGAGTAAGTTGCCACTCAGGGCACCAAGCCAAAATAACATCCAGATCGCACTGAATTTCTAAGCAATCGGCCAAATTTCTTACTTCCCTATAAATAACCGCATCATCAGCAAACAATCTAAAAAGGCTTTTCACTTTGTCTCCGAGATCGTTTATAAAAATTAAGAAAAGAAGTGGTCCTATTACACTTCCTTGAGGTACACCCGATGTAACATCTTGATTAGAAGAACTTTCTCCTTCAACGACAACATACTGCGACCGACCTGTTAGAAAATCCTTGACCCATTCACAAAGCTAATCCGATATACCGTATGCTCGAAGCTTCGCTAAAAGGCGGTTGTGTGGCACAGAGTCAAAAGCATTCTAGAAATCTAAAAAAATAGCATCTACTTGTGAACCTGCATCGATAACTTTCATTACGTCGTGTGTAAATAGGGCCAGCTGTGTTTCACATGATCTTTTCTTCCGAAATCCGTGTTGATTTGTTGTAAGCAAATTATTATCATCTAGAAATTCATAATGTTCGAGCATATAATATGCTCCATAACTCTATTACAAACAGATGTTTCTAGATTATAATAATTTGCTTACAACAAATCAACATGGATTTCGGAAGAAAAGATCATGTGAAACACAGCTGGCCCTATTTACACACGACGTAATGAAAGTTATCGATACAGGTTCACAAGTAGATGCAATTTTTTTAGATTTCCAGAAAGCCTTTGACTCTGTGCCACACAACCGCCTTTTAGCGAAGCTTCGAGCGTACGGTATATCGGATCAGCTTTGTGAATGGATAAAGGATTTTCTAACTGGTCGGTCGCAGTATGTTGTCGTTGAAGGAGAAAGTTCTTCTAATCTAGATGTTACATTGGGTGTACCTCAAGGAAGTGTAATAGGACCACTTCTTTTCTTAATTTTTACAAACGATCTCGGAGACAAAGTGAAAAGCCTTTTTAGATTGTTTGCTGATGATGCGGTTATTTATAGGGAAGTAAGAACTTTGGCCGATTGCTTAGAAATTCAGCGCAATCTGGATGTTATTTTGGCTTGGTGCGCTGAGTGGCAACTTACTCTAAACTGTAAAAAGTGCAAGACAATGAGCATAACTAACAAAAAGAATCCGATTGTTCAGAAATACGAGTTAAACAATACAGTTATTGATATGATCGATTCTATTAAATATTTGGGAGTAACAGTACAAAGGAACATGAAATGGGACATACACATTAATTCTTTAGTAGGTAGAGCAAATTCTAGGCTGCGATTCATAGGTAGAATCTTGAAAAATTGTAATGAACAAACAAAGGAGATAGCGTACAAATCTCTTGTGCGTCCACATTTTGATTATTGTTGTGCCATTTGGGACCCGTTTCGTAAGGGATTGATCGAAAGTATAGAGAAAGTACAGAGAAGAGCCGCTCGATTCGTGACCGCTTGCTACAGTCCTTATGAAAGCGTCACAGAACTGATTAGTAGATTAGGTTGGGAGTCTCTGGTAGATAGACGACACACGTTTCGTTTAAACTTATTGGAAAACATGCGTACCCCAACTTTCACTCATCAGTGTAGTGAAATACTTCTTCCACCAACCTATTTGAGTCGGAAGGACAGGAAAGATAAAATTAGAGAAATAAGGTGCCGGACTGATTCTTATATGAATTCTTTTTTCCCTCGTACCATTAGGGATTGGAATGCACAGCAAAGAGATTAGCTTTGGTGCTGAGCACCCTCTGCCACCCACAATTTTGTGAATTGCAGAGTATATATGTAGATGTAGATGTAGATATGGGACGATAGTTTCCAGGATCACTTCGATCACCTTTTTTGAAAATCGGAGTTACTTGCGCAATTTTCCAGTCGGAAGGTACTTTTCGCTCTTCTAATGATTTACTGAATATATCAGACAGAAATGGCCCGATTTCCGCCGCATACTCTGAAAATACTCTTACTGGAATTCCATCCGGGCCCGGAGCTTTCCCCCACTTCAGGAGCTCTAATTGCTTAATGATACCTGCAGTATCTATTCGTAATGATTCCATCACCAACTCGCCACGGCGTGGGAAAACGGGAATACTATCCTTATGTTCATTTGTAAATGAATTTTTGAACACAGTATTTAGTACGTTAGCTTTATCGCGGCATTCATTAACCTCGGAACCTTCACAAATTAGTGCTGGAATATTGCTGTTGGTACAATTAACTTTTCGTACATACGACCAAAATTTCTTTGGGCTTTCTGTGAGACTCTTAGAGAGAGAGTTGGAGTGAAAATCGTTAAAGGCCTCGCGCATTACATTCTTAATACGTCCTCTTAAATCAGCTAAGGTTTCTAAATCGCTGCGACACCCCTTCCTTCTTGAGCGTGCGTGTATTTTCCTTTATTTTTTTGAGTAATCTTTTGACTTCGCATGTGTACCACGGTGGATCATTCTCCCCCTTTATTGCCCGCTTTGGTATATGTATTTCCATTCCTTCCCTGACTATATTTATAAAACGATGCCACATCTCTTCAACGGTGTCCTTTGTTGACTTGAAGTTAGGGTAATTATTCCTCAGGTAGGTTCTAAAACACTCCTTTGAGGCCTTACTAAATCTGTAGATTAACGACAATCTATCTTCTAAATTTTAATAACCTGACATATGCTTAAACTTTTTACCAAAACCATTAAATATTCATGATCCTCCTAATTTAGGCAATCTGCTGATATAATTTCTCTGTTCTATTCCTTTTAGTTAAAAACTTTATTTTTTCACTTAGTTAAAATCAATAATTAAACTTCGCCCGAATAGTAAATTTTACTATCTAAATATTCTGGACAGTGCCGATTATAGCTGGTGATAAAAGATCAGGTGTGGCTTTACTCAATTCAAAGTTATTTCAAAATCTTTCCTAATCATGTGTTTCATAACGTCAACAAACCAAATTATCCCTGAAACGAAATTTTTCTGGATATAATGAATACACTTTAAAATGATTGTTATGGCGAGTTTTCAACATGGAAATGAATGCAGGAAAAACTCTTCAAGTTGACAATTACCTTACACGAAATTTTGAAGTCCGACATAAGTGTCTTCAAAACCGAACTATTACTGCTGGGGATAGCTAGTGGGAAGCTTCTGGCGAACGAAAAGGGTCCCTTACATACTCTTTTACTTTGGAAGTTATTCCACGGAAACTGTCACTTCACGTCAAAATTCCTCCTCTCCCACCAGAATGATGTAATGTAATAATCTTCTGTAATTAATTTCTCATTAACTACAAGCTGGTTTGAAATGAGATAAACACTGTATTTCTTAGAAAAGAATCACTCTACCTCCTAGTATTTATCTTTTTCTCAAAGATCATTAATTAACCTTTATGACTTTGCAACCATCCTTCCTGAGTCATCACTCTCCTCACATCATGTTATAAGGAGATACGATTTTGAAAGCTACAATTCCACTTTCACCCCTTAATTTTTGAATTAACTGAATAACCAATATCATATTCCTAATCTGTAAATTTTACTGTTTCATCTGTACTTTCAACCATGTAGCTTAACTTCTTCCAAAATTTACCTTCTTTAATTCCCTAGAAGCTGTATTTCTATTCTGACTATGGGGTCTATTTTTACTTATAATATGTGGCTTTGCATGATAAATATGTTATGATAATAAAAATCAAGTTATCTTTAAAACTGAGCAATATTTGTTGGATTAACAAGTTTTTCTTTATCACTATGCCACATGGTGCAATCAGTAAAAATCTGAATTTCTCTTTAAATAAAATTTTCAGCCGATACATATAACACATCAAAATACTCGTAATTATAAGCTTTATTCGTGGAAATGAATGAGGGAAAAAGGAACAGATTATACTTTTTAAAAACTTATGTTTCCGTATGCTCTGGCTGATTGCAAATTTTCAAAGTGCTTTATTACTAAGAAAATGTTTATAAAAGTTATTTACTGTACCAATGGTATGTGACAGGCCTCCTACTAAACAGTTTTGGCAAGGTTATAGATGTATGGCAATCTTCATTACTGTTACTCCTTACAGTTTCAGTTAAGTAATAGTTAAGTGCTCTAATGAGTTGGTGATCACTTGTACTAGGAAAAAACTTTCCCCCAATTGAATTGCTGAATTTCAGATAATATCGGGTACAACATAGATAGTCTACAGATTCGCGAGACTTCCTGTGCAGTTCTGTAATGTGAAGGTTCTAGCTAAGTGTTTTTTGGGAGTCTGTTATTAAAGAAGCCATTGAGATACGTCTGAACAATAATAAAATCAACAGGGACATGGTTCTGTGGCTCAGTGACGTGTGGAAACCAGCTTTTTCCATTCTAAAATAACCACATTTTTCGCTGAATGGTAGGACGCCGGCGGCAGATCCATCGTATCCCATCTACAGATGATTCCAGAGCTGACCAATTACGGACAAGCAGGATGGAAACGGGCCTTGTAGTCAGTCAATCAGAAGATGGTATGGCTCCATACGAGCCAGGCCCACTACGGATCTGCGAGACTTCTAATGCAGCTCTAGTTGTCACACATGTACAATGGGCCTGACAATGACGGCAGAGCAAGCCGCCGAAAGCTTGTCTTTCGATAATACTATCCGACAGAGAACCCGGGAAGATTTCATTTTTTACTGAAGTCATGACTTCGTTTGAATGAAATTAATACCAAATTGATCGCTATCTATGCAGTCTACACCACAATTGAAACTAACATTACGTGTCATTATGTAAATTGTTATGATCTATTTTTAGTATCTTTCGTTTTCACTGACGTCACATTACGTCATTATTTCAGCCACACGTATGCTTTGTCAGCCATTAAAACATCAATTTACATCATGGATACCAAAAAGTAAAGAGGTGAGAACCCGTGTAGACTTGGATGAAGTTTATATCATGATGCGTGATGACATTAATATGCAATACAGGGAATGTATTAATTTGCGTGTGATTGAAGCTATGATTTTCTAACAGTGATTTAGCAGAATTTGTGGTTAGCCTGAAATACCACCTGGACTAAGTTGATAACTGAAATGTTTTGCTACAGCACAAGGGATGAGAAATTACAATGAGCTTTAGTTTATAACAATTATATTTAGCTAAGCAAGTGCAAAGAAATGAATTTCCAGAACACACTGTGCAAACTGTCATTTTTGACAGGCTTTTTTAGGCTAGTATGAGTATAATAACAAATAATACTGTTTGGGTAGTAGTAACTCCACGAAAAAAACTTGAATGACATTAATGAGTCCCTTATAATAAAAATGGATTATAATTTTCTAACTTAATTAATAAAATAATGTCTTTTTATAAAATAAACAAAAATAACATGATTTTTTATTACTTACCACGAAACAAAACTGTTTCAAGACGTGGAATATGACTGTTCACTTCAATAATTTTGCTGAAGATGCGGTGTATCAGATTTCTTATTTCACTAAGAGGAGGAGAAAACTCAAGATCACTTGTTCCCAGAATAGGCTTCACTGACATTATAACAAGAGGAATCCGTGTAAAACGGCAGTCGATAAACTCTTCACCATAGTCATTTCCCTCCTGTTGTGACAAATAATATTTTAAATTTGACATGTGTTTTAAACATATTAAACATGGTTTTTTTTGTATCTTTTAATCTACAGAATATTCTTTCCTTAAAGAAACAAATAAGATAACTAAGTATTCAGAAATAAAAAATTACCAATAATTTGGGTTCCCCCCCCCCTTTTTGCATCTGAAGACAAGTTAATAATTTAGGTAATGGAGGTAGCAGAGAAAACAGTATTTTGTTAGCTTTCATTTTCATAAAGTGACATTATTAAAACTTTTTACAACAGATGCTTTGAGGAAAATAAAATTAAAAGTAACAGACAATTTCTATTGTTAATATAACTATTTTAATACAAACAAATGACTGAAATGTTTTATGTTAAAATCTTCTTTGTGTCCATTTCACAGAACTGAAAAAATATCATTTTCCAACAATTGGTCCCTAATGATGATTCATTATTTATTTTATTTAGATCAGGGAAGTCAGATGGGTGAAAGAGTTATTCCTGTTATAAGTGGCCTATTTAGGGTAATAAAATAGATGTATTAAGATGTCTAAAAGAAATTAACGTTTCTGCTGATCAAAACTTATCAAAATTAGAAATTCCAACTAACATACCAGAATGTACTAATAAAGTAAACAATTTTAAGTCATTGAATCAGAGTGTTAAGGCCACTATTCTCCATCAAAATATGAGAGGAATATATAGTAAAATTAATGACATTAGCTTATGAAGAGATTCAAAATTCCAGAAATTATAATGTAGAAGTTTTGTGCATATCTGAACATCATTTGTCTGACACAGGAATATTATAAATTATAAACTAAGAAGCTCTAATTTCTGTATATGTAAAATGGAGAAAGGGGGAGTTGCCATACTTGTTAAAAATAATATTCAATGCAACAGTGTGGGTGTAAGAAAGTATTATATAGAACAACAGTTTGAATGCTGTGTTACAAAACTGGAATATAGTAATAGCAATAGCAATATAGCAATAGCAATTTACTGACTGTTTTTATCTCAGTTAGGGTCTTTGCTATTATGTTTCACAAATAACAATCAAATAGGTTTATGTGGAGATTTTAATATTGTCTTTCTTAATCACAGCAATGAAAGGCTAGATATGGAAGCCTTGATGTTGTCTTTCAACTAACAACACTTGTAAATTCCCATAGAAGGATACAAAAAATAATAGCAGTACTGCAATTCATAATTTTTTTATGAATGTTTCTCAGTACAGTAATAAATGGTATCTCAGATCATGATGCTCCATTATTATGTCCAGAAACACTGTTAAACAGATATAGAAAAGCTGGGTTTATAGAAGAAATATTAATGAAAACAATATAAAACATTTCATAGATTCCGTAAATAATAAACACTGGTCAGAACTGTACACTGCACAGGGTGTTAATGCAAAATTTGATTCCTTTCTTAATGTATTTCTAACACTTTTTGAAGGAAGTTTCAAAGAAAGGAAACTTGTCAATGCTCCAAACAGTGAATTAGGTAAGGGATGGATAACAAAGAGTATTATAGTATCTAGGAAAACAAAAAGGGACCTTTACTTAAAAGAAAGAGATTGAGATAATTATACACTGAACGCTCATTATAAACTTTATTCTAAAATACTAAGAAATGTAATAAGAAAGACGAAGAACAGGTATATATCAGAGAAAATAGATATTTCAGGCTATAAGATGAAAACTATATGGAATAATAAAAACTGAAACAGGAAAATCTGTAAATCATTCTAAAGACATAAAAATACAACAAAATGGATCTGTGCAATATTTAACAAACATTTTACTTCAGTTGTAGAGAAATTAGGCATAGAAAAGCAATCCCCATATAGCACCCTAATGCTTCTTCAGACTGCTTTCCCAAATAAATCTTTAATTTGAATTGTAATATTCAGGATCTGTGTTGCAGAAACAACTGGGGCTTTGTCGACCTTCGACCGATAATAGCTGCCAGCTGGGACACATTTGACAGGTCGGGAAACCACTACACACCGAGAATGGCAACCAAGGTGGCTGCTAAATTATGGAACCATCTTGATATGAATTATTTTTTAGGAAAACCGTGAGGCCCGACGATCCTTCAGTTCATTAAAGAGGATGTTCTGACAACCTAGAAGCTGGTCCTGGTAGTGATGGTGCGAATAATTTTAATATTACAGCTCCAGATACTTCAACCGTTTCCCATCAGAATGCGAATATGAAAATTGTGATTTTAGACTCCACAAATAACAATACGAAGCAGCTAAGGATGATGGTCCTAAATTGTCAGAGTATTAGCGGGAATGTAGAAGATTTTCACGCCTCAGTTGCGACTAATGATGTTGAAATAATACTAGGAACCAACAGCTGGTTGACGCCACAGGTTGAATCTAGCGAAGTATTTGGCCCTCATTTCAATGTCTTTTGGAAGGACAAAACTGTCTTAATGGGAACGTGTGTGTTCGTGGCCGTAAACAAAACCGTTAATTGCTCCGTCAAAACTGTAGCTGAAAATTTTTGCGAGTTAATATAGGTGAAGGTAAAAATTAGCAAAAATTTAAAGTTCATAATCGGGTCATTTTATCAATATCCGGATTCTGATTTGGCTAAAGCAGAATACTTCAGAGAGTCACTTTATAATATTTTCAAAAAATTTCAAGGACATATACTGCGAGTTAATATGGGTGAAGGTAAAAATTGGCAAAAATTTAAAGTTAATAATCGAGTCATTTTATCGACATCCGGATTCTGATTTGGCTAACGTGGAATAATTCAGAGAGTCGCTTTATAATATTTTTAAAAAATTTCAAGGACATTTATTGATCGTGGGTGGTGACTAACCTACCATCGGTTGAGTGGAACACATACACGTTCAGGTTGGGTGGAAGAGATAGGTTAATAACCGAAATGTCCTAGAATCATTTGCAGAAAGATCCCCTGAACAGATGGTCAAAGAGCCAACGTAGTGCGACAAAGATTCCTCATCCATTCTGGATCTATTTCTTATTAGCAATCCTGATATTGTACATACAGTTTGTATAGCAGACGGTATAAGTGATCACAAAGCCGTTGTGATAACTTTAAAATATAGTCTGAATTTCAAGCATGACAAAGAGAAACTTGTATATTGCTTCGATAAGGCAAACAATGGTTGATAACTTTGCGAAAAATTTTGAAACGTACACGCTAAATACAAATGTTGAGGAACTTTGGTTTAATTTAAAAGAACTAATATGGACCGGTTTAAATCAGTTTGTTCCGAAGAAGTATATTAAGGTCAGTAAGAACATCCCTTGGTTCAATAGGGAAGTGAAAAGTTTGCTCAGGAGGCAAAGGCGTTTACATCCCACAGTGAAGAAATCGGGGGATTCATCTAATCATGCTAAATTGGTCCAGTTGCAAGTGGAAGTACATAAGGCAATGCGCGATGCATTTAAAGAATTCTAAGTCAGGAATTTATCCAAAGATCTTATTACTAATCCAAAAAAGTTCTGGTCATATCATCATATATATTATTTCTATAAGGTATTTTTTTGTCACAAGCCTGTATCTTCTTTCATAATTAACCGAAATCAATGAATGAGGTGTCATTTTAAAGCTTGTGGTCGCCACTTCGGTCACATCATGTCACAAATGTCAATATTTCTAAAATGCTGTTTTCTGTGTTACGAGTCATTTATCTCCCTTGATACCTACCTGTAATCATTTAATGAAGTATCATTTTAAAGATTAAAATCTCCGATTTAGTGACGTCATATATTAAGACAGAAATTCTTAGAAATTCGACGCTTAAAGGGCAAAAATATCAATACTTTTGCAATGCGGTTTTTGTGTCACGAACGATTTATCTCCCTTAATATCTAACCGATATAGATAAATGAGGTATCATATAAAAGAATAAGGTCTCTGCCGTGGTAACATTATATTTTAAGAAAGGAACTTTTCGTAATTCAACCCTTAAAGGGCAAAAATGTCAATTTTTCTAAAATGCTTTTTTTGTATCTCGAGCCATTTATCTCCCTGGATATCTAACCAAAATAGATAAACGAGGTAGGATTATGAGGAGCAATGTCTCAGTTTTGTGAAATCATATCTTATGAAAGAATGTTTTTGGAATTCAGCCCTTAAAGGGAAAAAGTATGAAATTTTCTATAACACATTTTTGTGTCGCGAGCGATTTATCTCCCTTAATATCAAACCGATATAGATAAATGAGGTATCATATTAAAGAATTAGGTCTCCGTCATGGTAACATTATATTTTAAGAAAGGAGTTTTTCGTGATTCGACCGTTAAAGGGCAAAAATGGTAGTTTTTGTAAAATGCGTTGTTTATATCTCGAGCCATTTATCTCCCTAGATATCTAACAAAAATCGATAAATGAAGTATAATTATAAGGAGTAATGGCTCAGCATTGTGAAATCATATTTTAAGAAATAATGTTTTTGGAATTCAACCATTAAAGGGAAAAAGAATAATTTTTTTTATGATACATTTTTGTGTCACGAGCGATTTATCTCCCTTAATATCTAACCGATATAGATAAATGAGATATCATATTAAAGACTAAGGTTTCCGCCGTGGTAACATTGTATTCAAAGAAAGGAATTTTTCGTAATTCGACCCTTAAATGTTAAAAATATCAATATTTTTAAAATACGTTTTATGTCTTTCGAGCCTTTTATCTCCCTGGTTTTTTTAACCAAAATCGATAAATGAAGTAGGAGTATGAAGAGTAATGACTCAGCTTTGGTGACATCATATTCAACCTCACTTTTCACATCATTTTTTTCGCAAAATTTTCGCACGGTTCGTCTAGTATATATTATTACTATAATTTTGAACATACTGCTTGCAGCAACGGTAAATAGTTGAACAGATGTACAGTACAGCCAACCAGTTGCATCGATAATTCTAATTAGAATTATCGATGCAACTGGTTGGCTGTACTGTACATCTGTTCAATTATTTCTATAAGGTATTTTTTTTTGTCACAAGCCTATATCTTCCTTCATACTTAACCGAAATCAATGAATGAGGTGTCATTTTAAAGCTTATGGTCTCCACTTTGGTTTAAATCATATTTTAAGCAAGAAAGTTTTCGGAATTCGACCCTAAAGGGCAAAAATGTAAATTTTTCTAAAATGCTGTTTTCTGTGTTATGAGTCAGTTATCTCCCTGGATACCTATCTGAAACCGTTTTATGACGTACCGTTTTAAAGATTAAGATCTCCGCTTTAGTGACGTCATATATTAAGCCAGAAATTTTTCGGAATTCGACCCTTAAAGGGCAAAAGTATCAATATTTTTGTATTGCGTTTTTGTGTCAGGAGCGATTTATCTCCCTTAATATCTAACCAATATAGATAAATGAGGTATCATATTAAAGAATAAGGTCTCTGCCAGGGTAACATTATATTTTAAGAAAGGAATTTTTTGTAATTCGACACTTATAGGGCAAAAATATCACTTTTTCTAAAATGCGTTTTTTGTATCTCGAGCCTTTTAACTCCCTGGATATCTAACCAAAATCGATAAATGAGGTAGAATTATGAGGAGTAATGTCTCAGCTTTGTGACATCATATTTTAAGAAAGAATGTATTTGGAATTCAACCCTTAAAGGGAAAAAGTATAAATTTTTCTATAACGCATTTTTGTGTCACGAGCGATTTATCACCCTTAATATCTAACCGATATAGATAAATGAGGTATCATATTAAAGAATAAGGTCTCCGCCATGGTAAAATTATATTTTAAGAAAGGAATTTTTCGTATTTTAACCCTTAAAGGGCAAAAATGTCACTTTTTCTAAAATGCGTTTTTTGTATGTCGAGCCATTTATCTCTCTGGATATCTAACCAAATTTGATAAATGAGGTAGGATTATGAGGAGTAATGTCTCAGCTTTGTGACATC